>FR997797.1:17727200-18327200 GCA_905475355.2 Clostera curtula | reverse complement strand
CCAATATTGATTGGAGCTACAACCTATGCACCTATCCATAGTTTACCGCACACCTTAAACAAGTACACTGAATCGCTTAATTTCTTAACCAAATAAAGTGAAACATAGTAAACATGAATAAAGTCTAAAATAGATTCAAATTAAACTAACCAATTATGTAAAGTGGTAAGTCAAATATTTATGTACGTAATAATAGCCTGCAGCTATCAGTCGACGGCCAAAACTTCCTCGAACAGATGGAGTAATACTGCAAGGCAATAACGGCCCGTGGTAAGCTATCGCCAACAGCGGAATAAGGATTGCCACAACCCGAAGACACAGATAAGTGTTGACATTATATTTGTGTCATTATTGACAACTCATGACAAGAATACGTGCTAGGGCTGACTACGTTAATATGAGTGCTAATATAACCCTTACGGCCTTATTCGCAACAGCTGTCAATTTATCGAAGCTTTAACAATATGGATAACCTTGTCAGTGGATAGTCAAAACTCAAACGTAAGGAACAGCAACGTATATAATACACGTTTAAGTTATGAAAGGCATACGCATTATGAATAAGGCCGTTTATATTTTCAGATTGCGTATTGAGAAGATTTTTTGCCTTCGAATATTCTTCTGGATTGCTAGGTTTTCTGTTTATTAAACTCCTTTACATTACCTTATGTGTACAATAGTATAAACATATGTGTGTGTGTGTGTTCAAGAAAAATACACTTAATGAGATATTTTTTATGCACATTTATCACAGGACTACAAGTACTAAAACGACGCAGAAATTTTCTTAACAAAATGTTGGCAGATTTTTCTGAAGACAACATACTTAAACACAAGATAAAAATATATAAAACTTAAATAAGGAGCCAGCCCTGTAGCCACGAAGAGTGGTACGCCGCCGTCTTTCGATAGCAACGACAATAATTGCACAGATACTCAAGAAATTATTGCCAATGAACAAATGACAATAACATTATCATCGTTGCTACGTGCAAAATATCAATATTACCTATCGACAAATGCAATCAAACGGCATACCAAGTAGGGAACGGAATAAATTATCATTAATTTCATATCTATATGTCAACGCTTGGAGAAGCGTCAGGTTACATCTACATCAGCCATATCTGGCTTCAAATCTCATCACTAAAGTGTAAAATGAACATGACAACTAAACGTTTGGTTGGGAAGTGGATTAGATCGCCATTTGCCGCCTTTGCTATTTTGTTGTTTAGTGCACTTGGATCGATCTTTCTTTATTTAAAGTCAGCGCGTTGGTGTTTCCAAAATAGCATTGGCTTTTACTATCCGTGTAGTTATGGATATTTAATGTCACCAACCCATTTAAACTTGATAGTGTCGGAAGACTAACTAACAGACCGCAATAAGCAAACAACTAAACTTTGATATCAAACCTTTTGCCGTTTGCAGGAAAACACCCTATCAGTAAGGCACGATAGGGTGTTTTCCTGCATGAAATTGCAGAAGTGGTAACGCCATTCGTTTCAGTCCATAAATGAGAGAGCGTGACAGAAATAAGTTACGTACGTCGTCAAATGGGGCAGAAATGAATACCATTTTTTAATTAAATTTTTTGCATTGTATTATTACAACATGCAAAAAATTTTGAACAAAACGACATGCTATAATGTTTATTCACTCTGCTGTTATAATGACACAAAATAGTAGGTACTTGAATCCAGTCTCATATAACAAAAAAATGAGCTTAGAAAACTTACCACGTATCAGTTTCTACGCTCAAGACGACACAAACAATATTTTTTGTTGATAGCAATACACTACCTTTAATACATCTGTCTGTGTTTTATTCATGAAAGGGTTTACACACAACGAATTGCTTCCGAATATAGAAATACTCTTTATTTTAACCATAAATGTTGTTAATAAGTAGAGTAATAAAGAATATGTTTGCAGGGATCATTAATGTTTTGGGGATTATTAATATGTTATGTTACTCCGGGATAGCCTCGACTAAAGGAATTAGTTCCTGAAACCTGGTACCAGGCCGCTCATGTAATTCTATTTTTTACAGTCCACATTAAAGTTGGTTGAATTAGTGCTAGTGAGAGTGAGTGTGTGTGCTGACAACTGTGAATAATGTAATATACACACGATAAATCAGTTAAAATGTGATTAAAATTTAACTGTGAGCCAGTTAAGTAAGTGGCTGTGAAAAATGTATTTTACGTTACACAATTTTCTTAAGTGTAACACTAAACATACATCTAAAAGCAGTCTATGTGTCTAAAAAGGTGTTGTCCACTCTATTCTGACATACACTATCGTCGGCTTCTTTGAGTTATATCATTACATAGATTGTTTATCAACAAAATTCATGAGCTATGTAGTTAATACTTAGTTAGGAACCAGCAGCCCTGCTGGCATAGCATAAATATTGCATGAGAGCTGTAGGCGCCGGCGCACGTCGCGCGATTCTCTACTACTTCTGTGGTCTCAATGACAGGAGCATGCGATTTAAAATCTTCTTGACTGACGACAATTCCATCCCGTGGTGTCGTAAGAAGCACCTAAACACTACTTAGGCAATACTAACCCTCAGTCGACTAACATACATCCATCAAATGAAAGACGACTACGACGATGAAAACCTACTACTGATAGAATCATGAACGAGGTTTTCAAGAAGCAAACCGTAGACCGCGTATTTATTACGCGACATTATTAAAATAAAAATAATGAGGCAGTATGTAGGTATATTTTTGAATTAGGAGGCGCCGTGTAAGTGATAAGATATCGCGATGACGTATCTGATACTTACTGCGACACATCTACCATCTCCAGATTAGTCATTTTCAAAAATCCTATGAATAAGTGTACCTACCGAAAGTTCTGTATATGGGGAATATCTGTCTACTCATCCATTGACGTCGGATAGCAGTTCGACCAATATTTAGTTGCCTACAAAACTTGACAGTACATAATCACGAGTCAAACTAACGGACCTAGGGGCTGTCCATTAATCACGTGATGTTTTTTTAACATTTTTTAACTCCTCCCTCCCCTTGGTGATACGAGGTGAGGTTTAAAAGAACCCCCCCCCCCACCCTCCATCAAAAATCACGTGTATTTTTAGTACTTACAAAGAAGCTTAAACACGCCGCTTTTCGGTGCAGAAATGACGTGTTTGACGAAAAATTAAATACACGGGATATCTTACTATACCCCCCTATCCCTATCTTACTTGAGATATTGTGAATATAGTGTGTGAATATTGTGAGCTGCAATAAAATTATTTTCTTTCTTTCTTTCTATCCCTTGGTGATGTTTCGTGATTTTTGCCGAACTCCTCCATCCCCCTTTCGAACCTGACGTGATTAATGGACAGCCCCCTACGAAGATTTTGTTTGAATTCGGAACACATGCGACTATTGAACTAATCGCACGCGCAGCATAGCCAAATGACGCGCAAATTCTACAGTATACGTCAATAACAATATACGTTTTCTTTATTAACATGTGTGTAATAGGCATGTGTCTATAAGTAAACATTAACTATGTACCATAGCTACAGGGCGTACTTGAAATAATATCGTAGGTATATTTATTTACTGTTACAGTTTCAATATTCAACTACTCTCTCCATCTGCGTTTGAAAATGTCAATTGTAGTGAGCTTTAAAGAATTCATGTAGGTTTTCTAATAAGTAACATTAGTATAACTAATGCGAAAATAGCTCGGTCTGTGAAACCATAATATTCTGATAAGTTTTCCAATAAGGACAATAACAATAACTTATGTGTCGGGAAAATACAACTGTAAAACGTGAAAAAAAGGACATAAGTGGAAGTATAAATGAGCAGCTAGGAGAAAGGAAGCCGTAGCAGCTAGTAAGGGATAAATAGTCAACTGAATAAGTAACTATGAATTACCAGAACCATTACCAGAAATCAATCGCTTCGATCACCTTCTTTCAAATTCCTCATCAGCCACATCAAACGTTTTGCATGTGGCTAATACAGTTCTTTGCTGAATGGGAGCCCACGAACTCTGCTTCGGGTTCAACGGGCCGGTCAACGAACTCTTATGCGGAAATCGTTTCAGAATAGGGCTGACGCCTCACGGGTTGCACTTCCGATTTCAAAATTATTTGTTAGAAGAACTTCAGATATACCTCAAGTAAATGTTACCTTTATTCGCATGATTAACATCATACTAATCTGAATTTGACGCCTTGCTGGGTTAGGGGTTAGATATGCCGCATTTAGAGCAAGTGGCCAGAGATATTTCCTTCTGGTCTGTGTATTATTTATGGTCATCAATTAAGTATCTGCAAGTGCTCCTGCGATACAGTCGTCTTTATCTCGATATCTTCCAATTTGGACTGTTTCCAATATAAAAAAGGGAGAAATTGTGTATTTCAAACAGCAAAACCATAAAATCAGGAATAGAAGAACAGTTGCAACAGGAAAAGAGTATTTATGATGAAACAGTGACCAATTTCTGCAGACAATAATACCAATTAAAGATGCCAATTGTGGATAAAAAATAATAATTTAATTTTTAATATAATTTAATTGTTGGCCTCGGTGGCCAATTGGCCGCGTGTGTTTTTCGTTGGCCGCCTAATGCGCGTATCTACATAAATCGTAGAAGAATTAGTTGGCCGCAGCGACTTGGCCGCGCGGCCTGGCCGCCTAATTCGCGGGGGCCCTAAATGATGACAAATAATCGTTGCGGTCCTTATTTCGACAGCCGCTGTGAGGCATAAAATGAAATTAAATTCTTGCAGTTGGAAATAGCATCGTGGTCAAAAAAGGTATATACTGTAGTTTATTCTGTTAAACATAGCGTTCAAAATTGCGTGCAGCCCATTGGAATAAACGATTTTTCGAATTTGGATTAATAAATTGATTTTGTACACAGGAATATTAAAATTCAGTAGGCACACCCCTAAACCAATTCAGGTTGGGAGAGTAAAAAATCCCATGTAGCGATGAAATTTCATACGTACCGCGATTTGGGTGTCTATTGAGCGTGTAACTCGACGGATGCCAAACGGCACTTTCGAGGCACATGTGGTCTAATGCGTTGTCTAAACTGACATACATAAAATTCACTATACCCGTCAGGATGTGCTTCAACCTTAGCCACCATCACACCGGGTGTTGAAATTATTTAGAACGAATTTCGTAGATTTACCCCGTTTCGGTTTATACTGGCTTCTCCTACTGCGCATACTACAAACTATTTTTTTATATTACAGCTAATTAAACATCTACCCAAGTTTTTGTTTAGCGGCTGTCACAGCAAAATAATATAACAAATATATAAGAGCCGAAATAGCTAAGAAAGTTGAAATAATCTTCTGATGGTTATCAGATATTCTCCCAACAAAGCTGGAGACAGATATAAATCAAACAAACAAATTAATGACTAAACAAATAGTGCTTGCAGACAGATTTACTTTCAATAAAACATTTTGTTAATGTGCTGTAGTATTGTCTACCGAGCCGATGCTATATTTTTGCTTTGGTATGCATATGGCTTTACTTTTAAGAACATCGCGGCGGCGAGGCGTCTTTGCGATTTAGATTGTACTTTTTTGTGGACGAAATCGAATACAAGTGGGTGGGCTGATATTGACGGAAGATCAAAGATAAAGTGACAAAATATTCATCAAATAGTGTCAACGCTATCTCATTTCAAAGGAGTCTTTGCGCAAATGACATAAGCTGTTATTATATAACTACGAACAATAAATAATATATTTTTTTTAAATGGTGTCTTGGGCTTCCACGGTCCTTGTACATTGTGGTAAATAATCCTTTAACCGTTTTTGATCTTGTTATTTTATTTAAAGTCTTGACTACAGACACAGAATAGTTGAAACGCTTGGGTTTTAAATAAACATAATACGATCAAAACCGCAATCAAAACAAAAACGAACTTAAAAAAATTACCTTAAGACATAAATCTCAAAAATGTTATTAATATTTTAACCGAGATTGATTTAGACCTTACAGTAAACTTAAGACAGCATATTTCAAATTAGGTTCAGCTGTTCAAGATCTATGACATATAGAAACACATACAACTTACAACACCTAACTTTCGAAGCATACTAGTAACTTATTTTTTCCCACATTGTATTTAACCTTATTCTATATACATAAAACAAGTGAATCGCAATCGCCGTCATTTGCATAAATTGCAATGGCCTAACAAACCAAACACAGTCATTCTTCATGTAATTAACCTAAGTGTCACATTATAAACAGGAAAACGCTTAATATAGCATGTACAGGGAAATCCTGTAGGCAAACAACTCAAAAGCTAGAAAAATATTACTTCGTAAACACTAGTACACTTTTGTGAATCAACTAATTTGTTAACAGTACACTGACCTTATCTAAACTAGTATTTGAGAAAGTAACTCTGCTCTGTCTACAACGTATTGACACTCGACTGCTAATCCAATGTTAATGAAATTTGGTTTTAGTTTGAGGCGTCAAATCATCATCTCAGCATCGCCCATTCTTAAGGACCAGAATCAGGTCCTACTGCAATATGCTGAACGGAAATAAGTTTACGTTGTAAATCAAACCTTATAAACCCGTACTTAGGGTTTGATTTACAAAGGGTCTATATGGTCCTCCTCTAATTGAATGGATGGTAATTATAATTAGCCTACGATACGGAGTGTGAAATACTCTATAGCCTACAGCCATAATGAAAGGATCTACATTATACTACGCGCTGAGTGCAAATTTTCTTTCTAAAAATTTATCCACCGTTTGATTAGTGTCATTATCAGACAAATAAGAACAGAAATCCTAATAAACATTATTGAACGCAAGTTAACCAAGCATAACAATAATCAAGATTGATAGATGCCTGATTTCCGATGGAACATACATTTTTTGATTAATAGTTGGATGAAAAGTACTTTGATTTCTGCTTCAACTAACGATATATATCTAACTATATCGAACTGCTCCTTTTGAAAGACTCTATACTCCTTAGCACTAGCCAGAAGGGCTTTATTTCGATATTTCCTTTCCTTGCAAGTAGACTTTCTAGTTACCCAATTTACCCTTTATAACACCCACATATGAGTGCGGCATAAGTCGTCATTCATAATCAGTGTTTGATGTCAAATGTTAGGTTAAAGAAATATTCAACTTTCCTTTTTAGTACCGATAAATAAGGAATTTAATGTTAGATGTGCCGTCTTTGGATCAACGGGTCCCGGGTCGGGCAAGTGTCTTTGACTAAACCAGAGGCACTGGCTCGGAGTCTGGGTGTCATTTCTATCTTTAATATGTATGTATTTACAAAAAATAATAATTATGTAAGTAGTTTATCATCCATCTTGTTACCATGACACAAGCATTAAGTTGCTTAGCTTGGGACGAGATGGCGTTGTGTGAAATGTCCAAGGATATTTATTCAGATATTTATTTTCACCAAAAAAAGTAAGTCGACCATAACAATCGTTATTTCAGCTGTAACAATAATCTAAACAATTTATATTTAGTTAAATCTAAACTATTCCGTGTGGTGACGAATTTAGAACACATGGTGTCGCCACCCTTATTTCATCCTGAGGATATCGTAAGAGAAGAGAAGGAGAGAAGCAAAAGAAGTAAAACTAGATACCAACACTTTGTCAAGTCAAAATGTCCTGCCACCGTGTCACGGTAATTTCCTCCATGAATTTGGAGGTGGCGCAACTCAGTAGTCATATAAGGGCTTAAATTATGATGAATTACAAAAATGCGATTTTTCTGTACCGTTCGCCTTAACGCAGCGGACTTGTTCCGCCGCCAACCACAATTTATTCCTAGTAGCCAAAACAGTCGAAGGGAGAAACGGAGTAATGTTCATATAAATACTGTCCGAGGTGCGAACATGGAGAAAGTTTCGTCAGACATTGGAAATCGATTTACAAGCACATAAATAAATAAGTTGCCTGCAATTGACTGGGTATAAATATCGATGAGGTGTCAAGTTGTACCGATACTATAATCGAGTTAGATAACTCGTAAAGCAGTTGACTTACGATTACTATTAGGTTCGGTATGCGGCTTTAAAAGTTTACCTGAAACAATTAAATTTATATTTAATGTATTGGCTGTAATTATCAAGAGCTCATTTATTATTGAAATCGTTGAGCGAGAGTATAATAGGTACGGCAAGAATATTTCTAGTAGCCCCTGGTCTAGGAACATCAATCCCTGGGACATCAAGCGTACCGACATCTAAAGCACTTGAGTCCCAAGAATTCCAGAGATTAGTAAGTGTGTATACGAAATGAGTATGGAGAAAATTTTTTTTTTTTTTTTAAATAAGTCCTTTTAATGAAGAGCACTGTGACGAACAAAAATCGGGCTTATTAATAGCCTTAAATAACCAGTCTTGGCCTGCTTTACCATTTTATATCCAGAAAACACAGCAATGTCCTGATTGACGCTAATTCTCTCCCAGTACTGGAAGTTACTTTCTTTGTAACCAAAAAAAAAATGACAATTTGAAAAAAGTACCTACACAGTTTCGTGCCGCATTTTCCCTTTACAGCAGCGGTGATACCTTAATGACTATTTAAGAGTTTTGTAAATAAAAACAATTTGAATATTAAGATTTTAGATTTTTTTATTATTCACTGCGACTTAAAATTAACTAACAGAACCCGTACCTCAAAAATATCACATATACTCCCCGCTATGGGTGACTGGCAAATCATCTTTCTGTACATCCAAAACGATACACACCCCCACCATTGTGTTAATTGCTCGAGTCAGACAGACACACAAAAACCCCACTCGAAATTTAAATTACATACAAGGCAAAACGATAAACACAACTAATAAGACAATGGGTTCCCTCAGGCCAGTCTCGTGGTAGGGACTATTAAAAAAAAGGGAACATTATAAAAAGGTTCCCACCTACGTGGGACGACAAAAGGGGGGTTGGTCGGTTGGATGCGCCCGCGCATAATACAAGGTACGGTCCAAGTTGAGAGCAGAAAATTGTATTTAACAGCAACGGAAGCGAATAAGGTTTAATTGTGTTGTGACGAATGTAAGACATCGCGTCACCCTTTCCATCCTGACTGTGTTGAAAAAGGGAAATATGTAGCTAATTTAGTCGCAAGAGAAGGTAACCTCGCAACTAAAACGAGTACGTATACCGTACTCGCCACAGGTTTTTCAGGTACCACAGACAAAAAACTTTTACAAAAATACACTGATTTAAAAAACAATGGCAAAAATCTGAAACTAGTACATACAAACGAATTCAGAACATCCTCCTTTTTTAAATCGGATGATAACATATGATAGTGCATCTGCCAATTTGCAAAGTTATTTATATCATCATCCTTCGTAAGTATAAAAAATCATGGTCATCTCGGCCTTTAAGTACCTATCCTACGTCTCAGTCAGTCCTCCTCCAATTTCGGGAAGAGAATTCAGCTTCTCTTCTGCCTTTAATCTGTTACCATAATATAATACAGCAATATACATAATGTAACAAATACCCATGTGACCAATAGAGCTAATCAACATAAGCAGTTTTATATTTATTTACTATTATGTACTATGTTTTTACAAATTGTTATCAATTTACAAATGTTATCAATTTCAAGGCGCAGTGCCGGTAGGCCTCCCACACGGTGGACCGACGACCTGGTTAAGATCGCCGGAAAGCAGTGGATGCGGGCGGCCCAGGACCGGCCTTTGTGGAAATCCTTGGGGGAGGCCTATGTCCAGCAGTGGACGTCTTTTGGGTGAAATGATGATGATGATGATGATGATCAATTTAAAAATTGTTACCAATTTTAGGGAAACGTCGATACACATACTTCGTGTGAGATATCGATGTTTTCCTAAAATTGGTTTTCACTATAAAACAGGGATTCCGCCGAAAACCAACCAACCTACTATCGGTATAAACTTAGTCATCTGGGTTAATGTATAATGATCAAGTTTAGACGGCTTCGTCACCACCTGGGGAACACAATTTATAAAAAATAGCACTGTTTTTCTTAATCCTTGCGTTTGAGTTATTTTATTTCTTTCTTTTGGGTATTTGTTGCACCCTGTAGAATGAAATGAAATGTAGTCTAGAAATGGAACGGTTTGAACTCGCCATCATCACTTAACTTGAACCCGTTTTTTTCAACTCAGGTGCGTCTCTCAATCCGCTGGAACGGAGCGCGACACGCAAACCAACATTTGTCATGCGGCATACCTCTCGTATGATAATATTTCGCCCAACTTGAGAGGCTTCCAGACAAAGCCCACCGCTTATCTGGTTGATTGATGCTGTCTACGTTAAGAAGTGGTCTGTGCCGGAGACTACATCTTTTTCTAATGTTAAAAAGGTGTTTACGGGTGTACCTACGAAATACAGTTCAATTTCTACAGTGATTCAAACACTTTAGTGACGTGTCGCAATCGAAGGAACGAATTGTGATTGTGATTCCCCATAAGAAACAAAGAAATGTTAAGACTTATGTTTGTTGGTGAAATCATAGCTCCTGAAGGAATTAACTGAATTTCATTAACATTTTTTTGTTTAAACTTATAACTTAGAATGTTCATGGTTACGGTTGAAGAAAATCTGCGGATACATTTGAAGATTATACACAAATTTCTCTATTTTGGATAATTCACACAATATCTTTATAAATTAAAGACTTTAAGTGTTATTCTGATGTGCAAGTTATATTATTGTAAAGTTTCATCAAAATCAGTTTTTGCGTGAAAGAGTAAGAATCATCCATGCATACTTACAAACTTTCGCATATATAATATTAGTAGGATTATACTACAATTTCAAATATTGTAGGTTAGTTTATTTTTCGTTTGTCAGTATCCAGTAATCCTTAGTTAGTCAAGTAAATCAACAAAACTATGTTGGTTTATTTATTTAACTTCAAAATTACTGTGTTCTAGGCAAAGTAGAGTCGTCTCATCCACCTCAGCATTCCTCGACAATCGAGTGCACGCAATACAAGATAAAACCCAACAAACAATTAAACACATCTTGACACATCAGGAGGATCTTGTTTACATTGTTGCAACTTTATATTCAGAGTAATGTAAATGTAATCACTTTTGGTTTTGTTTTTGTCACTCAGTCAGCCTGTCCAGTCAGAAGATTTGCTTTTAGATTAAGCCGCTGTCTGTAAATGCAGCAGAATACAATAATAAAATTTCATTGTATATTTGATGGGTCAACACTGGCAAGAAAGATCCTTCGGGATCGAAATATTCCATTTTCGAAATGATGATCGCATTTGCTTTTATGCGCGGTTAACATTAGTTTTTGAGGTGAAAACCCCTAATAAGCATGATTTTGTGCGATCCGAACAAGAAGATTTTATTTCATTTATAATAATTCTTTGGACTTATGCCTATGGAACACATTCACGAAAGAGTTAAGAAAAATAATCACAATTTGGATAGAAGACAAGTTAGGCGGTTGAACCGCGGAGGCGGCTAACCGCGCGTCTTGCCGCTTTTCCAGTTTAATATGCAACCGTCTATGATTGTACGCACTAAACCGCCACAAAATTTCAACCGCCAGTGTGTATAAACGTAAGCGGTTGCATATTAATCAAGAAAAGCGGCTGGCCGCGCGGCTAGCCGCCTTAGCGGCCAACCGCTAGTGCGTACGGGTACTAACAGTCCAATCCGATAAAGCGCACATGACGTAACCAATATGCATTTTATTCGTCGATCAAGGATGTCACTAAGTTATGATATGATGCCTAATACAAATCTCAGACTATATTTATTTTTAATTAAACCAACCCTGTAAACTACCCCCGCGATACAGGCTAAAGATAGTGCAGGGGATTCGTTTAAAAAAAAAGGTCATCAGTTCTTTTCCAGTGATAGGGTTTCTTAATGTTTTTAATATTGGATATTGTTCATTTGGATCTAAACAGCTGTGAGCCAGAGAAATCAGCCAATAGTATTTAAAACACTTACTTATAAATCAGATAAACTGAACAGCGCCCATAAATTATGATTGAGTGGCAATATTGGCCCAACATTTATTTCACAGCTGCTGAACCGAGTCAATAAAGCGAAGTCTCCATTAAAATATACTAAAGTGAGAGTATTGACACTTACAAAGTATATGCAGGCGCGAAACATTATTCGTGCAAGCATATTCTCTTGATATAGTGGCACCGAGTTGCAACAATGTATGATATAAGCACATCAACACTGGCGAGATGACTTGTAAACCTTTTTGTGCGTCTGTGTAATTTATGGCATTCAGGACACTAAGTACCGATCCTAGTATAACTTATCTTATGTTTTTGTTGCCGCAGAAGAAACTTAAATATGATAATACGACAAAAGTATGATGTAACGTTATCCGTCTCAATATCGAAGAGAATGTGTTTTTTGTTAGTGTGCTATGCGGTAGTATGTCGACTCAATACTGAACTGCTTAGTACTGAGAATTTTAATAAGAATGATCCCCAATTTAATTGCTAGTCTGCGGCAAATTTCTATTAAGGTTTTTGTTACAATCTTTAGAAGTAAGGTTAACCTTTATTAGACGACGTGTCAAAATATAGTCTTAATAGTCAGTAAAATCTTCGATGTAAATTATGCAGTATACAAAGTGAAAAACTAATGTAAATATGTATAATAATGTCTTTCTACTTGTTTAAATAAATCTCTAAAGGCTTGCTAAATATTTTATTTATTCTTGGTAAGTGAGCATGTTCTTACAGGTATACTGGAAACGGAATGTAGCCTAGTGTACTCATCATAAAAATGATGATGCAGTACAATAGAGGCAGATTTAATTAGTGTCCAACTAATGAAGTCATCCGCCTTTATATTGCTTCCATGAATTTTATAAAAACTCGCACATCCCTAGTTTATGCCAACTAATTGAATACAAAAACCGACAGAAATATTAATTCTGACGGCGATACATCATCGGTGTGTATGGTGAAGACAGATAGTGTGGTAATGACAACTTTTTGTGACTTACAAGCTTACATTGTTGATATGGAAATTCGAGCTGGATGTTGAGAACTCACCAAAGGTCGACTTACTGAAACGGTATGTACTAATGAGGAAGGTACCTAAAAATAAGAAACAAGCTGCGCCCCGTGGTTTCACCCGCGCGGTGGTGGAAAATTGAGATCATGATGATAGAATTTTCATTTTTTAATTACTTGACACTTATCGTTACACTTTCTAAATTATAGCCTATGTGGTATGCTGATATGTAAGCCATATTATTGTTATGACTTTAAATCCATTCAGTAGTTTTTGCGTGAAAGAGTAACAAGTATACATTTTTACAAACTCTCGCGTTTATAATATTCTCAATAGGATAGTGGAATATAACAACAAGCACGAGCCGTGTGCTTATTTGCCACTAACTAACACCAGACAATTACCCGGAAAAACGAATTCGAGAACAAAAATACGACCGACTCAAATATCTTAGGGTGATCCGCGGCAATAAACCGTAAACCTGGTCGGATATAAGGGTTTGACACGAGCGTCGTAACCGCACATCAAAACTGCCGTTTTCCTCCAGTTCCGCATACCGGCCGCCACGTGACCACCGCGTTATGGCTTCGCACATGACAATGGCACATTTCCTTTGTTCTACAAGTAATGGGCTCCGTGAGGCAGATTGTTGTGTGTAAAAGTGACAGAGACGGAACGCCCCGTCAGTTCGTGACGTGACCTAACATGGACAGATTACATCTTCACAATGAACTGCACATTACGGGAAAGTTTACACTAATTTCCTAACTTACAAATGTTTCATGTCTTTCGATCGATTAAATTGACAGTTTCCTATTTTGTCAATTATCTCTAATTTAATTAAGAGATTACTTGTATTGACCTGTGTTGCGGAACACTCCAATAATGCATATGCACCTTTCCTTTCTTCATTTAGCAATCCCAAAGATGTCGGCATTAACTGCCTGCCTCTGAAAGATTTGACTAGATTTCACGTTACTAATAAAATGTTTCCACGGCCATACCTATATGTTAAAACTACAGACCGAGCACGGAGGACGTGTTATGATATCGTCACCCATCCAACAAATTGTCATTGGTTTCTTATTTGCCCCGATCATAACCTTTCAAGGAGACATGTACAGTTCAACGTTCGATGCCGTCAAGGTGGTCCCGTAACAGGGCCATAATTCGCACAATTTCCTCCCGTTCAAACAAGTCAACAAACGGCTCCACCACGACGAGGCGATAACATCACGCGTTTCGTTTCCCAACACCAAAGCCGCGGGGTTATCTCACGGTAACATAACAGGACCTGGCAATTTCCGCGTTTTGCCCAAACTCGGGAGGCACACACGTATACTCAAGTTTGTTTTTACGATGCGAAAGGATTGCATTGCGGCTACCGCGGATTTATCTCAAAGTAAAACACGATAGGGGTTTTCTGAAATTCGGAGATGCTTAAGGCTAAATTGCATGTGAATGGGGTGTATTACAATTTTGTGTTTACCTCACTGCAATTGAACTGGGTTTTACAGTTGTGATCCTGCTTTGCAGAAAGGAAAAAACAGTAATTTATATCATTAAACCGCCTCCATTTTCAACGAGCTTCCTAAAGTTTATAGCGTATATTTTACTTTATGTACTTTAATTCCTAACGCATAGATAGATTGTTTTGTAGCAATCGTAGTCTTGACAGATCGAAATGTCCTAAAAGACGTGGAAATTTGGTTGAAGAGATAGGTCACTTCAAAGCCTCGTGCTAGTACGAATCACTCCAATCTCACCAATCAATCGACTAGCAATGAATAAGCTCAATTTGGTCAGCGTAAACGCACGAACACCAATTTTGAACAATCGTCCGGTGAACAACGGGATTTTCGCGTTATGATATTTTTTCCCACGATTGGCTTGGGAACTGTTTGTATAGATCTAGAGAATTTAGTGGATATTGTTTATATGACGCTCATCCTATAGCCACCGAAGTAAGAAGAATCATTAATTAGTACCAAATGAGTTTACGCGTTTACGTTCAAATTTCAAATGTTGTCAAACACACAATGCTAGTCTGATGGTCGACACGAGGTTTCCATCTTATTCTTTTTAATACCTGGTTCTACGACTAGTACGACAACCTCATAATGGAAAGGGTTGGTAACATTATAGATCACAAACCCAATAGCCCGATAGTTGCTTAATTACATTTATATTGTATAGTTCTCATTTGCTGTCAAAATACTAAGATCCCTCACGCGTTAATTTATGAAAATTCACAAGTCGTACATTGCAAAAGGGCTGTCAGATTAACAATGAAAGATAATATGTGTCATCATGTCCTTATCCAAATGGATATTACGTACTTTTATTAATCTTTTACACGTCAATCTTTCAACAGTGGTCTTAAGCGAAAAATAAAAGGCCGTTAAGGACTTTCCGTCATGACTTGTGTGCCGTACTAAGATAAAGAACGATATTTATATTATAAAGAAAAAAATATCGAATCTTCAACCTTGCTAAGTACCTACTGCTAAATTTTAATTTATAAATAAATTATTATGCTGATTGAAATCGGTAAGAAGTAACTAATAACCAATTAACACGATTCCAATTTCGAATTAAGAAAATTATGGCCATGATAACATTATCAGATTAGAGTGATGGCAGAATTAAAAAATGCATGTAGGTCAATGAAAAATTGTCACAACATATATGCACCTACTACACATTTAGGTTAATAGAAAGATAAATTATCTCAATGTCAAGGATAGATTCAAACACAGATTCGATGGGAATAATTTCGTCGCGCAATTTGTATATAGATACAATTGCTTCAAAACTACTTATCATCGAACCATGTTTTCTTTCAATACGCTTACGTCAGAAACATATAATTTTAATATTCTATATTTCCAACTTCAACATACTGAAATCTTCACGCTCCAGAGGCCCATTTACACGGACAAATTTCTTGTAATTAATTAGTGATACTTGAATGGGCTATCATGCTACATACTCTAGGACACGATCCGTCTGCAGCCAGTGAACCTTAGATCGGTTCGTCGAACAGTAAACAGTTGTTTAATGAGACTTACGTTATCAGTCGCAGTAAGGATGACACTAAGAATCTTCAGTGTAACAAAAATATTTTTACCTGTTTCCAACCAACAGCAACAATGATTCCAGACCGGTACTCCTACATTATGGTTTTATGTCACAACTTTTTAAATTTATCAACGATTTATTTGAAAAAAATCTCATACTCAAAATTATGTGTCTATGGCTACGAGTCAATAGCTTGTGCAGCGAATTCTACTATAAATGTGAGTGGGTAACAAAAAGCTGAAATTGAATCTAGATTCCAACGCCAGCAACGTAGTTAATGATTTCAATGGTTTAATCTTAAATATGAACACCAACATTTGTTTGTTTACCATCTGGGACAGTACTGTCAACCCTAGATGTGAGTTACGATCGCAAACAAATAAAACTTAATTAAACATCGGAGGTCGGGGCGGACGCGACCTTTAACGGTGCCACTGTGGCTAGAGATTACTTCGTTTAACTTATTAGTCAGTATCATCATCATTCTAAATCCGTCGCTACATAGACAATTTATTGATGCACTACATTATTACGATGCAACAGATTAATAGAAAAAACCCAAACCTCCTACAATTAGAAAAACCGCCATGAGCCTATTGGATCGCCCAGTAGTCACACGGTTCAGAATCCCAAGGATACAATAGGCCGGTGAGGCTTTGTATTCTTAATCCGACACCACACGTATACATCTAACACAATGCATTTATTCTAAAATTCTACTAGTTCAAGTTACTAGTCCAACAAGGGCTAACTATCCATTCCACTATCATACTACAAACAAGTACTTCACACTAGGCCTGACACCGGACGCGACCCGTTATGCGCCGGCGCATCGATCATGCGACGCGCTTTGTTTATCCGATACCCGGCTGACCCTAATGAGGTGAACATGTTACATGAGTCGTGCGACCCATTCGGGATGATGTACCTGCATTGTGAGGGAATATAGGACACACGACCTGTAAGGGCTAGCTTGCATTTAAAGTGCCCAGTCCGTTAGGCTAAGTTTCCACATAAAGATAAGTTCAGCTGGACACCTAGTAATTTGGAATGAGTATATTTCGCCTGAAACCTATATATGTTGACTGCTCGTGAACTCTAGACCACACTAGACGTTGAAAATCTTTAGGGGAGGCCATATCCAGTGGTGGACTCATTCTGGCTGCTAAGATGATAATTTTACATATTTATACCATATTTAGTCCAGTCCAATAGCTGAACCTTTAGTGAGAGTAGCAAGTAATTTCAGAATCATCATTATCTCAGCGTGTCATAAATCACCAAGAAGCCGGCCACCTCGACTTTGGTGAAGAGTAAACATTCAATCAATATACACAGCACACGCCACCACTACAGACAAAAGTGGTGATTTTGTGTGTATACATCATACATCGCATATCGTTTAAATGCAACTAATAGCAAAGAAAACAAAAACACAACAAACTAATTGCACTCATATGCAGCGTTGGTGTAGAAATAAGAAAAAGAGGGCCTAGATAGTCGCCTATCTTATCTCTGCGCATCATGTTGAGGGTAGTACGAACAAAAAGGCGCTCGTGCCAACAATGTTTGAGTTGCCAACTCTATAATAGGAAGTTCCCCTCAAATTGCTTTGATTATAATAAGTATAGTTTTGTTTTTAATGTTGAATCTAATATACTGGTGATATATTAGCGGTCCATAAAGACGACAGTCGACAAACAGTGAAGTTAAAGGCAGTAAGTAATAGTCAAGATAAAGGCAATAGATAAGTTGCAAGGCTTCAAGTTTAACAAAAAGTTCATGTACAGAGATGCGTTACAATTCTGGAGGATTCTGCACGAATACTTCAAGGTTTAAAGACAACCTTGTTGATCTATTCTAATTAGTTGTACTGATCTTAGCGGCAGATAAAGCAAGGATTACAGGTTATAATGTAGAGAAGGAAGAAGCCATTTAAATATAACATTTAATAAAATAATAATACTGGAAATGCTAAACCTGGTATCACAGGACGTGGGCGCATTAGACGAGCTGCTCACGCGCATGACATACGAGCTTTACGCAACGAGCTGTCAAATGTGACACACAGAAATAAAACGATAGTTGGAGAATTGCAATGTTCACTCAGAACACGCGAGGGCTAAGCACAAATCAAATGACTCGCTGCAATATTGCCACTAGTCGCGGTATCTTGTCTTGGTTTCCGAGTTTTAAAGGATGTTAAAAGATAATGCTGAAACGCTTCTTCTAGCTGGTAAAAATAACAGGGTCGTGTTAGGAGTGAGTATTAAACTAAATCATAATATTAACTTCAAAACAATCTTATGGAATAAAATTTATAGGAAAGCAAGAATGCGACGAGAAAACATGATATTCCGATTATCGGTTTAACGATTACAAGTATTGAATCGATTCCCAGATTTAATCGAGACTGTTTTAATGAAAGAAACGGACCGGTTCCAAATGGGGTTAGTAGATTATATAATAATAATAAATAATAAATATCCTTGGACATTTCACACAACGCCATCTCGTCCCAAGCTAAGCAACTTAATGCTTGTGTTATGGTAACGAGATGGATGATAAACTACATAAATACATTTTTTTTTTGTAAATACATACATATTATAGATAGAAATGACACCCAGACTCCGAGCCAGTGCCTCTGGTTTAGACAAAGACACTGGCCCGACCCCGGAATCGAACCCGGGACCCGTTGATCCAAAGGCGGCCCATCTGACCACTAGACCAACGAGGCAGTCTCTAGTATATGTAACTAGTGCACTAGCGAATAAAAATATTTGCGCGGCACCGATGCTAATTTACGTCGCAGTAAATTTTATGTTAACGATACCGCTGAATGGGTTGAGATCCAGATTTTATTGGATTTGAGAAAAATACTTCTTAAGCCTTAATATTTAAATATCTCAAAATTATTGGTATTCCGTCGATAGATACCATATTAGTAAAGTTTTTATTCATTGTTGATTTATAGCCGCGTTTTTGTGCTTCTTTTAGCAATTCTACATTTAGTTTTTTAGAGTTTATCGGCAACAGAAAGTTAACACTTAATTTGGTAAAATTCCACGACTCACCAAGAAATGGCAATTAACTGTATCATCGATAAATATTACACAATTAATTAGAAAGCATGAAAACACTGAAAATAGGCACTTATACAATGCCTTTCTTTGATTTTGTTGGTTTTAGCATTTGCTGCTACTGTTGCGTGGTACGCGGCTTGTTCACACTTCAGCGACGGAAAGTTTTTCTAGAAACGGATTGTCCAATAATGCACACTCGAATCTTGATCTTGCATTAAAGTAACACGAACGTCTCTAATGAATCCTACGAAATTGCTTTCAAGCACTGGTTTTGGGTACAGAAATGCACGTGCAGTACAGTATATCAGCATATTGTGTATAAGAATTAACGCTTGCCGATCTCACCAGGTAAATAACAGATGCTCGATGATAGCGCACATTGCTGTAAATACAGGTGTTATACTACATAACAGTACACTATATGCTGTGGGAGTTCATTTCGTTTAATGGGCGTACGCTTGTGAAGATCCGAGCGCTTACATCATACATATTAGTGCAAATGGCTACGATTTAAAAAATCATTTCCGAAGATATTAAAACGTGTTGTTGCAAAATCAACACTAAGTGTTAGTTATAATATAAGGCTACGTACAGACAGTACGATAATTTACTGAATACTGCACGACAACAACACAGTGTTTAAAATTATGGCAAACGAAAATATACACACACTAGGTTAAAAGGTCAACCTTTGAAAGTATGAAATGTTTTGCATCTTTATCAGACTGACATGAGCGTACGTCATGCGTTTTATGCGATATCGGTCACCAATACTTTTGGCAAGCAATTTGCATCAATTACGAGTTGACTTATGAGCCAATTGCGGTGTTCCCGAACCGGACAAAAATCACACAAAAAACCGGTATTATTTACGAGGACAATGTTAAAAAAATCGTTATCGTAACGGTTTTTTGATGATAAAATATAACCAATCATTTTGGAACTGATTTACTGCGCAAATATATTTTTAAAGTCCATTCCATACCAGAGGCATTAAGATATCTGTATGATGAATGTTTCGTTTATAGGTCAACAGTGTTAAGTCAATACTATTAAATACAAACAGAGAAGAAAACGATGAAAGAAAACGAACTCTATAAACACACTAATCTCCACCAGGCAAAAGTTATACCCAAAATTAAACCACAACATATGCAACAACCGTTTCTAATCAGAAATTAAAACGTATTTTTAGAAGCGCTTATATCTTGACTACGATTAATAACTACAATTTTATCTTAAAAACTGCAGGAGTCTGAAAACTGGATCGCCTTTCATTTCGGACAATAGCTTGTGGGCCACAACGCAAATGGGGACAAATTGTGACGCGAAACTGATCGAAGACCGGCAGACTGGCTGGCGCTGCTTTCTCCGTGATTGGTTACCAATTACCCGTTGCCATCTGACAGCCGGTTGGATATACGATCAGGAAATTTGGTAGGCGCTGCAATTAGTGTTGATCTGTGGGAATTTCAAAAACCAAGTTTATTGCCGAGAAAGATGCGGTAAGTACATGGTTTTAATGAGTAAGATGTTAAATTTCCGAATAAATCTTTTGTAACTGAACGCTGGAGGCTTTCAATTAAATACCTAGGAACATTGTCAGACTGACACGGTTTGAACTCAGAAAGCGCGCTTCAATGAACTTACTTGTTTGTAGCGAGGTCATCCTCCGAATTCTGTTCAATCAGCGCGCTAATTGAACTTATCTCTAATAGAATGATAGATACAATAGGTACATCAACCTCACAACATGGTGGTGGACGCATTAGAAGCTATTGTTCACTGGCGCCAGCATTAAGGCCTATTGTTTCATGAACAAGCGCATGTCCGATTGGGAAGGATGCGAGACAGGTGTTTAGAGATGGGGTCAAGGATAATGTAAATGTTTCGAGTCGCTGCAGCGAAACATTGCTCAGATCTTGGATACTTTAAAAATTAAAACCAAATAATACATGAAATACAATAAGGAAACCATTGAAAGCGAACAGGCGATACCGTATCAAACCTTTCCAATTCAAGTGTGACAACTTCGATTGGTGGCGAATGGCAAATGCAAAAATAAATATTTGTCATCAAGGTCAGCACAGCAATATAAAATACTTCCGAAACAACAATCCGATAAACATCCACACAACCAACACGTTCTTGTTACATTTTAATGAATTACAAGATTTAATGCTAAAGGCGGTCAAAATTGAGAGAAGAAATTTATTAGGTCTGGTTTACGAATTCTCGTTCGTTCATTCGAATAAATATTCCACGAAATGGAATGTAGTTAAAATATGTATGTCGTCTTTACGTTGTCAAGTTTGGATGTTACATGTGCTTGGAATAAAGGTAATATACACGGCAGGGGAGTCCTCTAAACAAACAAAGCCTTGTAAAATGGGAAATTTATAGGCGTCATACCTTCGTCCCGACTCGTTTCTGACAGGTGTCGTGAGTAGTGCTTAATAACGTCTCTTACCTGTAAAAAAGGAAACATTTTTATTGTCAATTACTCAAGGACGAATTGTCGTTCTGAACTTCACGACCGGTTACGTTTTGTTTGTTTCACGTTATTTATACTTTAAGTCCACATACGTGGGGTTAAGCAAACATGTTTATATGAACAATATCCAATTCAAATTCGATAATAGAAAAGGGGTAGAGTACGTCTTGAGACCACACAGGAGACACGGTCGATAGGACGTATGTAAACAGGTGATTCGAGTCAAAATACAATAAACTTCCAGGGCGCGTACGTGTGGTCTAGTTAAAGGGTCTTGGCTTTGTTTAGATAAAAGGAAACAATGTGTGACCGCGACAGCCCTCAGGCGCCGTAGAATGGACGCCGCGACGCGGTCCGTCGACACCGCCTACCATATGGCGGAAACGGTTCGCATTCTGAAACACACGTTGTAAATTACCAAGGCGTAAAAACAAACTACACAAATGGGGAACACGTAATCTACTTGATGAATTAACTAATAAACTACTGAAACTTTCAGTCAACACAGTTTTTTATACGCCCATTGAAGCTTTTCATATATGATTTAATACTAACTAGACTGCCTTGTTGGTCTTGGGGTTGGATGTACCGCATTCGGATCACGGACCTCCAGTTCGATTCCGGGTTCGGGCAAGAGTCTTTGTGCAAACCAGAGGCACTTGCTCTCTGGGTGGGTATTATTTGTGTCCGTGAATTTCATGTTTGTAAACTGCCCTCGCGATACCGGTTATACCCAGAGCAAGGGTAAGGGCCCCCGCGCATTTAGGCGGCCAGTCGCGCGGCCTGGCCGCATAATGCGCGGATATTATTTTCTTTCTTAGTTTTTAAAAAACGTAACGGCCTTCGCGCATTACGCGGCCAGGCCGCGCGGCCAAGTTTTGGTCGCGCGGCCAACGAAACACATCGCGTCACATACGCGGCCTATTGGCCGCCGCGACCAAAACTTGGCCGCGCGGCCTGGCCGCGTAATGCGCGAAGGCCCTTACGTTTTTTAAAAACTAAGAAAGAAAATAATAACGATGATTGAAACCAAAATATTACAGAAAAGTATTTACTTAATTTGTTTACGATTAAAATAAATAAAAATAGACACAAAATGTAATGTCGATAATGACCATAAAAAATACGACTACGTCAAAACTATTAATGATGTATGCTATATTCTTAGCCTCAAGCTTTAAGTAACGTGACCGGCCACATCATGCTAGTTTTTCAATAAAATGTTGATGCATGTCAAATCACTTCACGATGGATCACCACAACAAAAGAAGTTCAAGGCTGCTACACTCGTCAGTCTGTCAAAATGTATTCGCGGCAATTACAGCAGTTTCCGCGTTCCGGCGCCACGTCAAATCGTCTCGGGAGTAATCAGCGACCAATTAGCCACCCATGCTGACATTAGATTACACACAATGGGGACAATTACATAGCAATAAATACGCGGAAGACCTTCGCCAAAATGACTGAGTAAGATTTCACGGTGCGCCAAAAGGTCTGCTCGCCATTTGCGGATAATTGAAGTAAGCCGCAATCTAAACGCATTTATTAATTCGCTATGTAGACAAAGAATAATCTTTTATCAATCTTTGCAATGACTGCATTTCATAAATGTTTGGATTAAGTCCTGCGTCATGACTCATGACACACACAATGTATTGGAGCAATCAGCGATGATCTTCAACTTCTTATTTTTGTAAGTGTAGCGCGGGCGTCGAAGGAGCCACGCAGTTTTTGTAAAAATCAACTAGCAAGGAAATTTATTTTTCGGATTCTGCCTTGAAATCTACGCTTTAACCACCATTTGTTTGTTCCTGCTTCGCTGGGTTCGTAACGGTTTGCTAACTCTTTGGCTAGGCTTTGTTTTATTATGATCACTCCTACACAGATGACGGTTTTGGTAAATAAAATGGAATATTCATACAAGTTCAACGTTCCATAGTTGGGTTGTTTTTACTTCTGGATTCTTGAGGCGTTACTAATGGCATTCGCAAAGGGACGTACGACGTATGTGTACATCAGCAAGGTCGACTTTTAGTGCCGAATAAAGTTTTTTTGCCGTCAACTTTTATTACTGTGAGGAACGATTTACGGCGGTCGTTTCAAGACGATGCTCATGAAGTTCTGGACATCTTATACGAACTCGCTCTTTAGTGCTTTGGTATCTACAGTATTTTTCAGAAAATGCTAAACCTTTAAAATGACTTTTCAGAAAATGTTATTGGACCAATTTATTTAAAATGAGTAACTTCAAAAATTATACTCTTTAACCTATTCCAATTTAATTAAGTGAGCAGTTCGGTTTTCGTATTAAATAAACTTCGCAATCATAAGCTTAAGATGGCAAATACGCACAACAGACATATAGATATAAATTAAAATTCCATTCAAAACACGTTGTAAGACATGGGCTCGTAACCAGCATCATAATTGCTATCCACAAACATAACAGACATACATTATAATATTAAATATGATCGCTTGGGCAATATAATTTGCGTCCTAATGACTGTAAAGGCTTTCAAGATGTGTAAGCAATAATAAATACAAGACATGAAAACTAAGATTACCATAAAGTGCCAGCATGCTTGTATTACTTGGGGTATATATGTATACTGTACGACCGTATGAAACGAATGCTTTATTTCTTTATACTAGAGGTCGCCCAGCGAAATTCGACCGTAGTAACTTAAATTATAGTTATAATCTCAATTTGACTACAGACTTTAACAATAAGCAAAAGAGTAAATATGCGAGTGTGTGTGATGCTTTTTTTTATTTGTGATATTAAAGAATAGTTCTGTACTCCTTCTCTATATAAACTATAAGCGTGGGAAATTTCATACTTACAAGTGACCTATTGTATACATTTTTTGTATACAATAGGTCACTTGGACGGGTGGTCAGCCGGTGGTTTCCAGCAATAGAGCAGGTCACTAATATTTGTCGAGGGATAGATGCAAAACATTACTGGGAATTAGTTCCCGCCCATTCTTTCTTTCTACTATAGCTGTTATTAATGATACCATTTGTCTAAGATAATGTCGCACCCATAAAACAAGGTACAACAAAAACTTACCATAAACAAAAGCAATAGATCAGGATCGCAAATCTCAAGGGAGCGGCGATCAAGGCCGCTCTGGTAGTCACGATTAGAAAGACGGTGTGCCTCCAAGATAAGTTAAGTACGAATAGATAACAAATTATTTCGACTTTAATGTAAATTTCAACATATTTAAAAATAGATAATGATATACTCCTATCGTCAAAAGTGCTATTATATTTAAAGTGCTATCATTTTTAGGAACTATTATAATTAATTATTAAGTATGGTGACAGATTCAGAATACAAATGTCACCAACCGATAACATCCTAAGGGTTCCGTAAGACCGTCGACTAAAGGAGCGCAAGAGGCAGATCACCTAGCCACAAGAAAAGGCAAAAAATATACACACCAACCCCTTCTTGCTAGTGTAGGACAATAAGCTCATTTGCCTCCATGAAATTGGAGGAGGCCTGAATCAGTAGTGGGTCAGTTTCAGGCTGAAACGACGACGACGACGACGACAGTAAACAAAAAAAAACATTCAAGTATTTTTTGCAACCCTAAACATTCGCTCACGGAACTGTACTATCCAGATACCGCTTAGAGATACTTTTCAGACCCCCAATATCCCACAGCCAAGGTTATTCGTGACCGGATAATATGCTGGAAAGGTCAGAGGTTGGTGCTAAGTCAATCTATGACAGCTTGACAAAGGTTGATAAATGAAACTGTGTCGGTATGCGATCGCATTTTGAAATCAATGTTTATGAAATAGCTACAGTTAGTAATGTAGTAATTAGTTCTGGTTCGGAAGCTGTCACGGCACCGGTCTTGCAGAGAATTGATGAATTAGCTTGATTTTGAAGTTGTAGGAAAATTTCAAAATTACTATTTATTTACACCAAGAGCAATTTTATTGTTACTTGATAGTGAAGCAATGTTGATATTGATTTTTTCAATCAAGTTAAGGTCAAACCTACTTCTATTAATCCGATATTTTTTGTGTCATATCGCAACGTAAATGAACTCTTCAAATGCTCGGTCAAGCATCTCGGAAAACGGACAAAAACATCCGACTCAACGGATCGAATCGATTACGATCGCTCGAGTCGCCGCGATAGTCTTTGTTGCGATTACCCAATAATGGCTGACTAGAATGTATGAATAATGATAATATTTCTATTGTTACTTGTAGTGTTTCTCGGTTATCTATCACACATTGAAATTTTGTACAAATTGTAGTGGACACAATTTGTCTCACCATTAGCTTTCCTTATTGCTTTCATTAAAGCGAGCCTAGGCAAATAATGGTCCTCGGGAATCTATTCCTGTCTTTTTCCATTTACATAAAGTGAATCGAGACACATTATTCAGGACATATTATTGGTGCGCATAGCATGCACCAATTGAATTTATTTTCGTTGTTAGCACAGCCTCTTGTAGGCTGGTGCCTATGCTAGTTTCCGGATCTGCTAATGAGCAGCAAGCCCCAACCGCTTCGTGTACAACACTTGTTACTTAACGCACCAATTTATAGATACTGTCATTGTCAATAAGGACCTGCGACTACTTAGGGGTCTTTAAGAGTGAGAAAACAGTACCATAATAGCTATGGTGTAAATTTTATTGAAGAAGCTTTTAATAAAGGCTATATCAACCTGGGCCTATTTACAAAAACGACAATTATTTATAAGTTACTGTTTAACAATTTGATTTGAAGAACATCACGACAATTGAGAGATCAAAATTGTTACGAAACACAACATACCATTAGGGTAGCTGTTAAAAATACAGGTTAATTAAAAATACACAATTTATATGAAATGCTGTGTACGCGACCTACAGTAGCTACTTAACGGCCGGCAGTTTAATTAAATTTATCGGCGGTAGCCCGCGTCGATACACCGATACTATCGGCGAACGGGAGCAAAATAATGCGCAAGAGCATGCTAGGAACTATCGATAAACTAGCCGCTCGCACTATTGTGTATTATAAAACTGGACCGTAAAGTTAACAGTGCTGGCATGATAAACTAATCAGTGAAGATCCCTGGTAGATTGCTTCCAAGAACTTCGTCCCAGCCTAACTCTCAATTAATTATTTCAAAACCCTTATATAACATATAGTAAACAGAGATAATGCACCAAATCCAGTAAGACACATCTACGAGACAGCACTGGGTCCAACTATCGCAGTAAAAAAGAACCAACCTAGTAGATCAATAGAATTTCCTTACGTAACATTTCCCCATATCTTAAGTTTAGAGACGGATCAAAACATATCTGAAATTTGTCGATGTTTTTAGCGCGTATATGTAAATATTGATAGACTACAAAACACAAATAATATTCAAAGCTGACTCAGTATATATTTTTTCTGAATTAGCATTATGTTTATAAGTGTCCAGATGGGCAGCTTCTATTTAGTCATTAATCATTAGGTATTTCAAGATAAACCAATGCATCACGGATTGTTGTTGAGGAGTAAACGATAATGGCAAGTAAATGGTGCAAATAATATGAAACCCAACAATTCATACTAATATTTTGACAGTTTTGAAGCAATAAATTTCTACGTTGTCATTTGAATCGGCACGGGTAACAGTGAAAAGCTGTCCAATGTTACAATGTTGCAGTATTTCAGTAGTAGTATTGTGTATAATGTATATCATAAACAAAATGGAAAGCGAGTCAGTACTGCTAAACATTTAGGCTGTACCTGGTAGTCAAAATAAAATCAATGAAAGTTCCTGCAATGTACATCCATCGCATTGGCGTTCAGCTCATAGGAACTCATTCGATCGTACGCGTATGCATCGATGGTAATTACTGCGAGCTTCTTCGCTGCCTTTATGTTTCCAACGCGCTGTATGGTAAACTGGAGCGTGCGAATATAACGGGTTTAGTGCCATTGGTGTAAGTAACTCTTACTGGTTCTTTCTCAGCACCATCATACCTAAAAGACGCACAAGTTTACTATATTTAATAGTACGATATAGTATTGTGAATTACGAAACCAACATCTTGGCTAATATCAACAAATCTGAGCGAAGTATCGATTAGGTTTCACATGCGAAGAGCAGATTCACATCACGTGGGACATAAATATTAGTCGAAAAGGTTTAAGGTAATGAGGAAGAACGAGATTATAAAATTCTACAAAATCCATTGGTAGTTCATGTGTAGGTAACCCGACAGGCGGAAGCTAGTACTGATATAATTTGGTGTCAGAAGTCACTTCAAACCCGCGTAATTCACCTAGTCACGTAAACATTATCTGTATGGTACAAGGAAACTGTTCTTTTTTAATAGTCGAGAAACCATAATCATTTGGAAAGCACTGTCATTATGGTGCAAAATGGCGATTAGATTTTTTGTAGATTTAGCGTTATGCAAGGCTGTAAAGTTTCACCAAATGTTATTTGTTAAGTAACTTCGTGCGGTGTGATATTATAATAGTTTGTCAAAAGATGAGTCTTTAAATATTTGCACAGCATCAAGTAAGTTTGGATACGTAATATGTATATTTTGGAAGTCAGTTTTGTATATAACTCCAGTTTATCTGAGGTCGGAGGGAATTATAATTTTGGAAGTCAGTTTGTTCTCCCAGCGCTCAAGTTTAATAATATCCAATTATGAACGGTCGTCATGGTTTTTGTTGTCGATTCGTTGCGTCGGTCCCCATTAAGGTAATTCGAATTACCGCAGAATGGGCACGCTCCGAGGAGGAAGCGGCAATCATTAGCGACTATTAAGAAGGTTGATAGTAATTGCCCGTGCTCGGGCAAGGTCGCCGCGAGTTCGGCGTGCTCTTCGTAATTCACAGTTATTAGGGATATTGGAGATATAGAATGTTCGAAACATACCTGCTGGTACAACGCTGGTAAATGGAAAATGTAGAACAACAATGACCACCGAATGGATTAACGACATTATAATATACTGAAGTCCATAACTATTAATTTAATCTTCCAGATTAATTTATTCATTCTATAAGATCTTAAGAAGAAATTTCAACTTGCCAAACAGATCTTCAGGTGAAACTGAATCTTATCTTAAGCATAGATTAAATCGGAAATACCTACTACTCATTTATAGTAGTTGGTATTATTGCTAGTAAAGACTTAATTTCAAAGAACAATTTTATTTTGTAATTAAACAGCGTCATTTTATTTAAGCTTGTGACACACCGACGACGGTTACATTTATGTATCGAGATAGAGAGTGCTCTCACAATTTCCAAAATGTCTCTTCGCATAACGAGAATTTTTGAGCTATAATAGAATACTTATAGTATTGTTTGCGTTCCAGAGATGATCCGGCAAAGCCTGTACCACTGACCTGGCTTCTGGCAGCGCACTAGGCGTCGCCCGCTCTGCGTGTGTCCGCATAACTCATGATATTAGTGGATGCATTCAAAGAATTGTTGAGAAGCTTATGTTAAACCTTATGACGCCTTTGACTTTACATTTATGTGCGTCTAGTGATGTAATTGATTCTTAAGGTGAAGGAGTTAAAATAGTCGTGGGACTACTTTAATTCCTCAGTCCATTCCGGAGCATTACTAAGCGAAAAGTATAGTTCGATAGAACGACGCATCTTCGTCTAGTATCATATAACCGTAGGCTAATTTCTCTCTATCAAATTGGTGGAGCTTCTATTGCGTTGCAGGTTGTTGATGGGGTAAAATGGTGATTGTTATTTGTGAACATACCACCATATGTTTCATATCGACTGTAGCCGCCGACAGATGC
Organism: Clostera curtula; assembly: GCA_905475355.2. Taxonomy (NCBI): domain Eukaryota; kingdom Metazoa; phylum Arthropoda; class Insecta; order Lepidoptera; family Notodontidae; genus Clostera; species Clostera curtula. Next base: position 18,297,725 of record FR997797.1, on the reverse strand, counting down.
AGTTGTTTGTGCCGTTGACAACATGTCGTTCGTCTGTATGAGTGCTTACTGGCGAGATGTTTCGTAATAGTAATGTGTGATACCTAATGATTTCGGGATTACTACACATAGTGTACCTAATTACGAAACATTGCATCAACCTTGCAAACGAAACAGTTTCATTATTAGCAATCACGGCGCTGAACAGGAAACGCCATCTTAACACTAATAATAACTGTATGTAGGCATGTAACAACCGCAGCCATAAGACAACAGTCGCGTGGATGAGTTCCCATGGTAACTCATCCATGGGTCCCTGCGCCATTAACGGCCAGGAAGCGACATAGCGAATTACCTCGCCGAGTTTCATCAGGTAATTGGAGAACACTCCGGAGACGAGCGTCGGATAAGTACATCAATTACGTGTATACGGTTTAAATGCCATTAAAACCAGTAGAAATAAGCGTTCAAGGCGGCGAGCAAAAAGGAACTGAGATCGGTTTTTGAGTGTATGTTACTGTAAGCTTCTATGGAAGCAAGTGGCAGGCGTATTCTACTAATATATGTGAATCTAAATATTATATAACTAAGCCGAGTAAAAGAGACATATTTTAATTTACTTAATGAAAGGTTTGCTCATGTAGAGTTACTTTATGGGCAAAATAAACTTATTTTTTAACCCCCGACGCAAAAAGAGGGGTGTTATAAGTTTCACGTGTTTGTCTGTCTGTCTGTCTGTCGGTATGTCTGTCTGTCTGTCTGTCTGTGGCACCGTAGCTCGCGAACGGAAGCGATTTCAATACAGTGTTTATTTTTTGTAATAGGTGAGTTACGGGCGAGTGTTCTTAGACATGTTTGATGAAAATCGGTTAAGTCGTTTAAAAGTTATGGGGGGTGAAAGTGGGGAAGAATAACCGAAAGTCTGCAAATATAATCGAGTGGGGTCTCAAATGAAAGCGCATCACGTGCACATTACAAAATAATATGTTCCATGAAAATCAGTTGAGCCCTGAAAAAGCTCTAGGTGTAAAGGAGGGGGGGGATACCCAATATCTGCAAATATATGTGGTGGGGAGAAAATTAGAAAGCGACAAGAATCTATGTATTGACAACTTATACATCTACATCATAATAAGCGTGAACCTACAAAAAGAAGAAAATAAAAATTAAATAAAAAATTTAAAAAAACCCCCGACACAATGACCTAAGTTCCCTTTAAAAAGTAGAAAATAAAAATAATATACATCGCGTTGGGGGACCAGGTGTCAGGTAATAAATAAGTAGGAGCGGTCCCCCAACGCGATGTATATTATAGGTCATTGTGTCGGGGGTTTATTTAAATTTTTAATTTAATTTTTTAGAAGGTTTACTATAGTAGTAACATAAAAACGTCCTCGTGTATAAAATAAGATTTAATACTCCTTCTTTGTTGAGGTACTGTATGCGGGGATACTGCGTAAAGGCGATTGTGTCATGACGGGAAAAGAAATCTTTATTAAATTGAACGTTTTAAGGCATATTAATGTGACAGTTGAATTAAAGACGGACCTTTATCAGCGTTACAGCTCTGCTGTCCATTTTGGAAGCTAGTCCTATTTATAAAAACTAGATCATATGATTTTCAAGAGAGGAATGGTAGGCAATTTCGTATCTACTAGCAATCGGGACATGCAAAGCGCCGTATGAGTTTCTTGCCAATAAAACCTAAAGTGTGCGAGTTACCCAGATACTAGTATAAATTGAGCCGCATTCCTGCATTTTATATACCACATTGACATAGTGAGATCTTGAGATACAAATTCCGAGGCGAACATCTAAATGTTCCAAACAATATAAATTACTAAGTACCCGCTACGGAGAAAAGTTAAAGAGATGCACTATTTATACCGATAGGTTTTAAAATTGATCCGATTGCTTCTAAACTCAGGTTCAGCAGCCGTGGTAATCTAAATATTGACCGAACATTTCATCAACATCTCACTAGCCCATATGGAATTTACACCGATCATACATACAAACATTATATTTACAAACATCTAAAAATATAAACACAAAATCAATAGAGAACAGTGAAGTCAAATCAATAGCCTTCCGATTGAAGCTTTTTCGCGTTACTGTCGTAGCAGCTACTCTCTTGCAGCTCAACGTTCTTCTTATGACGCTTAGTCTATTAAGTGCAAACCTTCATCGCGGAATTTTAGAGCAGAGCAAATTCTCCCAACAGTTAACAGAACATGTGCACATTTAGATGACATTTGAGTGCAGGCGCCGCTCGTGACTGCAAAATGACAAGTCGTGGCATTCTCAGGTAATTTTTCACCTTTGCGAAAGGAATCGTGATTGTATTTGTAACAATCGGTATCCAGGCGATGCAATCGATATAGGTCGAGCACACGTCAAGTGAGCGCGCGCCATACGATTGCTCAATAGTAAAAGGGATTCGGATATTTAAAGGTTAAACAACAATAACGGCATTGATGCACAAGAGAAAGATGTTGGAAAGCTTAAATAATGAGCTTGATAATAAAAGATCCTTTGTCCATTCGAACTCACGTAATTTATTCCAACATGCGTTTTATGGTTTGGATTTCAGATTTTTTGTTATTACTTATATTCAATTGTATTTGCTGCAGAGGTAATGGGCTCAAGACGACACATCAAAGCGCTTTGCGCAAGTCAAATTTGTTTGGCGTCTTTTTGCAAGTGACACATTTTAAACAGACGACATCGAGTAAAGCGATTAAAAGATGGGTAAAAATCTAGCTCCAGAGGAGAACTTAACATAACAATTGTCAAATTTAAGGAGACATCATTTCTTTAATGATAGGATGGCCATTATGATACAAAAGAAATTAAAGACAAGACGAAATAAATTGCCGTCCCCAATAAAGCTTCTGACTCGGATCAGCAGTAATGAGAATGTACGGGCGGCATCAGCTTAATCCCCGTCTACTCGCCCAATCCGCGTTAATCCACAAAGCCAAAACAAAGGGCTTCTCGCCCAACGGTCAGCGTGGGTCATTCGACCGTAATCTGTCAGTATCGCGTCGCTGTCGACACCAATCCGGTCTTGTCTTCATTAACATCCGAGGGATTTATTTTTAGTCCAACAGTAAGTTTTTTGTTGAGCGACATACCTCGCCGGTAATTTTATAGTTCCGCAGAAACGGTTGACGAGTGCGTAGCAACATGTGCACTTAAACGCCTCTAATTATTTGTTAAACGTCTCCAATGGCGCCATTACGAGATGCTTACCACGTCGCGAACTATTTCAACGGAATCATATGACAGTTATATTGTATTTTATAGCACAATTTTCAGCACTGCCTCACTATCTTTCTTCAGAAGTTTCCTCAACGTAGGTAGAGGATCGTGACCCCAACCATCGTCTGGCCTGTTTAACCAAACGCCAAATTTACCTGATACCTAGGAGTGAGGTTATTCCAAAAGAAGGCCGAGAAAATAGCAATATTCAGATGATTTCCTGATTAATTTCATGGTTGGCCAAGTATGCAATAGCAATATGCTACGCAGATTTAATATTTCCTAACGTTTTTGTAACTTTAATCTACATTGCAAACAAAAAATTACTTCTGATATTAGTTTTGATTAGCTATTTCACAACCTCATCGTATCGGAAATTAAATTGCCTCATGCAACCGTCTTATGGCAACTGTCATGAAAAATCTTGAAGAGGAGACTCTTGCGTAATGAATATTTAACAATACTTTAATTTAAATCAACAATTTTAGCTACTGTTAAAATATTGAACACTTTAGAAGAAATTGTACGAACGAATAGGTACTTTACGTACGAAAAGGAAGTCTTTCGCTTTTTCATAATTCATGAACAATGTACAAAGTAAGAAAATGTTCTTTACTCCATTTTATAAAGAAGGACTCTACAACTCCGTTTGTAGCGACTCAGTTCTTTCCTGATAAAGTACATAAATATTATAAAATTACAATGAAATACCATAATATCATAAAAATAATGTCGTCGTGCCAATATCTACAGTTACAAACGCAAGGACAAAGGGTCAACCATTAGGGTTAGCTGTCACCAGTATGGTAAAAACCGTAGGTACGTAACGTGAGTCACGAGCCGGGTACCGCCCACCGCCGTACACGGACATACATCACACACATTTTTATCCCTTTTAAGACATACGTGGGAACCGACGGAGCCAATAGTGCGGTGGCAACGTGCCAGCCATTACTGGCACCGCTGACGGTATGCGACACCCATTGTTTTGTAACCATATCATGTTTAGCAAATTTTTTATGATGTGAAACGCTAGATCTGATAGCTCGCTAGACTCTGTTTCTTTTGATAGTCTGCGAATTCATTAATTTGTCCAAGAATGTGTAGACTCTAGCGTCACCACCCCATTCCATCCTGAGTGTGTCGTAAGAGCCGACAAAAGGAAATGACAAGGCCGATAACCTAGCCGTAAGGGAAGGAAAATTCTGTGCCAACGTGTCTGGCCAGCGTGGCACAGTAGGCTCTAATTGCTCCCTGTGTTGGGAGGAGACCCGACTCAGCAGCGAGTCATTTATGGGCTGAGTAATAGTAGTAGTAGTGTAGACTCAGCTCCAAAGAAAGAAGATGTTAATGAAACGACAGACGGGTAAGTATAGAACTTAAACATTTGATGTTATACCCATGGGATCAAATCATAATCTGAGTATCTATGTACCATCAGTATAAGACTCAGTCACGAGATCACCCATAGGAACATAGTGCTCTTAGGTTTTCTTTACTGTACTAAGCTCACATTATTGTAGGTGGTACATGCACTGAATAAATGCTTATGTAAAGATGCGATTCCACCAGTGTGCTGAACTGTGCGGCACTAATATGCACAGTGTACGACACAAATGTTCACTCTGGTCGACTCACTCAAGCAAACAATAGCAAATTGTGCGCGAACATTTTAGAAATGTTCGCGCACATCAGTGTACTTTTGTGCGCGCACACATAAAAGCAGTGGACTCGCGTCGACGCGTACACACTCGTGTTCGCGAACTCGATCTTGCTTCCGCTATCGGAGCGAAAACATTTATTTGTACGCGCACACCGTTTCACAAAGTTAAATATGGATTGGACGAACGAAAAAATTATAAAATTTATTCAAGCTATTGAAACTTATCCTCTACTATGGAATTCCAGCTTCAATGATTTTATAAATTATGGCATTTGTAGGCTATATTTCTTGATGCAATTAGTTCAGATTTTTCGGGTAAATTGTGTAAAGTATGTAGCATGTGGTCGCTATAGTATGAAATGTCGTGTATTACTATTTTTCTGAATTACAGTCCATATTAACAACTGAAGGCAGAAATTTCTGCTCAGTTAACATGTTCGCGCGCACGTGTGCTAAACTGTGAGCTTACAAAAGTTACACACAGCCTTGCCGGTGAAGACGGAGGTTAAACGCGATACCAGCTTAGTACGTACTAAGTTGGAGTTTTGCACAAAATGTTTGTGAACAAATGTGCTGCACACTATTTTGGTGGAATCCTACCTTTACTACTACTGTGCAGTCATAGCTTTACCATTGTTGTTCTGAATGAAATGTGACTAAAATTTTACCCACAAGTTTACTTTTTCGACTACAATCAAATTGCCCGCCATGTGTGTGTGTGTGTGCAAATACACAAGAAAAAAGGTTCACATACATCGAAAATAAGAAGAACACTCAACAGCAACCGATTTCCGGCTACAAAGTTTCACAGTTCACACATTATAACTAACCAAGAATTCCAAGGTTGAAAAACGTGTCAAGTCGCGAATCAGGTGACGGCGGAAACAATGGCCCGACACAGACCGTCGCTGAGTCAGCGCGGCCTTGCGAGGCGTCCCTGTGCGCCGGCGCATCATTTCACGTCATTGTGTTTTATTCAAAAGCTCGTTACTGTACTGTGATGGGTTGGATTAAATGGCGTTAATGCTGGCTATTGTATAGGCAGGCATTCACAGAGGTAAACACCTATTTTGTTGTGTTAGGGTACGTAAAGTTTTAAGACTATCATCCAGTGTCTATGGGGACCAGTATTGCCGCGAAGCCAATCGAATCTTCAGGAATCAAAAGATACGCAATAAATCTATCAACTTTTTAATTTCAATATGTTAAACAGACCATATCCGATTGTCAAAACATCTAATTTATTATCGTGTGTTATAAATTAGAATTTTAATGAAGTCTGTAAGATCTGACAAATTATTAAAACAGTTTTTTATAGTTGTCTTATCTACGAAATACATGTATCGCGGGCACTTTACAGGCGTAATTATAATGCAAGGACCCAAATGAACCATAGATGGCTTACACATACACTTTGCCCGACCTGGAATCGAACCGGGAACACGTGCATGCTAAGCCTTCTAGTTCTTCTAGTCAGAGTCTAGGACAGCAAGAGATTAATGAGACTTTTCCTAACCGGAGACATACGTCATAGCCTCTTAAAAATCTAAAAGAAACAATAACTTATTGTAAAGTCAAATAGGAAGTCGAACATTCCAATCACATCTGTTGTGTAGTGCATACTCATTTTCAATATCGGCGCCCGCACAGCTGCGCCGGCGCCGATGTTAAAGGCGCGTATGCGAGCGTCAACCAGCATTATCATGATTCCCGCTTACGCTGAATAAGGTAGGCGTTTATGATAACAACTCGATAACCGAATTGATAATCGATTACGAGTATCATCGGTACAGTCAAGGACAAAACAAACGCAATTCATATCATAAGTAGGTAACCTCGCCCCGTATACGTTCCATTTGCAATAGAAAATACAAAATGATCGGAAAGAAACAATGCAATCTTCAAAGTCGAAACAAATGAAAGAATTAAAAAATATTAGAACATTAAACATTAGTTTCATCGCGGGCAAAAATGTCACACAAAATTATTAGACATAAATACGAGGTAAGTGATGATTAGATCAATCGGTGTAGGTTCGACCACCTTGAAAAACAAACTACCAAGTGACTCAGTACAACCGTAATTAAATAGAAGCAAAAATAAAAACTTACTCAACTATGACGTCATGGGTGTCATTTGCAAGGTATTTGTCAATGGTTTCACGTAACAACCGCGGCCGTGATCCAGACTTGTCCAAGAGCCAAATATGCAAGGCCACATCATTAGTGTCACCAGTACCTCAGTTACGTGATGACCACCTATTGCTCATCCCGAAAAAATAGTAGTGTCATTTGAAACTGCCCTGGTGACCTTAAATTCCACTCTACCTACAAACAGACAAATTGAAAATCTCCTTTTTTGCAATCGTATAGATATAAGAAAATGTGAATTACAAAAACTATATTTCGCACGGGTTGGAATCGACGCAAGTGAAGCCGGAGGCAGAAGACCTGTGAGATATCCTAATACATTTCATCATCATCATCATCATTTCAGCCAAAAGACGTCCACTGCTGGACATAGGCCTCCCCCAAAGATTTCCACAAAGGCCTTGGCCGCCCGCATCCATCGTTTTCCGGCGACCTTAATCAGGTCATCGGTCCACCGTGTGGGAGGCCTACCAGCACTGCGCCTTCCGGAACGCGGTCGCCATTCCTGGACTTTTGTGCCCCATCGGGCGTCGGTCCTGCGCGCTATGTGCCCTGCTCACTGCCACTTAAGTTTGGCAATCCTGTGGGCTATGTCGGTGTCCCTGGTTTTCCTGCGTATCTCCTCATTTCTGATTCGATCTCGTGACTTTGAGCCTTCTGATGGAGCCCATAGTGAGCGACCACGTCTCTGTTCCATAAGTCATCACTAATACATTTAATGGAACTTATTTCTCCCAAACATTACGAAAACAAATTAAAATAGTAAAAAGAGGCGCTCACGCAAAAGCCGTTATTTATAATGACAGCGTTACTCAAAGTAATCACTCGGCGTATTCGATATTGCACACCAGACAGAAAAAAAATCTGGTAAGAGCGCGGCGGGAAAATGTTGCTATTCGAGTGCGTGTCTTAGGCTTGCATTAATCCACCCCCAACCGCATATGCATCGCGCCCCAGCCATTATAATCACCCCATGCAGACGCATGATGAGTTCTTTTACCGCGAAAACAAAACAACCCGAGTAACGAGAAACCGAGCTAACTCCAAAACTTATCCATCAATGAATTGTCGAGGGATTTGTTCAAACAAGATCACATTTCATAGAACGGTCCATGTTTGCTCGATGCTAATGTTTGCTTACAATCTCTTGAAGTGTAAATTCTTTGGGTGAAACTTATGGTTTTGTTTTACGAGATAATTAAGCCGGATGCAAGCGGTAACGCTTCACATAAATGTTGTTACATTTGATTTAATGTGGCTCGTGTTCTTTCAATAAAGCATTAAATATTCCGACATGAAACATCAAAACAAACAGTCGAAATGCCACAGGTATTAATCATAGTGATTGTTGGTGAAAACAAAAGGTTAATTTACGATAGCAAAAAGGCAACATTTAGGCGTTGATGAGGCGCCGCGACTACAATAAAAGACGTCGGACGTCATCTCGTCCGCGGTTAAAAGCTGTTAATCAAGACAAAAAAGAGTTAAATGGATGTCTTCCTTGATGGGCGGCTTGGCTGGTCGTTCAACACGATTTATTTGCGCGTGTGAATCCTCGAAACGCGGTATCTACGCGTGCTATTTGCATAATATTGTAATTATGTTGTCACTGCTTCTTTTGGTGACTACCAGGAAATGGGACTTTAATGAAGGCATCATTTATAGCTTTTTGCGTAGCCAAAAAGCAATGTAGAGGAAATAGTCAGTCCAAAATCAAAATTGGTATGGCATAACTTATGATTCAATTTCTTACTCACTATTCACATTCACAATATTTTTATCATTCGATTTAAGTTGTATAAATGCTCGTGTAGTGACGGATTTAGAATACATAGTGTCATCACTCCATTCCATCCTGAGGGTGTCGTAAGAGCCGACAAAAGGAAATGACAAGGCTGAAAACCTAGCCGTATGAGAAGGAAAACTTGAAACGAAACCCTGTGCCAACACGTCTGGCCAGCGTGGCACAGTAGGCTGATGGCCCTTCCTGTGATGAGAGGAGGCTCGACTCATTAGTGGGTCGTTATGGGCTGAGTAATAGAAGTAGTAGTAACAAGGTCACGTTTCACTAAATCATGTAATAAATATTCCCATACATAAAGTCTGTAGAAAAATCTTTCACTAGGCTTGCCGAAACTACTTTGTATATGTCATCGTAAGCTTAAGATTAACAATGACTTCACGCCCCGATACGGCGACAAAGGCGCAAAACGATCGCAGACAATCAAACGACACATGAACAAACAGACATGAAAACAAAAAATCTGAATCGCAAGATAAATGATAATGCCGCTGAAATATTACGAGCGTGACTTTGTGATTATGTCCCTATGGTTCATCGTCACTCATTTTGTTGCTAGCTGTATAGAACTACGTATCTTATAGACTCGTCAACTATATATTTAAAATATTATATCACCTCCTAAGTAAATCCTTCAAAATACTCCAATTTGATTAATAGATTTTCTACATTGTCACGCTGGCCAGAAGTAATGACAAGTGTTTTGTTTTTAAGATAACCTTACAGCTAGGTCATCTGCATCTTGATCACCACAAGTTGAGTAGTGAAACATGCAGGACAGAATAGGTAAGTGACATTGTTGCTTTTATATCGCGCCAGGAAATATTTTTATATTCCTATTAAGACTATTCAATTCAATATAGACTCTTGAAAACTGTCAGTTTAAACAATATGATGTTTTGAGCTAAATACACTCGCCACTGCAATGTGCAAATCAACCCACTTGTGTACCTTACATAGAACAGGCATTTCATAAGACTCTGAGTCTGGGTGATCTTGCTTGGTTCTTGAAAAATAATAAGGCACTCAAGTGCGCAATGATTATGCTAATATTGGCATGCTTGCAGCGTGCAAAATAGCTTATATCTAGTTCGGAGGATAATTGGTCTGTGGCATCCGTCATAGTATGAACATGTAGGTGGAGTTCATTGTCATTGTTAAGGCATAATGTGTATTATCATCGCTAACTTATTTTTTTCTAGTCTGTTGTTCAGCGTTGAAGGAATGCGAAAAGGTAGGTACCTACTTAAAGTCTACTTTACATTTGATTTAACACAATGATCGGCTTTAATCTGGCATGATTTCCATACGTAGATTAAATTTGAAGAGAACAGTACAAATAAAGATGTAACTACTCTTGAAACAATCTTGAAAAAATATTCATAACGTTGTTAGATTTTGGAATCAAATTATTGTTCAAAAATCCAATCGCAAATTCCGATTCTTGAAACCGAGAATTATATTATTTTACGCCTGCAAAAAAAAATATCGGCCATTTTATATGTTATCTAATTTTGCGGTTGGTTCACTTATAATTTAGACATCACCAACTTATTTTCCCATACTCCAGGCCTTGCCATGTAGCCTGATTGCACAGTATCGCCAATTTATCTGTTTCGACAATCACGAATCACGATTTATTTTTAAAAATGCACTTAAGAATGTCTGGCATTTTTAATTCTACGCGTGTCAGTAATTCTAAAGAGGTTTAAGCAGTTCAATGGCTTCTGGTAGACGGTTGACTCGTATATGTACTTAGCATAAAATTGCCGAATAATTTAACATCCCGGCTTATAGTCCTTTTTGAAGTAGTTTTAATAATATATATGGATTGTAAAATACGGAGAAATGGATTAGTTCAATACTTTCCTCGTAAGGTAGTTTTATATGCTGAATATAGATTCAGTATTCAAATTCAGCTAAGAGCCTCATTCATAGCAAACGTTTAATATTGTACTAATTAAAGATAATATTAAGTACATCGATATAGCCTGTGATTCCGTTAATATTTTATCTGCCAAGTCTGTTGGTTGTTCGGTAATTGACATCCGGAACGTATTAAGAAATTTATATTAATTGACCGGTAATGGTATATTTCCTTTTTTGGCTATATGCGAGCTAACGAAGATCCCCGACCAAGTTATTGATAAGTAACTTCTTTCTGCGTTTCAGTCCATAATACATTATAATTATGAACCAATGTTAATTAGCCTACTGTACCATGTTGGCACAGGCTCTCTACTAGGGTCTATAGAAAAAAATCTTTAACTTGCCAAGAAGCCTTTAGTCGACTCGCACTGTCTGGACTGGTGACACCCTGTATGCTATAGCCGTCAGTGTATCAGACATCTCACAGGTTTTCCCAAATGTATGTATCGCCCAAAGCTCATAAAGTTGCGCAAACACTATTACACGCAAACGTATTTCACAGAAAAAGCCACATGTAGAGATAGACTAAAATCTAAATGATGTTAACGATATCTCGATCCCAGCGCACCGTATCGTTTCAACGGCCGCGGCGCCAACACCGGCGACAGTTTTACGCAACACTATACTTTTTTTACATAAAAATTCTCTTTTAGAATGGTTGAATTGAATTTTTATTATCGTTTTTACCTTAGTATCTATGTCGCCGCGTTTAACTGTGCGACAGTACAGTTAGGAATCTGATACGTGAGCCTCGATGCGCCTACGCCTGTGCCGCGGTCGGCATATTTTTTACGACGCTTGAAAAAGTTAATGGTCTCGAATTATGGAGGTAATCCTTGGTAATTTTATAAATGGGAAAATCATTTTGTAATTTCGTAGCCCTCCAATTATATACAGCATTTTGATTTTGATAATCTTGAAGTAAATCATGTGTTCATCGTCATCATCAACTAGTTGAATTTTTTGGCACCAGACGAAAAAGAGGCATCTTGTGAGTATGTATTTCAGGCAAGCCTGAATTATGAATCTGTGGACATGGACCAACTGCAATTTAGAATTCTTTGTTTGTTTGTTTGTCCTAGTAGCGAGCTTTAGAAAATTATACCCCAATTTTATAGCACAGATATTATTTATTATTATTAAATATTAATACAATAACGATAATATCTTAGAACCTAAATCTATAGTCATACATGTTAACTAAGGTCGGTAATGAACTAGACAATTAAAAGCCCGCAGACGGCATTGTTCACGTCGCAAATGCTTCCGACAGAAACTAAGTTATTCTGTCGCCCACACCAAATTAATTGCCATCGGTTTGCAGTAGAATAAATGCCGCAACGATTGATATTCCCATTAAAAAACCCGAATAGAATATGGGAAAATTATTCAAACGAAGAACTCTATAAGCAATGCATCACTATAATGTCTGGGTACGTAAAAATACTTTAATTGAAGTATCAGTAGAAGATAATTAAACTTTAATTAAAGGAATCTGTAGAAACTTTTAAATATTTAAGAAAAAAGTAGGGGAGTGCGTCACGCAAGACTCCTTCTCCATCCTTAATACTATAAGGTATGGCTAGCCCTGCTGAAGCGATTTTTCAATGCTATTGTCTAATAGTATTATGAGTAGTGTTAGGTAACTTATTTACTGTACCGAGCTTGCCTCGCAAGACATATGATAGGCTTATTTCGTGAAGAGCAATTTCAGCTTTCCCATAGAATCCCGATTTAATATCACATCGATTTCAATTATTAAATCGATTACGATGCGGTGTTAAATGTATGCATTCGTTTGATTGCACAATATGATTGATGCGTTGTCGCCACACCAAAGTACATGCACGTGGTATACCTTGGCTCATGTTAACAGCACCGCTGTGCCGATTAATCGACTTTAATCGCGTCGTGGGCGAAACGGCGGCTATCTTGGATATTTTCCTCATTAAACACACTGCTGTAGCATAAGGCCATAGACCGTTATATGCATTTGATTAATTGTTACTAAAAGAAAAAAAAGATACAATCTATGTTGCCCATAACTATCCCTATATATACTTTAAAGTGGTAAATCACAACTACATATTTCCATGGCGAACATGGGTTACCAAAATAGCTCACCAGATTGGTAAACGTTATTGGCAGTGGGGCATAGCAGGCAGGATGGACGGCCGATGGGGCAGAAAAGTTCGCGAGTGGCGACGACGTGCCGGAATCCCCAGTGCCCGCAGGCCTCCAACACGCTGGACACCCTACCTGGTTAAGGTCACCGAAAACCGATGGATGTGGGCTACACAGGACCGATGATGATGATGATGATTACGATTTGTTATTACTTCAGTAAATACATATTTTAAGACACTATTCAAATGGTATGGAACAGAAATGTGGTTACGAGTATTAACACAACTGCTTCCGAGTTTACAGAGAGAGCTTAAACTCTAAACATACATAACATACGCAGAGGAATTTCCAGAAGCCTACTACAATAATGCTTTGATATTATTTGATTATTTTCTTACTATCAAACAGTGTACAAATTGCGAAAGTTAAAAAAATTAATGCTTTGATAATGTTTATTATTTCTACTCTTACTCAAATAAGTAATATTCGCCGTTATTTACAATTTCGGACATTTACAAACACGGAAACGGCGAGCGACGGCGGCGCCGTGAAAACAACGACCCTGAAGTACTTGGTGTGTTTGGGTACCCTAAATAAATCTGGCAGTGTTTATAAGATACACAAAGGTTTATTTATCGGTTAAACAAGGGGAGTATGCACTACCAATTCGTCATTTCGCGTGCATTAGCCAATGCCGACAGTACCGTAAGTAATCTTCAAACAACAATGCCCTCAGTGACGGCGCCGGCTGCATAATGCTACTAAACAAATAGATACAGAGAGTACAGATTAAATTAAACTAAATTAAACTAAAATAATATTAGGTACTATGCGAATGTAACCTGTCTGTTTGTTACCTTAACCGTCGATTTAACATTCATAAGTTTGAAAATATGCAAGATAATAGTGTATGTCCAATGCAAAAAATTTTTATTTTATTTATTGCACACCATGAAACGATTACAGAGTGATGAGTCTTGTATGATCGTCTACATTTGAAACCATATATGTATGTACATATATCAAATGGACATTCAGGGACAAATCACTAAAATCACTTCTGACATCACTTATACCATACAGCAATTTTTTAAAAACCATTCGAATACTGATCATACTGTACTCTCTGTACACTGACTAATAATGCATTTAGCAATTTCGGCACGTGATGCACCCACTCTGCTCACAGTTTAATGCGTCCATACTGTTACCATGTTTGTATTTCACAGTTCAATAATCAGAGACCCCTCGAACATTCTAAATGAGACTGCGTCAATAGGATTTGGACGGAGCAGCTGTTACTAAATGTATTTGACACGTGCTCCGAAGTCCGTTAATGTAATTTACGGGTGGGAAAGCTAGAGTTAAAACTAATTACGCGTAAATCATTGCGGTTTTAACTAGTCGCATGATTGTGACAGCATGTGGTTTAGATGGTAATAAAGTAATTTTGAAACCAAACGGCTCCTATTAGGTTAGGTATTGAAGAATTGATCTTGTGGTTGGTTGCAGGTTGCAAAAGTGTTAAAAATATAATTGTTATTTTGAGTAATAACTTCATTTGATATCAAGGTTCACCTTAGATATTGTTTCATTGAAAATAATAATATTTGTTGATACAGGAGCATGCAAGGAGTCTTCATAAATATAACTTTGAAGCGAAGCCCTATTCGCCAATGTGTTTTCTCCAAGATCAATATACAGAGCGACCCTAAGATTGTACCACAACCCAGTGTAGTGTTAGCATTTCAATTGTTAATAGATCGCACTACATATTGCCACATCGAATGCGACTTGTCGGCTATGATGCCGCGCGGGCGGACCCGTGCATCATCGCCGATAACCGCACGAACAGGAAAGCCTATCTTGGCATTGTGTCGCCTACCAGCATCACCGTTATAATCACTTGACCCACATAGCATTGTACTTGGTGACTTAACGAGTGTTGCAACCGCATAACCGAAGTTAATGTCTAAAGCTGATCGACGAACCATCAAAACCACAGTTTTAAGGTTCATTGGTAAAGTTTGCCAGTGATCCATCGGGTAATGGTCAATGGCTGGCTACAGAAAAATCTTTTGCCAACATATTATGAAATGAAATAGGTGTATGATGAGAAGGCGAGTAAAGGAAACTTGATGTTTATGGGCTGAAAGAATTAAACTGATATCTGCTAGTGATCAAAATAATGCCCGCGTCCGTATAAAATTACGGTACAAAATCAAGGAAATAATAACAGCACATTGGCTTACCGTAAAAATAAAATACTATTTACGTAATAATAAACTTACAGCAATTAGTCATTACTGAACCTTGAATAAAAAACGGACTTGGCAATGACTTAATACTGTTCGAGTGAGGCCACAAATTGTGTTTACTGTGTGATAACATTACATTGTTGGTGAAAAAGTTAAGTTAATTTGTGTATGTGTCCATCCATTATAGACTGCCCATCGATTCTTATAATTTTAACACGATTTCTTTTTTTCATTTCTGTTTTATTTTTAACTAGTGGCCCGCCCCGGCTTCGCCCGTGCAAAGCGGGGGTGGGTTATACTTAAAAACCTTCCCCTTGAATCACGCTATCTATTAAAAAAAACCGCTTCAAAATCCGTTGCGTGGTTTTAAAGATTTATATTATATATATTATGCATACATAGGGACGGACAGAAGAATGCGACTTTGTTTTATACTATGTAGTGATAGTGATAGTGATAAAAACGTGACCCCTACACTAGGTATAAAATGTATCGCGGGGGCAGTTTACAAACATTAAATTCACGAATACAAATGACACCCAGACTCAGAGCAAGTGCCTCTGGTTTACACAAAGACACTTGCCCGGCCCCGGAATCTGTCTGGCCTGTTGAGAAATGAAACGAGACATTAATTAAACGAGAGAGTTTACAAAATCGTAATAAAATTACGCATTTTGCGTGCATTTTACACACACCAACCCGCTATCATATTGGGGATTTACAAAAATGTGCCAAGGTGAATCAAATCGTGGACACACTGCTCAATGGAAATTGAACGATCAGCCAAAAATGTATTTTAAGCCTGTCTGGCGTCTGGTGTTCGATAAATCCTGTTCGATGTGTTCCCCAAGGGCGCAGGCTATTTTTAGCCGGTCCCAAGCGAAGGCCGGCTGTTCCTTGGCACACAGGCAAGGACGTTACATCATAAGGAAACGCTATTCAACAGAATATCCAGTTCAAAATCACCGTCATATTCAATAAAAAGGGCCTAATACCCTTTTAATGAGGCTGGTCACCGGCCTAGTTGGTAATATTAACAACCGTTTAGAAAACAGGACTGCTGGAATGCAGGTCTCAGCAGTGGGTAATTGACAAGATAAAAGGATAGTAATCCTTATTGTATTATCTCATCTCAGGCCATAAAATGACTCGGCATTAGTTAAATCCTGTATAGTTTCCATCTATGAACATAATTGTCAATCAAGCCTGTCTAGTCTTTGTAGGTGTTTGGTCTAATTGCACGAAGGACGCCACGTCCGGACGAACGCGAACGTTTCGATCGTCAGACGAATTTAAATGGTCTTTTCTCAGAATCGCAATGGCAAAGAACGCCGCCTTTTCGGGTTAGATGTGCGTAGCAAACCGAGCAGGTATACGCCGAAACGAATCACTTTATGTGTGTGAAATGTTATTTTCAAATTACGCCGAAGGATCCAGGGCTCAAATATTTTAAAAGAAATAATCGCTGTTAAATCGCAACATATTGATACGCCTTTGAGGATATATTTTTGCAGACAAATAGTAGTAGTAAAATACATAATAAGTTTTGATTCAAAAGTCGAGTTTAATCTTGCTACCAAGTTTCACTAGTGGACAATGTTAGGGAACTTGTCCCTGAACTTTGTGTTGATGTTAATTGTGTACAGCTATTATTAATAATAATAACTCAGCCATTTAACTACTGTGCGATCGCGGAGCATACTACCCCAACTTGGACGACTGAAACCCGTGACTCGGAACGGGCAATCGGAGAACCAAACGCTACGGGTTTTAGTCGGTAGATCAGAGCGCATTTTTTAGCGCTGTTTGCGCCTAGCAATTCCACATAGTCTAGCTACCCCCAACGGTCGGGTTAGCATAATAGGTTTCCCCATATAGGTACAAAAAAAAATACAGGCATTTATTTATTTTACCGCCTCCAATAATGACCCCTAAAGATATTTCGTTTCCCTAACTGTAACACTAAATACATTAAAATACCAGAAACGAAATCGCTTGAACCACGTACAGATAAACATTACGAGTATAAAGTACGGCAATGTTATCTTCGAAGCTGCGATTCATAACCGTTTACTGTCAAAGTTACGGCCATCGCAATCAATGGCAAAGTAGGCATTCTCGTGAAACTCAATAGGAAAATTACACTAAATTCAAATGCAGCTGCTATTTATTGATATTGTACTGTCGCATGTTTGTCTACCGGTACGATGACGATGATGCAACTCGATACAAAATAAACAAAGGCCTAGGACTTGTTGTGATCAAAGACGATTTGTATGCGCAGTGCTTAGCGCTAATAATTTCTATGTTCAGAATATAATTGTTGCAGAAACTATGTATATTGTAAACGACATAGATTATAATAAATTATGAGTAACTTTTTACGATGCCTTATAGCATTGGGTCTTCAAGAAGAGCCTAAATGTATGTTTCAAGGGTCAGAAAAGAGCCGTGTGATCACGCCCCTGATGTGACAAGCCCCCGTAGTGTTTTAGCTATATTTATTTTAAAATAAGACAAGCCCTCGCATTAATTATAACCTGTATCGCGGGGCAGATCACAAACATGAAATTCGCGTACAAAAATTACACACAGACTGTGAGCAAGTGCCTCTGGTTTATACAAAGACGAGGGGTTGCAGGACTTGCAGGGTTGAATTACTCGTCCCTGGTTTGATTCAGGGGTCTCGCGAGTGTCTTTGTAATCTAACAATCCTCACTCCGCCCTGATTATTTATGCTGTTGAATTACATATTTGTGAACAAACCCTGTGATTAGATTTGACGGATTCTAGCTAGGCTAGAGGCTATAAAAATTGCAATATAAATACAGACAGTGCCTGCAAAAATTAAGTACATATACCAATCAATATAATCTAGTGGCAGATCGCTACTGGCCCACGTAGATAAGTTGATAATAAAAAGTGCCGAATACCTATTAGAGTCCTGATCATATATATTTTATTGCCATTGACAGACAGAGCCATTAAACTTCAAAGATAATGTCTGTCAAACTGTTCTCGATTGCGTCCGTGCGTTTTGTCAAACATCTTATCTATATGCAAATTCTGGATCCGGTTTTTTTTCTGAAATTTCAGTGTACTCCGTCGTTGTCAAAAGCAATTCAGCATAAAAAATATTTTTTCTCAAGTGAACTGATAACTTAACTGTAGCAGTGAATTCCTTATAGTTTTCGGACAAGTTGTAATTTTACCAATAGTACTAGCTGATCCCGCAAACGTTGTTTTGCCAAAAAATAAAAGCAAAAAATTTTGTCTATAAAATAAACAATTATTTTTGGTGTGGAAGAATAATTGAATAAAAGAAATCTATTTTTCATCCCCCTTAAAATTTAGGGGGATGAAAAATAGATTTTGTCCGATTCTCAGACCTACCCAATGTGCTCACAAAATTTCATGAGAATCGGTCAAGCCGTTTTGGAGGAGTTTAACCACAAACACCGCGACACGAAAATTGTATATATTAGAGAGATATAATATTTTGCTGTGTTAATGAGCCCATAAATTACCCACTGCTGAGTCGGAGCTCCTCGCATTACATACAATTGTGCCGTGCTGGCCAAATGGGTTGGCACAGGGTTTCGTATCAAGTGTTCCTTTTCTAGTGGCTAGGTTATCGGCATTCTCATTTCTTTTTGTTTAACTTAACTTTATCTGTTTAAGAACAAATTAATTGGTCAATGCGCTAGAGACAAAACGGATCGAATTCAAATCACCTACAAAGGTGAGGTCAGTTTCTTCGAAAGGGATAACTCAATTGAACCGGTTGCACAACGCGGGTGCAATATGTTGACGTAACAATATGCGTCTGGACGGATGTTGTGAATTTGACACTGCATCACTTTCGACCGGTGAAAGTATGATTTATATTGAGGATCGGACCGTGCGATTTATTGCAGTGACCTTTTATTTTACAATGGTTTGCGGACCTTTTGTTGTGTACCAGGATAATGCTGGATAATGCTGCAGTTGAGTGTATCGAAGTTTGTATCGATGACGTAATTTGAGTCTTTAGATTAGCTCTGTTACAGTCGAAGAGTCTTTTGTAACAACTTTGTTGCGGATTGTTTAAGTACATGATTTTCTAAAGGTCTTAGTGTAAATAAATATTTTTTAAACGAGGTCATATTATTTATTACTAACGTCAGCGCCCTCGAGTCCAGCTTAAGCTTTTTAAACAAAATGTTTGTTGTATCAAGGGCTAGGCGGCAATATATTGGTTAGGGCCTCCGCGCATTATGCGGCCAGGCCGCGCGGCCAACTAATTCTTCTACGATGTATATAGCTGCGCGCATTACGCGGCCAGGCCGCGCGGCCAAGTTTTGGTCGCGCGGCCAACGAAAAACATCGCGTCACATACGCGGCCTATTGGCCGCCGCGACCAATCCGCGCATTATGCGGCCAGGCCGCCTGAATGCGCGGGGGCCCTTAGACTAGCTCAGTAAATAACATACTCACATTACTGCCTTCGTGTGGACTACCATAGATGTCAGAACGTGCCTAACGCAGACAAACAATTTTTTTTTAAACGAAACCCTTGCACTAGGTACCTGTATATAATAATAATAATAATATCCTTGGACATTTCACACAACGCCACCTCGTCCCAAGCTAAGCAACTTAATGCTTGTGTTATGGTAACGAGATGGATGATAAACTACATATATACTTTTTTTTTGTAAATACCTTGATCGAAAGGCGGCACATCTAACGCCTAGACCAACGAGGCAGTCAAAATTCATTCATATATTTAAGGTTGCTGTTAACATGGATACGCGAACGATGCGACTAGTCAGGTCATACATACTACACGGATATACTCAAAGGATCTGGCACAGCAATCTGTCATATTTCCAACACCACTGTTAAGACATTCTGAAATGCATGAGTAATAACCCAAATTTATTTCTGCCGACCTCTTTAACCATCATTTTTCACCCGGACGCGTCCATCTTGCGACGCGTCAACATAACTCCAATTATTCATATCGAATTCATAAATATTTAAGGAAATAAAGCAAAAACGCATGTAAACATGGATGTCTGTATGTTCGCAGTTCATATCTGGCGGTAATTTATGGCGGCGCCGCGTTCTGAGATCGAAATGCGCACGCGCACGCGTATAAAGGCACGTCGCACACATAATTTAGTAAAGTTACTAAATAATGTAACACGTCAGAATATAAGCTACCGTGACAATTTATAAGCACACAAACGAAATTTTGGGAATAGTATTACAAAGCCAATATTTCAAGTGAGACGAGCAACGATGTACTGTATAACAGAAGTTTTATCGTAACGTAGGATGCGGCATTCAATAATAGATAATACTTGTACAATGTACCTGAAGACAGGGCGCTATGGCGCTCTTTAGGGGAGGCCTACGTCCAGCAGTGGACTAATGTGGACTGATGATGATGATGATGAATGTGCATGAAATTATTTTACAGTCATATGTCAATTACGGTGTGGCAATGTGTGCGGTATACCTAACTTCTACTAAGAAGGCAATCTCATTTAAAGACGAATGAGCTGAAGTAAGACGAATAGTAGATTGTTAAAAATTAAAAAGAACAAATGACTCCAATGCAAAAGAAGAAGAAGATATAAGAGAAGTTAAGAATATAAGTTTTCTAGAAAAGTTGCTACTGTACATAGCAATTGCAATACGCACAGCAGTATTAAACAGACCGCAGAAGGCCCTTGCGACATTCCTCAATCAAAGGAAGTAAAAATTACAATTATAAACTGTGACTCGTCTGCACATAGTGGTAATTAGAACAATGAAAGGAACAGAAATGTGATTGGTTGCCATGCAAATTCCACCATTTTTGTTCGTTTCCTTTCCTTTTCAAAGTGCATATACTTTTTCTGAGCAGTTCTAATATTATAATAAACAGCCACTAACGTTTGCTGCTGAGCATAATGACAATAAAACATGTTTTATAGTCAATTTCAAAATGTATTTTCACTCCATAGTATAAAACAAAGTCGCTGTAGTCTGTCCATCCATATTTATGCTTAAATCTTTAAAACTACGCAACCGATTTTGAAGCGGTTTTTTTAATAGATAAAGTGATTCAAGAGGAAGGTTTATATGTATAATAACTAGCGACTCGCAGGGTTGCAATTATGCATGTATTATACTTAACAACCTTCCCCTTGAATCACTCTATCTATTAAAAGAAACGGCGTCAAAATCCGTTGCGTAATTTTAAAGATTTATGCATACATAGGGACGGACACACGACAGCGACTTTGTTTTATACTATGTAGTAGTGATGATACATCCATAGTATTGTAGAGAAACACCGATAAATTTTGAGGTTCATCATTGCACCCGTGCGAAGCCGGGGCGAGTCGCTAGTTCTTAATAAACCTTTAACCGGGCAATTAGGGTAATCTAAAGCCAAATACTAAGACCTTCATTTCACAGTACCAAACCTAGCCAATATCTGCTACTATTACTATTACTCAGGCCATCTCTAGCCATAGGCAAACTCGCAATGCCGACACGAGTACGTCCATTATATCGGGGTCCATAACTTGGCCGGACAGGTTCCGTAGGCGGGTTGGCTCGGGTTGCAATAAAAAGCGGGGTGGTTACCGAACGGCGTGGGGTCGTCGCCCCCTCGCGGCCTTCGCCCTGCCCCCCTCCCGCAAGCCTCGGCGCCGCAAGGACGTCGCCCGCGCGTTGCATAACCACTCGCACGCAAGCCGGTGATACCGTTCCGAGATGCGCTCGCACTTGATACAATATGCGGACGGAAAATCAATTGGTATTTTTACGTTGTCTTCACACGGTTTGCACTGTAATGTGGGATCCATATTATGGAAATCCTATCGACATCCAGTGGACATTTACAGTATTTTCATCCAAAGACCTCTTTCTTCAATTAACCTTACATTAATTCAATTTCAAGGCCAGGATCTACAAAGATTTGATGTCTCAGGTTGTCGCGATTATTACACATTTTTGAAATTGAAATTAAACACTTATAAATTTGACTGCCTCGTTGGTCTAGTGGTTAGATGTGCCGCCTTTGGATCAACGGGTCCCGGGTTCGATTCCGGGGTCGAGCAAGTGTCTTTGTCTAAACCAGAGGCACTGGCTGGGAGTCTGGGTGTCATTTCTATCTAAAATATGTACGTATTTATAAAAAAAAAATGTATAATAAGTAGTATATCATCCATCTCGTTACCATAAGCATTAAGTTGCTTAACTTGGGACGAGATGGCGTTGTGTGAAATGTCCAAGGATATTTATATTTATAAATGGGTTTATTGCGTGTATAATTCCCGATGTTTCAAATGCTTTGCAGCAATCATGGTCACGGAAGAGACTAGATGATAGTTGTCTCCAAACATGAAAAAAAGAGAAAATATTGACTGTTTAACATTTTGTTATATTTATAATGTTCCCTGTGCACGCAGAAATCACTCACGGTATCCAGAGATCTAGCAGCTATGTGTTGTGCTTGATATTAAATTAATTTGATGACATGATCCCAAACAGTTAAAACCTCGCGAATCATTCTGGGAATACTACTCGTGTGAGATTTATGTTATTGAAGGCGGATACCAATGATTATTTTTGTTTGACCAATATATGATATTGATAATCCACACTCACAGCGTTGGTACGTATCATACACCACTGCACCATTATGCACTATTCCAGAAGTATATTATAAAAAAATCCTCTTCACTTGTGCCCTAACAAAGTAGGTATTCTAGCTAGCTAAACGACTTCGCATTCCAAGATGCTAATTAATATTCAGTGTGTATTTACATGGTGCCACAGATAGACTAATGGTAGGGGTTCAACTGAGCTCGGGACGTGCGTCTGAATTGCAAGAAAGACCAGAAACCGAATAGCCGGGAGCGCTATTTGTATGAGCCGTTGGAACGAAACGATTACATGTATTTATATAAACGTCGAAAGGGATTGATAGTTTAATAATGATAGTTAATGGTACAAGCAATTCTAGCGTGCTATAAATAGAAAAGGCCGGGAGTAAATTCTAGTTCATTCACTGCAACCAAGTGTGTGTATTTAATTGTTATGTAGTAAAGTTAACCGTAACTTTCCGGGTTAAAATCTAGTGTTTCCTAGAGAGGGGATGATGATGATGATCGCAATAGTTTCCATTGCGGTCCTAGAACACTCACATGTTGAAGCATTACCGAGGAGCTTAAAATAAGGGGTTAAATATTTGTCGGACCATCCACATCCCGAAGGGAGGGGTTTGGGACTCAGGTTCATCCCTCGATGCTGTGAGGAGCCCCCTACCCACTAAAGACTCCCCCGGTATACAGTCCCGCGCTGATTGTCCCGTGTGCCCTGACTGTATCAGCACGTAGTTTATAAACTGTCAAAATTGTATGGTGTGTTCAGATTCATCAACAGTGTTTTATGTTCATGATAGGAGTTTTACGCTTAATAAATTGGGTATGACGTAAGCAAGGACGACAAAACTCACGACAAAACTGATTCACCCCTCGTCAGTTCTCTAAAGCTAGCTGCTCGCAACGTAACATACCTGAAACAAAATACAGATTTATTGTAAATATGCTCATATTCGTTACTCAATTGAAACTAGTAGGTTAAACCTATTCCCCGTCACTTCTAGAGCCACATCAATCCATGTACACAGTCGGGCGCTTGAACAAAGGATTGGCAAAGCCTTACCATTTATATTCTAAATATCAGGGCTCTTAGTTTCGCAACAGTTAGCATTACGCTCCATGAGATCTGATGTTTTGTTAAGAAAACCACGACTTGAATTAATATCGTTTCACAACGTTTCTTCACAAGCTTCTTAAGTTTTTAAGAGACCTGTAGTGTGTTCAGCTAATCTGTTTTTTCTGTATACATATTATCTGAGGGTATATAATAATAAAGCCTAGGTAAATTCAAAGGCTTCTTTTGAATTAATATAGAAACCATTCGGAAATTGGACAAGGTGAGGATGGATATCGGAAACCTCTTACTACTGCTACCCCACTCATACACGACACAGTGCACAGTTGGCACAGGGTTTCGTATATAGCACGCACACGGCGAAATATAGGAGATCCCGGGGCGGGGTACGGGGATGTCTCGCCCCACACGGGATCTGAGGGGAAGCGACGTCCTGCCGGGTGCTCACAGCAGGACGTCGAGTGCTCGTAAGGAGCCTGAGGAGAGGAGGAGGGCCTCCTCGTCTGCGGCGGCGTGGTTCTGCATCAGATCCTGCCGCAACAGGACGCGAGTTGGAGCACCCCGGGGAGGTTTAGTGGGTAGGCCCCCACTATGGGGGAGAGTCCCACACTCCCATCGCTGGCCATCCCCGTGGCCGGCGAGGAAGCCCATAAAGAATTTTACCCCGGGCGAAAAAAAAAAAAGGTTTTCGTATCAAGTTTTCCTTCTCTTGCGGCTTCAGTTTTCGTGCTTGTACTTTCGTTCTGTCAGCTCTTACAACACCCTCAGGATGTAATGAGGTGGTGAAACAATGTATTCTTAATCCATCACCACACAGCCACTGGGATTCGAACTCGAACCCATTACTTACTGAGAGTATTATGCAATCCAAAGAGATCTTGCGATGGACATCTTGCTAGTAGACAATCTTACTAATATACGATAGACTGTAGCACCCTGTTTAATAACAGAGTAAATTCGAATATAATATTAATATGATTGAAATGAATTAATAAAATATATTGATACGAAATTATAGTTGAATAAATACAGCGCAACGAAGAAACTATATAGATAATACAAATGAACAAAAATAAACCGTATCTACTGGAAAAAAATCTTGGCTTATCGACAGTATTTAAAATTGAATATTTTAGTGAACAGTTAAAGTAAACTCGACTAAACTGTATTTAAACAAAATTAAAAAGACGGTTACGGCTCATAAATTTAGCAAATCATAGAAACTGCTCTGGTTTTTTGCACGGTCTTTACTTTTTTTTGGGTTGTAGTCGTTACTTCCTCATAGCAAGTTGTTTATACAATTTAAATTTCAAGATTAAATTTTAGCCGCAGTTTCATCAGATTAGATTCAAGCTTTCTATAAAATGCATCCAATAGAGAGGTAATTAAAATTGAAAGTTATTTGTAAAAATATCAATAATCAGACTTTCTTTTATATGTTTTTTTTTATATTGTATTTCAGGAACGTCGAAAATACAAAAGTATTCGTGCACGTGTAATCGTCACCATACCATCTTATTAATCTGTGGTTATACGTATAGCGACAGTTTCATTCTCAGTATGTCATACGAGGCGATTTAAATAACTAAGACGGTAGAAATTCAGACATTCAAAACTTCATATGAAACACTCGGGTCACTCCTATAACACAGTAGGCTTATCACCCTCCGTCAAACTGAAAGAGACCTTACTAATGGTGGCCATGATGATTACGCTAGGGTTTTCTCAAGACCTCATGATGTGGGGACCTGTCAGTGCGTTCCTTAACAAAACCTTAAACATAAGACGCAATGCGCTATTGAGCGGCTTCATGGTGGTTCTGGCGAAGACCACACACGCAATAACACGTGCGGTCAGAGCGATCACAGTGTAAATTTATGTAGCACACAAGCGCCTTGTACAGGCAGTGTTACCACGGCCCGCGTGTGGATTTATTTTGTTTATGGCTCAGGTGTGCGTGGACTTGGCCCTGAATGTTACACGTATCCAAAGGTTCGAAGAAGTTCGGTGTAAGCTGCAAGCGATAGATGTTTGTAGCAATTTTCTTTCGTAACTGTTATGTAACCTGAACAGACACTATTTATTGAGTTCTAGACACGATTTTATATACTTCACAGAATCAAATGTATTTTCCCAGCATCCCACAAGAACTAGCGTAACACGCTAGAGCTAGAGCAACACTGATGACATATCTGCCATCAGTGTTGCTCTTGTCTATGTTTGTGAATTGCTGCGATATATAAGTTAAGGAGAGATTTATTTGGTTCTCAATAGAAATAAAATCACGAATGCGTAATTCCTATTCTGTTAATTTATCGGCAATTCCTTGCAGAAGGCGGTCATGAAGAAGGTTTAAACACTTTTGAATTGCACCATAAGCCTAAGGTCGTGTAAAATTCAAGAGACGTCCAATAAAAACGATAAACGAGCGATATCGTCGGACGCAGTGATACGGCGATACGTCGCCGACGCGGAACCGATATCGCGATGCCAAACCCGTTGTATGTAAATATTAGGTGGGCCGATCATCAGTTTAAAGCATTGTTTTACAAAGATATTCCATTTCGAACATTCTGTTTGCAAGTAGGAGTCATCTGGTATGTAATTATTACTGGATCTCCGTCTAATGAATTGCTATTCAACAGCTCAGATTTCAGAGCTGTGCATGCCTCCCGTCGTCACCTCGGGTCTCTTCTCTAGTGGGTTAACTGTGACCACAAGTCTCCTCTCTAGAAATGGCATATTGTCGATATGCGACATCATCATCAGTCCACTGCCTCCCCTAAAGTGCGCCATAGCGCCCTGTCCTCGGCTTGACGCATCCACCCGCTGCATTTCGCAGATCGTCGCTTCATCTAGCAGACATACACTCCATTAACTATATATTCTTGCAAAATGCTTCACGGGTCGTCTCTCCCATTCAGTGACCTCGTTTAGTGTAATTGAAAGAAAACTATAAAGGTATTCGTGCCTTGTATATCAATACTTGTAGTATTTTTAAACAACGCGTCATTTTAAGTAATTAACACCACTATCGAGCAAAATGCAAGTCAAGAGCAAGCTCCCCGCTCTATTGAAAGCAGGCTCGTGGTACAGTTTTTGCCAAGTTTAGCCACACGCGGCTGTTACAATATATTCTGTCGCTGAGTCAGAGGTGGGCAATTGTCGTTGCTATGGCAGAATTAGATTAGTCATGTCACGAATACTAAGTGCCATATTAGAAACGATTTGCGGATCGATTTGTGTGATTAATATATACTCCTACACGGTCTGGTAAACTAGTGGACTGCCAATTAGTGTTAAAAACAACAATTTATTTTATATTTTCGTTTGCCACGGGAATAGGCGAAAGGCCAGGGCTGCCACCGCTAGCAGCTTGCCGAACACTGGGCTGGATCAGGCGACTTGAGGGGATAGGAAGCGTCCAGAGATCCCCATCAAAGCGTGGGCCCAGGTCGTTGAGCATGTTCCCCACAGGCGGCCTGGTATCCATGAGGAATTCCATCTTAAAAATAAGCCTGCCTGATATACATATGTATCATCTAATTTATACAATTCTCGTGTCACGGTGTTTGCAATTAAACTCCTCCGAAATGGCTCGACCGATTTTCGTGAAATTTTATGTGCATATCGGTTAGGTATGTGAATCGGACAACATCTATTTTTCATCCCCCTAAATGTTAAGGGTGGTCCACCACTACATTTTTTTAGACAAAATTTTTGTTTTCATATTTGTATGATACAACATACAAAAATACATACAACCCTAAATGTTCACCCCTCCAACCCCTTTTTTAATAGCGATTTTGATATGCCAAAACAACGTTTGCGGGGTCAGCTAGTATAAAATATATTAAATCTTCTGAATGTACTTAATAAGGTATACATTTTTAATTCGTCACTTAATCGCGATCAGCATTCGAACCTTGGCTCCCTGATGAGTTGTCAAACCAGTGACCTTCATCACGATGGATTGTTGGCGAACTGTCTGTCTGGATGAGACGCTTCCGTGTGTACATGACAACGCTTTTTTACGCACATTAAGATAACACTGATGGCCGAATCGAGTGTTGTTAAGTATTATTGTGATCCCTGATCAATATAAGTGTCATTCGCCGTGACCTTAAATAACTGCTTTATTCGTATATAAAGTAACTTTTTGTATAAGCATACAAGTTCGTGGCGTTTTCAGCGATTCCAAAACTACTTAAATGGCCAGCTTTGGATTTACGCTAGAAAATTCTTCAATAAATTCAAAAAGTTAAAAAAAGTCTGATAGTTTACAGTGCACAGGGAAGGCAAAAAGGTTAAAACAGTTTGGTTTTTAGAACTCGCACATTAATTCAATCAGTTTTTTTAGAAAACACTCTTGAATGATCGAGTATGAAACTACCATGGCTTTAGGCTACTACGCTATAGAGAAGAGTATTAGTGAGTTTTGGGGTTCTAATATTTATTTGGTTTACTTAAGATGGAGGTCGTAGCCTAGCGGACGGAGGGCAAAGGGCAATCGCTTTGTGTAAATACTGGTAGTTAGCCAAATCAAATTAGACACTAGTGGCCAATGATATTGGAAAAAAAAGCAAGGAAAAAACTTAAGTTTTTCTTCACGCAGAGGTAAATAACATCATCATCGTAATATCAACCAAAAGACGTCCACTGCTGGACATAGGCCTCCCCCAATGATCTCCACGAATAACATGATAAATATTGAATTATAAATGAAATATAAATATATGATCTATAAGCGATCTGATACGTGATTTGAAATAGAAAATGACATGACACACACATTGCGTGCATCGTACGGTCGTGACTAGATCGCGCATATCTAGAATAGTCCGCTAACTGCTTCGTTTGTTTGCGCACGCGCGTTGTGCAAACCGCCATCGAAATAAAAATTGACAGGCGAATATTTATCAAACAAACAACAGCAATTTTATTTAACCTTGTGCTACTAAGACCTCGCTTTATCTACTTTATTTTTCGAAATGGTTTATGTGAAGTATTCAAAATAATATTCAATCGGCCAATAACTGTCACAAGTTAACCGTTTATCCAAATTTAAGAAATGACTTTGTAGACTTTCACTTTTGTAAAAACTTCGCCATCACGCCTTGGAAGTCTGCTGGATATCATCGTCGTCGTCGTCGTTTCAGCCCATAAATGACCCTCTGCTGAGTCGGGCCTCCTCCAAAGTAATGGAGGGAGATTAGCTGACTGTGCCATGCTGGCAAGACGGCTTGGCACAGAGTTTGTATCAAGTTTCCCTTCTTCTTGCGGCTAGGTGATCTACGACTTGCGTTCCTATAGTCGCCTCTTACGACACCCTCAGGATGGTGAGTTGGTGACATTGTGTATTCAAAATCCGTCACCACACGGATGCTGGATGTACGTAACCCCTAATCAACGCCACGGCAACCTGTACTCAACGCTAGATGAAACTTTCTTGTTGCTCTAGGCGTTGTGTTCCCGTGGAGACACAGCCGGGACCTATGAGGCGTGAGACGGTGTACTGGGGTATGGGGACGCCATTCACCATTACTGATTGGCGGACCTGAGTCCCATACACTCCAATGGCCTCCCGAAGGCCGGTGTGCATAGTCCATAAAGGATCTTAACACCCTCAAAACGGGTGTCATGTGTGTTCGTGAATAACATGTTTGGACGCAGCGTTCGGTATACTGGTCACAACTAGAGCAGGGTGCAATGAAGAATATCTAAATTGATAAGTGATTCTCTACAATAATATGCATGTATGATACTTAAAAAACTTCGTCTTGAATCACACTATCTATTAAAAAAAACTGCTTCAAAATCCGTTGCGTAGTTTAAAAGCTTTAAGCATACATAGGGACGGACAGACGACAGTGACTTTGTTTTATACTATGTAGTGATAGTGATGATATGACTTTAGTAGTAGTAAAATTATTACCATCCTAATGGCTAATATAGCTAGCTTATTCATCAGAATAACACATAGGCTACAATTTATAAAGATATTGTATGAATTATCCAAAATATAAAACTAAGAGTGAAGTGGGTAAAAAAAAACTGAAGAAAAAATAAAATCCATCACCACGCGGGTAGAACCGCGGGGCGCAGCTAGTTTGTACATAAAGTTTAGGTTAAAAATTATATTTAATGCGGATAGAAAACAATGCGGTACTCAGGTATGAGTGCATTCCCACCGGAATTTGTAAACAAACATTACTTATCTTCAAATTTCTACATTGATTAGAATTTAATTAAAATCAGTTACCTAACGATTGTTTATACGTAAATGATAATAACCGTTAAACAGGTCAAGTATACCGGAAACTGCGTTACCCGCTGCGCGTACGCTGCGCTCCTATTCAATCCTTATCACTGAACCAACACAATGGGACTACAGTATTGCAATTCTGTCTACTAAAGCTCTAGCCATTCGTACGAGCGTAGTTTACGTAATGATACAAATCTGTATACGAATCGTAGAGTTTGTTTGACGGCGCTTATAGCAAAGGTTGCCAATTGGACTTTTCTAAAACGGGGACAGGTACTGAAATCCGCGCGGGCGAAACTTGACAGATCAACAAGGTGTTATCCAATTTATATTTTTCTGATGTCAAGTTTAATATTGTAAAATTAATATATCACTAAGTGCGTATAAAAAAAGACAATCCCACTATGTTGCTACTGCCGGCAGTAGAACATAGTGGTGGGCTTGTCTTCTCGGTTGGTGCCGTGTCGACCTGGTATGCTGTATTTTTTTGTGAAGGTCATAATTGGTTTATACATTAAAAAGCATTTTTATATTCTACTAGCGACCCGGCCCGGCTTCGCACGGGTGCAATTATGCATGTATTATACATATAAACCTTCCTCTTGAATCACTCTATCTATTAAAAAAACCGTTGCGTAGTTTTAAAGATTTAAACATACATAGGGACCGACAGACGAAAGCGACTTTATTTTATACTCGTTCGTTTCGATTCGTTACGCAGTAGACCGTTCGTCCCAAGACTGATGCTCGTACGATAGTCAACTAACTGTCTCTGCAACACTGGCAGCAAAACTTCATTTCTCGAAGATAATTAACATTTAAGAACGCCGTCATATCTGTAAATTGACTGAAATGTTAAGGTGTCGACGATTAACGCTCTTGACTTCAGGGTCTCAGAGGTTAAACGCTTTTTAAATTAATGTCTTGATTGAGAATGGGATGAAATATATCCTCTTCATGACATTCAGATTTTATTTATGATCGGTTAATAACTGTCAGTTTGACGGTTGCGTTTTTGTATCAGCGAAATTATTCGCAGGTTCGGAGGAAATGTAAGGATTCGAAGTTTGTTATTGTGGTGGCGGATTCAGAATTATATCACCAATGCATACACCCTGAGTGAATTAAGGACGTGGATAAGTGCTACCTAGTCAGAAAAGGGCTATCAAGGAACACAGGGTTAATTTTCCTTCACTCAGAGGGTCAATTATGGGCTAAGGTTATGGGTAAAATGGTTGATGATTTAGTTATCAACCATTTTGGCTACATTCAATAGTAAACAGGTACTTCCTAAGGTGGACAAATACATTCTCGCATACCCGGCCAAAATAGGCGAAACACTTCTGAGCTTTGTGGGTCTCCACATCACGTTATGTGGTGAACCCCGACTGCTCAATAAACCACTGCGTCCCGTACTGTGCAAGCTCCGCCAATGTTAAGATCCCCGCAGAATAACCTCTTCAGTCCTTGACGAGACATCCAGTCTCGCAATAATCAGGTCGTCAACTAACAGCACGATCGCACGCGATGCACAATAACATAACACAATGCACTGTATTACAGTGGCGATTACAGCACAGCATTCGACATAATTACAGCACACGTGTAATTTTACTTAACAATTACGAGGTGCTAGTCGCATGTGGGTGCACGTACAATTATTCCGATCGTAAAGCTCCTCGTCCACGATAGATTAAAATTACGGAGAGCGACTGTCATAGGGCAATCTACGACGTGTACATATTAGCGAGACTACCCTAGCTAATGTGTCACTACAGTCTACGTACTCTCGGCTACGAGTACGTAGAAATTAGATTATAGATTAGATTAGTTGTCAAGCTGTCTTGCTCTATTCTTCTGCGTAGACGACGCGCTTAAGATTTGCAATTAGAGTCTCTCACTATAATGTAGCCCGACTTACCTACAGGTTGAAAGAATACAGAAGAAATTTCGACACTGCCAGTTTAATGTATGCACTGTCTACTCCAAATAACTTGGGCACAAAGTGTCGTAATGGAGGAAAGTTTGCATATGCTATCAACCAATCGCGTGCGTTACGCGCTCCTTCTCCGTCAGTCACCGAGACAGTGCGACAAAAAAATACTACTGACTACTACTAAGACTAAGACTACTGCGCATTGTTCATATCATTTGGCGTAAACTGTGCAGCATATCATAGAGCCATGTGGTGACGGATTTTGAATGTTATAACTCCACCCTGAGTGTCAACTAAGGGCTTAACTTATGGCATATATGGGCAACAACCGGCCCGCGGGCCGCATCCGGCCCGCTGTAAGCTAAGATTCGGCCCGCGAGACATTTAGAAAAATTCCAATAAAAAAAATATTACTTTAGGTACTTAAACTCACGGGAGTGACAGTGAAATTGGTGAATTTGGAAAATTCTTTACGTCTTTATATTAGTGGAATTAATCCAAATATCGATGGATTAGTTTCTTAAATTCAAGCTCACGTGTGTCATTGATTTCGGTGTATTTAACTTTCGTAGTTTGTAACAATTGCAATTTCAACGATGTACAATTTTTTTTTATATTTTATTTTATTATTTTAATAAATTGTACTATAATAATACTGTCCTATTATTTCATGTATAATATTTATCGCAAATAATATTATCACTACTTTAAAATGCACTTAGTACCTACTTTTAAACGCGGCCCGCGAACGTATTGCACGCTAAAGTTTGGCCCTCAACATGTCAAAGGTTGCCCATACCTGACTTAAGGCATCTAGGTTCCCTATATAGTACACACAGTACACAGAGAGAATCTAGCCAGGAGAAATCTTATGTGCCTATGTACCCGTTACCTTAGATAAATTTTAAAAGGTGGTCCTCATATGTCACGTAATATACTGATACAAACCCCTGACATTAGCTACTGTGCCACAATGGCCAGACGCAATTGGTTTGGCTTGGCAACACGTCATTGGCACCTCAAGTGTTATAAACGTCCACCGGCCACGTTAACCGCTTACCGCCACCACCCCATGCCATCATGAGGATGTCAACGACAAAAGTGTGACAAGAGCGATAATCTAGCCATAAAACAAGGAAAACTTGATACGAAACCCAATGCCAACCCGTTTGGCCAGCGTGGCACAGTAGGTTAATTACCCTCCTTGTAACTGGAGGGGACCCGACTCAGCAGTAGATCATCTATAGGCTGAGTTGTAGTAGTAGTTGATGATAATACTAGGCCACAGCTTGTAATGATACACGTGACTAAACAGACTTATCTTAATAAAACGTAAGAATTATGGAGATTTTCCATCTTCAATGCGGCACAGATGATATCATGCTGTAATTGCATCTACTGCTCATGTCGGTTGTTCATGCACTTTGAAAGCTACGACGAGAGGGCGCCGATGTTAGTCACTCCTCAACAAATTACAATTGGTTTCATAACTGCTTTATTATTAGCAGTATATTATACCCTTAATAAATTCATCAGGTCATTTCTGGGCTGTCTAAATACGAATGTCTATATGGTTTTCTTTACATAATTTGTCCTCAAAAGAGGTTTAAATTAAGCATGCAAGGCTGATAATTAAAGTGTTTATATTTTAAACCAAGATACATAACCATAGTCCACTGCTGGTCATAGGCCTCCCCTAAGGAGCGCCATAACACCCTATGTCAATGTCTATGTCCCTATGCCTATGTCCAGCAGTGGACTAATGTGGGCTGATGATGATGATGACATAAAATATATGTTTCAACTCAACTGCCCTTTGATATAAACACAGCATTTTGACCTTTGTCATTTAACGCCATATACCTAGCAAATAACAACGGCTGATATTACCATATTTGCTATGACAAAGCACTAACATTCAAGAAACGAGGTTGCCAGTAAACGTGCATTAACGTTGCGGTAAAATTGCCAACTTTATGGGAGGAGTGAGCCGCCCCCGTCGCCTACGGCCGGTTCAAAGGGCTACCCTCTGCCCTGCAACACCAGGCCACGATAACAATCCCAGTTTAATTCCAAAACACACCTTAACTAGGTGCGGATAAAGTTTATTATGCAATCGCGGTTAAAGTTTCTATTGTCAAAAGCAAATCTTTCAACAAAGTGGCCGCGTGTCAGGCAACCAAAGAGCAAAGGTTTTGAGCGCTAAAAATGGGAGCCATTACTTTCGTTTCGAAACACAATGGTCACGGCGGGCGTTATGGGAGAAATCGCTCTTAGACCAGGAAGCGGGTAAATCGAACTAATTTGTTTTGCCTTTTGCGGTATTCCGTGAAAGTATAGTTTATGGGCTATAGCGGCCATGTATGTAATATCATTGGAGCCGTTTTCAATTTCGCGTGGCGGCTCGGGACTATAATTTACCGCAGGCGCCTTTGGACAAGACATAATAACAGAGCTGTACCGAGAGATCATTGATTGTTTACATGCGATATTAAACGTTTGACATGCCTGTATTGTGGCCACCCCATTTCATTCCTAGAGTGTCGTAAAAGCCAACAAAAAGGAAATGATCAGGCCGAAATCTTATTAGATACGAAACATTGCGCCAACCAGTCTGGCCAACGTGGCACCGTAGGTTATTTTCCCCTCCATGTTGTTGGAGGAGGCTCGACTAAGCAGTGGGTAATTTATGGGCTGAGACGTAAATTGCAATTTAATTAATATGGGGAACATAATCTGGTTTGTGTAAATGTTACGTTAATGGTTGACTTAAAATTCAGACTACTAACTATTTGAGACCTCGTAGAAATGTATTGCAAAATTATTTCTCAATATGTAAGTCATGTGATTTTGATCCTTTCTGCAGTTGGACCAAGCTTACTTAAAATGTCTTGATTTTGCGAAACGGACTTGACTACTAAGTCAAATACTCCTACGTATGAAAATATAATGAGTACATTTTATGATCACGGCGAAAAAGACGAAACGAGGCCTGCCTAGGCTTATTGCGATAGCTATGCGCTGTCCAAGATCGCCGGATAGCGCGCCCGAGGAAAAGCAACTTGTGTAGGCAGGTGCACGTAGCTAAAATTTTGCCTAATGAATGAACCCGAGACCACAAATCCAGTTCTGAACGACAGTATCGCTACATCTTAGCCAGAAAAGACTATTCATAGCTTGGATTACATCGGTTCTGCAATTTTAATTCAATGCTATAGATTGTATCAGATGTTGCGTATTTCGTGAAATAAACAAATGTAACATTTAAATGCTGACAGACTAGATTGGATATAAATTATACCCTGTTCAAGATAGCATGATCGATTTGACAGACAGGCTAGTGATGGGAAACAGAAAATATCTAGTAGTCCAAAAAATAACGTTTTAAAATACTTGTAACAGTGACAAGTTGGCGTGGGTGTATGATGTGTGAAATTCTATAATGCACTAGACATATAAAACATTGGGTAGATAAGCGATGGTGGGTCAATATTCATAATAAGTTCCTATTTAATATTACAGGGGTATTTTTTGACCTTCCGCCAAATTTAAATAGGTGGTTCAGACCATGAAAGTAAACAAAAAAGAAAATAAAATAATAGTTGTAAAAGTGTTAAATTTCAATGCGCTAAAGCCAACGAATTTTATTTCAAAATTAAAATGTTTTTTATTCGAATATTGTCTTAGAAAGTTAAGAAAAAGCGATAAAGAATTTCACACATAATACACCCATACGATCTCGTCACAGTTACAAGTATTTTAACCCGTTATTTTTTGGACCACTAGTTATTATCTGTTTCCCACCACTATTCGCCATTGCAAAGTAAAGGTATGATTCCGAAGTACGCTGCACGCAGAAGTGCTACCTCGGCACTACTGGTCCCGATTACCGCAACGTAGTTCGGAATCATACCTTTTTGTCGATCAGAAAAATGGACATCTGCCAAATCGATCACGCTATCTTGAATAGGGTATACCACGCTAGATTCGACAGGGCACCAAACCTGCTAATGCAATAGAGTCAAACATCAACAATTACTACTACCACTATTACTCAGCCTATAAATGACCCACTGCTGAGTCAGGCCTCCTCCCATCACAGGGAGGGTACTTAGCCTAGTGTGCCACGCTGGCTAGACGTTTTCAGGGTTTTCTATCAAGATAATCTTCGCTAGGTTTTCGGCCTTGTCATTGTATTTTGCGTGGTGGTGGTGACACTATGTATACTAAATCCGTCAGCACACGTAGACTATGGGATAATAACATAATCAATAAGGTTATCTTGCGTAATAAATATGATCAGCATCATAGTTTCCGCAAGCACCACAACTATAGGTCTCACCCGCTTACTTGTCTTCGCGTACATTTTCACACACCACTAATTATCTGCCCTTTACGACAGAATCCCCAGACATTAAAGTTTAATTAAGATCTCAATCACAGCGCCGAGTATTCATCCGTTATCTTAACTATGCATCTGAAGTAATGACATCGTCGAGATAATCAGCTAGTTGGCGATGGCTTAGCATTCGGGGTTCGGTGAACGCGATCTGTGGAGGTGTGAACTGTCAAAATTGGTGACGTTTGAAGCTTATAGAGATGATAGGTGGGTTAAGAATTCAAATTAGACGACAATTTTGATATACGAATTGATTACGATTGTCTGGTGTGTAATCTAATATGTATAAATTAAAACACCATGTACTTACATCCATACTTCTGAATTATTGACGTTTGTTCTTACCTGAAATTAAAAAAACGTAATTGTTAATTTATTGATTTAATAAAGAAATGAGGAGATACGCAGGAAAACCAGGGTCACCGACATAGCCCACCGGATTGCCAAACTTAAGTGGCAGTGGGCAGGGCACATAGCTCGCAGGACCGACGCCCGATGGGGCAGAAAAGTCCTCGAGTGGCGACCGCGTTCCGGAAGGCGCAGTGCTGGTAGGCCTCCCACACGGTGGACCGACGACCTGGTTAAGATCGCCGGAAAGCAGTGGATGCGGGCGGCCCAGGACCGGCCTTTGTGGAAATCCTTGGGGGAGGCCTATGTCCAGCAGTGGACGTCTTTTGGCTGAAATGATGATGATGATGATGATGATGATGAATAAAGAAATATTAACACTACTACTACTACTACTCAGCCCACAAATGACCCAATGCTGAGTCGGGCCTCCTTCCATCACAAGGCCATTAGCCTACTGTGCCACCCTGGCCACACGGGTTGGCACGGCTTCGTTTCAAGTTTCCCTTGTCTTACGGCTACTAGGATTTCGGTCTTGTCATTTCCATTTTTCGACTTTTACAACACCGTCAGGAAGGAATAGGGTGGTGTGGTGATACTATGTATTCTAAATCCGTCACCACCCAATATTAACACGCAAAAGCAATTTTCACAAACACACTGCAACGGCTGTGCATGTGAATTCTTCAAGTGTTTGTGGTTGACCAAAAAAAACCATAAAGAATAGCCAAAAATACTCAAAGGCATCGCCCCTCATTTTGATGAAAACTAAATCTGCTTAACTGGATTTTGAAAGCTCATTCATCTTAAAACCTGAAACTGTAAAACTGTACTCCACCTCTGTAAACTGTAAACCATACTGTAAACTCTCTTATCTTTGTACGCAAAGAAACCTAGAAAATACCCGCTTTGTCATCTATTAGCATTGTCCAGCAGTTAACGCAGGGTGGTGATAAAGACAATTAAATTTAAAAGCCTTAAACAACTGACCAGTTCCACTGGGTCGATCTAGTCAGTCAGGCTGATGTCCTCTGATGAGCTGCACCGCATTCCGGGCCGGTTACATCACCGCAATCTGGCTTACACGTAATAGTTGTTTATATCCAGTGCAAGTCTCGATTTGATGAGAGCCTTGATATTTATGGCTATCAATTAATTTCATATTGTGCTAACGATCTTTTAGCCATTTGATTGCTCAATTAAGAATAGGTCGTGTTGTGAATTGGAAATAAAATGGAGAGTCACGTTTATGTAGAAAACCAACTTGAAATAGTTTTAAGACAAGTCGGTGCACCGGTGGATGACTAAGAGACTTTCGTTAAACTTTAAACGGATTTAGAATACACAGTGTTACCAATGACAATCCTGAGGATGTCGTATAAAATGACTCATTAAATCAGAGAAACAGACCACATACACGTGCCAATCCGTCAAGGCAGTTTGGTACAGGACGTTTATTTTCCACCGTGCATTTGGAGGTAGTCAGACTCATAACTGAAATGACAAAATAAAGGATACGACATTAATTTCTAAGCTAAACAAACCTAATTGGTTACCGATAAATAAAAAATTAATATGTACATACGTAATTGTATCTTCTGAAGCCGATTCTCGTTAAGACCGTTTATTTATTTATCCTAAGATAGCTTCTCAGTAACACAATCAGAGGCCCAAGAAAGTTCTAAGGAACACAATCAAAGGCTCACATCGCTAAATACCTTTGGATACCGACACGGGGCTGCGGGCGCAAAAACATCAAAAACACCGCATCCACGCACAATTAGCGCCGTGACACTAGCCAGTCGGGCATATGGCAACCAAGCACTGTCGAGGGATCCGTATATCAACCTTCAAGTACCGACATATAAAACTAAATTGGAGGTAGAAAAAAATAAAATATATTGTATTCCATTTTATAATAATCATCCTAGCCTCTAAATGAACTACGGTTAGTCTGATTTGCTACAATTGTATAGAGGAAAATTAGTTTACTGTGCTAAGGTAACGAGGCTTGGCATTCAGGTGTGGGCTTAATAATTGTATTTTCGTAACAATTGTGTATATCTTTTCTAAGATAGGTCTTAATACTGATCATTCATCATAGTCGGTTTAGGTCTAAAAATGTTACTTGAAAATACATGTTCCTTCAATAGAGGTTCAGTTAAAATAATGTAATCGCAAGCGACTGGACCCTAAGACAGACAAGCACAAGATGTCGGACATCACGTGACCCGGTCACGGCACGGAACCGGCGTCTCGTACGACACGACACGCAGCAAGCTGTGCGCGCGCACCTATCTAAATATTTATAAGGAACAACGTAATTCGTCAATTAAATGTACGACGCATTTATTGGATGCGTTTTCTAGCTTTGACATGCCGCTGCTTCGTTGTGTTTCGTTGTAAATGGACCATGTGGATTTTGCTGTACCGATATTAGAGTACCGACACCGACGGTGCTTTGACAACTACATAAGATCGTACATTGTCACAATTTATGGGGCAGGCTATGTTCGACAAAGTTGTTAACGTTTGGTAATAAATACCATTTATTGATATAATAATTATAATTCTTTTTAAATTATTGTTTTGGAATAATATATTTTAAAATTGATTAGTATGTGACAGGGTTATATACTACGATGATGTTTGTACAAAAATAAGGATTATAAGAGTTTCATTTAGAGAGTGCTTTATTTATGTTACCAATTCAACCTTCGTCGCATGTCCTCAACAATTTCCATAAGTTTGTAAGACAACACAGCCTGATACCGAAACAACATCAAATCTGCTGCCAACGAAGAATGGAGAAAGCATCATTGCCAAAGCAGCGTCTGCAAAAGCGAGTGTTCCTTATCTCCTTCCTAGAATACCTTCTGTTGCTATATATTAGTATATGATGTTGTGTTGTTCTAGAAGATGCCAATTACCAAAAAACCTAGAAACGTATACACAACTTAATGCGAAATACCAATGAAACGTATTGTTATCGAGAAACTCTCAGAAGTAACAAAAGTGTTCTAAAGCACATCGTTTCTCAAAAGGCATTACCGGTTACCACGTGCAGGCATGACAGATGTTTTATACAATTCAGGCCGAAATAAAGCGGAGGTCGATTCTTCGAAGCCCAACAATGCAACTGGGTGCATTCAATCGATTCATTCATATCGACTGACAAAGCAGAGTTGAAGGATTTGTAAAAAATGTGACAAAATAAGCAACGGAAGAAACGCTTTAACATTAAAATAGAACTTGAAGGAAATAAATTTTCAATGAACCACCACTGACCCGGGCCACCTCCAAATTCATGGAGGGAAATTAGCCTACTACGCCACGCTGGCAAGACTGGTTACATATAATCATGAATAATTGTTGTTTTTTATTTATACATCCAACAATAAATCAACAACATTAAAATACTAATGACTAAGAACATACTATGTATGTACATCTCAAACTTAAGAATAGAAATACATATTACTATAAAATCACTATCACTACATATTATAAAACAAAGTCGCTGTTGTCTGTCCGTCCCTATGTATGCTTAAATCTTTAAAACTACACAACGTATTTTGATGCGATTTTTTCTAATAGACAGAGTGATTCAAGAGGAAGGTTTTTAAATATAATACATCCATAATATTGTAGAGAAACACTGACAAATTTAGAGGTAAATCATTGCATCCGTGCGAAGCCGGGGCGGGTCGCTAGTTAAATATAAAATACTTTATCTAGATTCCTTCCTTTGGGGATAACATTATATTCATGAATAATATTGTTCGGACATAGTACGGCTTATTTTATCGGCACTGTCCCAATTCAAAACCGAGTCACTAATGAATCAGTATTTGTCTAATATGATGAAGAGAAATTAGCCTACAATACTAGTTGGCAGACAGACAGACAGATTGGCATATCGCATGAGCTGGCTTTGTGTTTTGTTTTGAAAATCCGTCACATCTAAATGATAATGTTAATTTCAATACGAATTTAACGTGCAGTTTTATTATTTCAGTATGATTCTGTTGGGTATGCTATTAAGACTGACCCGATTCAGTATTATAGTATAAACGTGTTTACAACAGACATGCCAGCCACGCCCAGGCCATGCGACATTGCTTCGAGTTCATAAAAAATATCACCAATCGCAGCAACCTTGTACACTTTTTGTCAGTTCCTTATATCGCTAGTATTTATTTTAATCGGTATTTAAATTGAGTCCTTTAAGTTTTTGCTTGTTGCGGATCCGGACTCAAGCGTGTTTATTTTAGACCTCATTAACGAAAGTTTCCACGGACTAGTTTTAATTAAAGAATGAATGAAAATCTTTTACCACCTTTCATAATTTGTTTGATTGTGACGTACTAGTTCTAAATTCATATACATTCATCATCATTTTTTGGTCTCCCTAAACTTTACCTCCATAGACTTTGTTGGCACTTTTAGCTGCCACAATATGGTTAATACATAACAGCATTGGAATGACCAGTTAATCAACTTTAAGTATTCAATCAGCACGGAGAGCAAAAGTAATATAACTACAATCATCGGTATTTTATTTAAAACATTTATTAACAATATAAAAGTATGTATTTTGTTAAAAGCAGCATCAGCGTCACTTGATAATGATCCCAAAAAAATCGGCATTCGCTGAATTTGAGATAAGTTCATCAGCCACAACCTTCGTACCAAGCGAAACGGTTCCTTGCAACACCAGCTACCCCATCAAATTTATGCCATACAATAACCAGACCGAGCTGTGGACTATTATAATGGCACTTAGCTATAGCCCGCAGCAGTCATCTATCGCGGTGAACGTAAGGCCACTGGGCCCAGCAGAGACGGCTCTGGCGCATTTATTACCATATCCCCGGGCAGTCGTGTCTATACCGCGCCATTACTATTGTCAGTCATAATAAGATTATATCCATTTAATTGCTTCGGATGGTAATCTATGTTTTGACAATTTAAAGATCTGTGATGCAAATGGAAACATTTATTTGCAAAGTGTTAGCTCATAAATTGATAATTAATTGTTTGCTTTTAGTCCGGTTTATTACAGATTAAAACGATAAATTATAGTTTGATTAAAAAGTATCTAGAACGTATATTGACTGCCTTGTTGGTCTAGGGATTGGATCCGCCACATTCGTCCATCAGGGGCACCCACCCTGTGATCCAAAGGGGTTCGATTCCGGGGCTGGGGAAGTGTCTTTGTGTAAACCAGACGCACTTGCTCGGAGTCTGGGTGTCATTTGTGTTCGTGAATTTCATGTTTGTATGTACGTTGTATAAAAAAAAACTAATTACATCTACAGCGTATATTTCGGGTTGACTTAAATGCGAAGACTTGTCGGTTATTTTCTGTATAGGAGCATGCCGAACTGGGTGTGGTTTCAAATGCTATCCTACGACATATTGAATATGAATTCAATGGTTTCTTCAATCCCTATAGACGAGAGTAAAAAATCTAACTAAAATGCATTATATTGTTATTTCTACAACTATTGTGAAACAATTGAGGTCACAATCTATTCTGCTAAAGTAGAAGAGAATGCCAGCGTCGGTATGCCGTTTAACCCTGCTGACTTTGACATTTATATTGGTTCAGATATCGATTACTGTCTTTGTTCACCGGTTTAGTGCTCCGGCATCCTTGACCTGCCAGTAAAGCGGTTGCAATTATAACTATTAAGAGGCGCCTACGCAGTGCGTACTACTCTCGTTTGCGTTGGTGCGACATTCGCACGCTCTAAAAAGTTCCGATTGAAAAGATAAAAAACAGAAGTCGAACTTAAACGACGAATTGAATTACATTTCGCTATAGTCAACTTAAAACATCTAACGCAATTCAAATCAACTACTTAAAAAAATAGTTTATGATGACGATGTGGGTGAGTGAGTACCTCTAATGACACTTTTACATAGCGAGACATTCCATTAAATGTTAAAATAAAATAATTGACAACGACCAAAGGCGGTCTGGCAGTGTGGTGTTAACTACCACTTCCCGGAAACGACACCCAAAGTCGGCGGGACCATGAGCGGCGTCTCATAGGTGAGATTTGTTTACATTTCAATGGCCTTTAGGTGACGCTATGTTAGGTCAGTGGAGGGCCTAATATAGCGTGTACATGATATTCCTCTACGAATCTCCAAAAAAAATTTAAAGTATCTTTGTATCTAATACGTACATACATACATATAATCGCCTCGTTCCCGTAGGGGTAGGCAGAGACCACTTCTTTCCACTTGCTACGATCCTTACATACTGGTTTCGCTTCGTCTACTTTCATTATTCCATTCATACATGCTCTTCTACTACTACTCTTGACCTGGCCTTTTTTCAAGACGTTCCTGATTTGGTCTTGAAACGTCCGCCTAGGCCTTCCCCTTCCAACACTTTCATTCACACTCGCCTAATATGTATCTAATATTATCGGAAAACAATTCTTTTTCCTATGGACACGAACCTTTGCTTTCAATTAGCATTTCGGGGTAAGTCCCGATGACTATATTCCAAGTACACAAGAACTTCGAAGATTCTGTTGGAAGCACGTGCCAGCTCCGTAACCACGCTCGTCGCGGTCAATGTAAACAAACATCAGAATTCATCAACGACTTCCTTTCTTTCCCCTTCGCCGAAGTCCGCTTCTCAGAAACTAAACAAACCAACGTTAGTCGTGTTGGAAGACAACACACGTATCCTACATAAGTAGAGTGAAAAGAAACATTACAAAAATTACTTTAAAATGGAGGTTTTAATTCAACACCAATGCAAGCCTTTTGAACTACACTAGCAATGCAATGGACAAACTGACCCTTGATGCCAAATAACGCCAGCATCTCCGATTGCAACAATCCCGTCAGCTATCGTCCTTAATCAAATGGCTAAGATTGCCGCAATCGGAACCTAAATAACGTAACAATTTAGGAACAATGCAACAATAATGGCTGGTTGCGGTTGTGATGGTGTGTATCGCAATATTTGTTGGTGTGGCGGGCGTAGGTTCCCGCGGTCACTTGCACAACCACGGAGGCTGGTGATCGCTTGTTTGCCGTGGTAATTAAGTTGTCGCACCGCCCACTGTGAAGACTCGGACGTTTCAATTAGTACCGACTAATGTCCGCGGCATAGTCGTGTGGCAACTGTTTCACAATTGCGCTATCACGGCGCCGCGTGATAAGGCGCTGCTGTCTCAGGAGAGTCGTGCAAATATTGCAACACGCTGCGACTGAATGTGGAGCGCACGAC
This sequence comes from Clostera curtula, assembly GCA_905475355.2. Lineage (NCBI taxonomy): Eukaryota > Metazoa > Arthropoda > Insecta > Lepidoptera > Notodontidae > Clostera > Clostera curtula. The sequence goes on along the minus strand of FR997797.1, from coordinate 18,253,627 downwards.
ATTAAAATGGCCAATTAATGAGATCGCGGTAAATGTGTCTCCGATCAATCACACGATATAGTGATGAAGCGAACACAACCGTGCAGAGCCAACATCTTTGTACAAATTGCGAAAGGCCGTTTCGCGAATCCGCTCTAGATGTGCGGAGACAATGCGTTACGCCAGCGCAGGCCGCGACACCGGTTGCGCAAGCGTTTAAACCGTGTATCTCGTGATTTACGAATTACGGAAACCTATAAGACTTAAGAAACTGTGGGTAAACGGTGTCTACGGGCTAGCAAGCAAGCGAGACGCGCTTACTGACACTAATCCTCGGAATAAATTCTCACAGGGAGTTCACCGTTACACGAGACCAATACGAACACGTTCGCGAGACGTTGTTCAAAATTCAAGAGCATAATATCCAATTTGCATGCGATGGTATCAGCGGGCGATCAGAGTTCTCGAAAGAGCCGAATAGCCCCCGAGTCCCTCATCGCCCACACGCTCTCACAGCGTTGGCGTGCCCCAAATTAATATGATATTGTGTTACAATTACGGCAACACACAGATTTATCTGTAGCTGCAATAGTTGTCGCATACATCGTCTTCAATTTGGGTCACGCCAAATTGTTGCTGTTATCACCATTTCGCATGCCACGCGATCGGAGGAGACGGTTTAAATGTCACATCCTCCTTTCAATGTTTGCTTTGATTGGGTGAAAATTTTACGTTCTTCGATTGGAGGTAGTGTGATATGCACGGAGATCAAACACAATAGCCTTGAGACGTGATCACCTGACCATCGTGAGAATGGCCCACAAATATGCGTCAATAAGCTTTTGTTGGATTGTGCTAGTGGCGGACTTCTACAAAATGAAGCAAAGTGTAAACATCACATTAAAAAATAGAACATTTTAAGATACGTCTGCCATTAAACCCGAATAGATAAAAAGTGTATTCTTCAAACAGCGGAGCTTAAATGTTTCAAACATAGAACATCTACGATAAACACACTTTTAACACAAATCAAAATAGGCTCATCTGTTCAGGAGCACAAACAGATCAAATATGTTAAACTAAACTAAATTTAGCAAAAAAACGGGGTTCGGGTCTAAAAACCGCTTCATGCACATATGCAAAGATAGTGTCACAAAGAGTCAGAAAAAAAATTGCGGCCGTTCAATTATCGCTTGGGAGCGTTAACTGTTTTATCGATGGTTTTTGGAAGGTCATACTTGTCGATAAGACAAGACGCGTTAATGCACGTGTTTAAACGATACTTCTTCGAAAGTAATTAGTTAGTCTTTGTTTAAACCAGAGGCACTTGCTCGGAGTCATTTGTGCTCGTGAATTACATGTTTGTAAACTGCCCCCGCGATTCAGGTTATAAAAAAAGAAAAAAAAACTATAAATCAAACACCTAGGTTAAATAAGTGACAATGTGGAATTGGTCTACTGACACTGCCTGTGGAATTCTGTTATCGATAGCTAGAGACAATAGAAATGGTTGCAACTGTTTAAACATTATGAGGGAATAGAGTCGTTCACACTATAGTTACGCGAAAAGCACATTCTAATAATATTTTTGTAATGATGGTGAAGTCACGGGATTATTTCATAACTAACAAAAATATAACCTGACTTCATAAACAATAAAAAAACTCAAGAGCGGAAAATAACCAAGGAACAACCTTTTGAAGTCGCTGCCTTGTGTGTGCCTTTAACCTAATTAACGTCGATGTAAATTTAAGTTGGCACCGATATCACCAGCTTGCTTTTCAACAGGCAAGTTTTCAATTTTTATTTTTTTTTATTGATTTTAAAGTCGGATTTTTTGCTCCATATAACTGGGTACCTACCACTAGTAAGTCGTCCAAGAATACCAAAAATTTGCTATTGTATTATAAATCGTTTTGGTCTCTTATTTTATAGACACTAATCGAATTGTGCAAATTGCAATATACATTAATAATTGGCATATCAACCAATCAAGGAAACCAACAGTTTAGAATAGAATAGTATCACCACCCCGTTCCATCCTGAGGGTGTCGTAAGAGCCGAAAATACGAAAAAAAAAAACGAAGGCGCATGTTACGCAACCCTGTACCGACCCGTATGGCACAGTAAACCAATGCTAACCCACCATGTGTCTATGGACTGAGTGGTACTAGTGTTCGAATAGTTCTAATTATCAAATGCAACAGTGTCTGACTATTACATTACGTCTGCTAAAATGTGACCAGACGGTCAAAACAGGCACGCCCGTAGTAGTACAGTAACCTCGGTGACTCACCTCGCTTCGGGCTTCAAGTCAAACTTAGTGTGACGAGGAACCGTTAAAATCCATCAAATTGTCTCTAGGTCCCGTGGCTATACTTTGTAGTCATAGATACTGCAATATGATTTGTTAGTCTAGGGGTTGCAAGTAATGCCTTTGGATCGTGTGTCTTGCTCGGATTGCCGAGTCGGGCAAGTATATTTTTGTAAACTAGAAATACTCGTACTCGTGTATCGTTTGTGACAAGTATGTAAGTAAGTATGTTTATAACAACGTTTTTTGTAATGAGTTGCTGGTAACGAGGCCCGCGATAAAGTAATGCAGGGGGTATACAAAATGCACTCCACCTCTTGACGGCGATTGCGAAATATTAACAAAAAAAAAATTAAAAAAGGAATTAAACAGAGTTCTGCATTAAATTAAAAAAGAACAACGTTGGCCGCCATAACACTGCACGTGTCTGTATTTGTCTCACGGCGCGAAACTTGAATTGTAATTATGATGTCATATTATTTAAAATGATACATTCTATGTTACTGAACGTAATTTAACATCCCGTTGAAGATGCTCTTAGATTGGCATTGGAAATTTCGTTATACCATTATTGTTAGTAGGAAGGAAGCCATGATATAAAATCAAATGTATTTTAAACTAGTAAAAACAAACACGTCCTTGTCCTTATTTGAACATCCACATGGTGTATATTGTACTGTAAACAAAAGTAAACAATTAAGTTGACAATTCGTTGATATGACATATTTTAAACATAATGGAGGTACATCCATTACCGTGAGGGTCAGTCCATGCAAATTTTAAATCTAGGACATGTAGCCGACCCGCTGACTTGAACAACTAAAACCAGAATCATATTATAATAGCCAATATTAACTGTACTATAACAGTTAATGATATACCTACATCGATTAGAATCCAGGTGACCTAACTGTTTATTGAAATAAGTTTATCTTCACTCATTAAATTAAATTGGTAATAAGAATATCGATACAAATGTCCATGATGAGGTTTCATATTCAAATTTATTTTTGGGATACTCGGATTTAATATTACTGTCAGTGTTATTCCTAAAAGCTTAAGTGTCTGGTAAATTACGTCACAATATTCGACATGGCCGGTTCAACAAATTACAGTCATTATGATTATGACTTGATATTTATACTAAGGTATTATTCTCGTGCAGATAAAATACATCTTCAACAATTTGAGCGAACATTTAGTATGTGAAGTGCAAATAACAGGCTCCATAAAGCTTGTTCTCAGTAACCATTCTCAATTCTGCTTTCAAAACATCGCATCTAGGCACGCGGTATTGCTCAGAATCTGGGTCAAGGCGACCATTTCTAGTCCTTTACCATCTACACTGCAGGTGCATTTAAATTTCAGTTAACAATGTTCGGTTGAGAAGGTGAGGACAGGGTTATACGTTCCCTGAATACTGCAATGTTATAAGGTACCTTTAAAGTGTAGGTTTCCACGTTATAAGCGATCTAGAATGCATAATGTCACTATTAACCCCAGAGGCTATTGTGAAATAATTAGATCGACAGAAAACCTAGACTCATCTCAGCAGTTGCTTCTGAAGAGGAAGCAGATGCTGAAGAACAGGTGCTTCTGTTCTATCAACTTTTAACACGATCCATGTTACCGTAGATATAAAGAAACTTAAACATCACGATGCAGCCAGGTCTCCAATTCAGTCTCGGAGTCCAAAAGATAGTATCACAAGCTCCACTGAGAAATGGCACCAGTTATTGCTCGGGACAACTATAATCTTATTTATTGCTAAGCTTTGAGCGCGTGATGAATACCTATCGATGTGTATCAATGGATAATTTATTCATTGTAAAAATATGAGCATGAGTGTATGCAAATTGATTGAACTAATCGATATACAGTGTATCTCTTTAAAACGATGTCTTAAAATATGGTCCTATCAATTTAAAAATTATACGCAGTGACAAATCTTTCTGTATATAGAGTTGAAGCTCCAGAATACTAGAAATTTGTAGCCTAGTAGGGAGACAGCAATCGCTGTGTACGTAGTGAGCCAAATCAGTGAGATAAATATATATAGGAAAAGGCAAAGTAGATAACACTAGAAACCTGACTGGTTTAAATGTCCTAACTAATCTAGGTACGCGTCGATTTGGAATATTCTAGATGTCCTTACCCCAAAAAAACAATTGTTGGGAATAGCAAATAAGAGCAGAAAACATCACAATGGCAATAAAAACAGAAGGTTGCTATGTGGTAACAGTGTTACCGGCTATGCGGTTTACCAAGTGATTTTGTAACAACGATGCGGGTCATTTGCAAAATGTTTGGGTGCGCAAGAGCATGCTCTTGACATCGAGCAGGTGAGTGTGCTAAAGCGTAGGCTTGCGATCAAGTATAATTATGTTACAACCAAATGGAATAAAATATATACAGTACAATGTAAACTATGATCTCATCTCAGCCCATAAAGCTCACTAAACAGTTAAATTATTTTAGCCATTAACGTTAACCCACCATCAATTATCTTACATATTATAAAATGTATAATTTATTTCGAGATTAGCCCGGGTTTGAAATCAACGCAGACAAAGCCGCGCGCAGATGTTAGTGTTTCTACATTAAAAACATTTTTTTAAAAGCTACTCTGAATTTTTCACTTCCTAATTCGAAAATAAGAATAAAACTAACCTACCAAACATCTTACGCCAAATCCTAAAGCTCATCCAATAGTTTACAAATATTTAAGTCACACGCAGTGCTTGTTTTCAATACATTTTAGCAACTCTGAGTTTATTTTACCAAGCGAATCTTTAGATTGGTCATAGGCTTCGACACTATGTGCCATAGATCCATGTCAGTGGAGCGTGTGTGCCATATTTACATATTTCGCGTTGTGCAAAACGGTGTATCTGTCTGCTAGTTACAAACTAGTTTCTCATATCTCGATCTTAGAAAAGAATTCGCAAACTTTTATTCCATAAAGAACAAATTTTATTGATCTTTTAAAACATAAAAAGCTATTATAAATCACTAATACTCGTAACAAACAAATAATTAACAGCTTGCTTTAAAAGAGGTTGAATTCCTTATACGAGCTACAAAACTAAGGGAAATCTTTTTGACGGATATTTTTTCAAAGACTGATACTTACTTATATAAAATTCTCTTCAAGGTAAGAATAGAGGTTTTTATACGACAATCTATGTTAATTTATCGATGCAATAATACATAATACAATACCAATAAAGTATGAAGGGAACAGACAATCGATTCTACCTAGTCCATGTCAAGTACATCAATGATAGACAACGTTTTGTAAGCCAAGATTGCTTTGAGACAAAGCGAAGCCGTCCTGAGTCCTGGTTCATTAAATATTAATCATGACGTATCGAGACGTCGACAAAAAACTGGTCAGGATATATCAAACAAAATCGCTAGGGGTTTCGTACATAGGCAATTTCTTTAAAGACCTTTTTTAAGAAATAGGAATTACAGGTAGATCTGCAAGTTCAGTAACGTCTGGCTCTACTGTATGTTGAAACGTCACATCATTTGTCGCATCTAATCTCCTGCGTGAATCAAAGGGCACGTAAAGCCGGTTCCCGGCTGCCCTCTATCTGTCTAAAGCAGTCTGGTGAAACTCGTGCCTACTCCAAAGAAACTGGGAAAAAGGTGAGATAGATGGAGACAGTTGAAGAACCGTAAAATTACGGACAAAGAGTTTCTTCTGCTACGTCTGTAGCCATATTGTCTACGTCACTTGTTCCTTCTTAACTGCTTCTTATGCGTAAGAGATACAGAAAATACTAACACGGTGAAATCTTACTAATATTATAATTCTGAAATTGTGATCGAACAACAGTTTATTCCGTTTATGGAGCAATTTTCAAATCGCAATTCGCAAATCGCGGCCATCAGCTACTAGTCTATAGAATAAACCTAAAGAAGCATTTTTATTTTCATTTTAGAGGGGTCCTTACAATGAAATAGCGGCTAATAGCGCCATCACAAGAGCTGCCTGACTAAGGCAGGACCACAACATTACAGAATATCGCTGTCAAATAAGATCACCCTATGGACGGTATAACCGCGCACCATCATACGGGCCGTATAATGTTTTAGAAAACCCTACGGAACAACATACTGTTACGATGGTTATACAACTTATAACCATCGTCGATATGGATTTCTATTTGTCAACAAGGAACCCCAGGGATCCATCGATAGACACGGGCGCGCGGACGCATGTCCTCCTATTGATGCCCACACAATGTCTATTGGCATTGACACGCCTAATTACAAGGCATGCGCAAATCGACCGTCGGTCACCGCCACTGCAGTCTTTCAGATGTCAATCTCACTAATAGGGCGCTAGTCAGGTCAGTAGCCAAATCGATTTCACATATCGATTATAGAATTTTGTAATCCATCGTTAAACCGATATATTAAACGGAACATGCCCTGACCATCACGATCATCATTTCAATGCATAAAATGGCACATAGATTATTCGGACCTTCTCCAATGTTGTAGAGGGAAATTATTGCTGGCCTATCTTCCGACTAGTGTCCGTAAAGGCTTCCAGGACAGGATGACTGGGTCATTGGGACGTCTTCTGTAACATCATCGATTTCAATCCGATAAAGGTAAAGGTTCGATAAGATACGTTGGAATGTAATCTAGACAATTTGGCAGTATATGAGAGCGAGTCCGCCTGACGTGACCTTGTCATTGTATTCTAATGGCGGGCAAAATATTCTATTGTGTTGGAACGGCTGACTACGGAGTACGCACACCTTCATTTGAGAATGGCAGACACAGCGTTTTGACATTTCACGCTCATAGTACTTAATGTGGAATTCAGGTCTTGCTAAGTTTAATCCCTTGACGTTACGAAATTCATATTTTATTTCGAATATGAGCTCGCGTATTTATTTACACAAGTGATTGCCGTCTTGAGACCCATCTACAGACACAAGTGGTTTTGTTTTTACGTCACTGTCACATTTTATGCAACTGACTTGGGGTCATGTGACGAATGCAACAAGTAGAAGGGCTCTCCAAAGTAGGGGGAAGTATAAAAGTGACCCAGCCGACATCCAACTAAGTATAGATATCATGTTTGTGGTAAACACAAAAGTGCAAAAAGTTTTCGCTGGGCTCCTGTAAAGATAAAGGACATTCTAAAATATGTTTATTCGCAGTCCGTAAACATTTCTTTTGTATTCAAATATGAAAGGACCTTTTGAGTTCAAATAATAATGTTGCATCTGTCCGTATGCTAATCAGGTGTTATTGTAAGGTTTAGGCCTCTCTGCACACATTTGGTTCGTTTACGGCATTATTGACGACCTGTTTATTTTAGGGTCTTTTATATCATATATGTATAAGGTACTACATGAGTATTTGATATTTAAACATGGTTTTTTCTTAGGTGTAGTATCAGAATTTGCGAATACCATTTACGACTCTTTCTATAAATGTGGAACTGTTAACTGCTATAGCAGCTAATATGACTAATAGCATTTAATATGGTGTAAAGTGTTAAATATTTATGGGAATTGGAAAAGGTTATTACAAGATTTTCTGACTAACTTTTAGAGACGTGCCTTTGGAAAATGTAGCGACTGGTATGCTTATTGAATTTGGATTTTCACCTTGAAAGCCTTTCGTGTACCTCCTTAAACGTTTTACCTTAATATTTATAACGTGTTTCACATGGCCACTCAAGTTTGTGCGACAACACAAGAAAAGGGTTAGTGAACTGTTTTAATGCCCTTTGATTAATCAAAGTAAGTAGTCAATTGAACTCCTTTTATATTAATCGTCAAATATTTCGCCGTATCGGAAGGAATGAAGACAAGATAAATATACAGGTAACATTTCTGCATATTGGCAATTTCGAGAAAGAATATTGGGATCGGTAATTCCATCGCATATTTTAATAAATAGCCGACTTCCAGCAGGCACTGTGGGCGACCGCACATTCGAAAAATAATAATGGTCTATTTCGAATGCCCTATGAGAGTACAAGGACTTAAAAATTGATTAGTTATAGTAGTTACATCACACACAAAACATTCGCATCCTCATCCATTCGTTTATAAAGGTAGCTCATTAATATAGGATGGGCCAGAACACTTACCCGGCGCCAGCGCAAGTGAGTTGTTATTGCAACGCGGCGCGCATGCGCGAGCCAACAAACGCTTCGGATCAGCTTCTAATTGTCTTAATGGGCCGCATCCTCCTCGGCGGCGTGCGCGCAATGAGACCGATTACAGGATATTAACATTGCTATTATAACATCTGGTATGACACTCTGAATACAAAAACTGTATGTGACAATACTTCGAAAGGTTCGTGTTTATGTGCTGGACCAAGCTCAAGCTCCAGTTTTTCATCAAAACGCGGTGCACAATCCGCTTAGCGAATACAAAGTCAGTTTCTAAGTTCCACTTTCAACAATCACAATGATTTCGTAAAACCTTTTGTGCTGTCCGTTTTCTAAGCGCGAAGAATCCTTGAATAGACCGACCAGTTGTTATCTCCTCCATTCTTTCCGAATAATTCGCTAATAAGTATTTCAAGCTTATAAATTACCATAACAAGAGGCCAACCTTGTGTAAAGATTAGTGTGTTTAGCGTATGATTTTCTTTTTTATGTTCGATTGTGTATATCGATCGTACACTTCCTTGATCCGACGCTTGAGATAATACTGAGGTCAGTTATTCTTTGGTGCGATAAGAGAATTATTAGCTTTGTATAAATTTCGTTGCAAAGCGATACTTATGGCCTTATATGAATACATCTCGAAACAAAACAAGGCCAGCTAACTACGTGGCCTGGGGTATAAGTGACCACTTGCTTTAACGCAGTTCTCAGTTCAGTCTACTACCAATTGCGCCCTTTATTAAGGTAAAAAAAGAAATCCCATAATCATCATTACAGTAAGGCTGCATTACTGCTCCAAACAGTCTGATGTGTAATTTAAGAAACGGCTGAATCCAATATCTATTAATCAACATCAGGAAATAAAGCGAAATATGCGTGCGGAGTACACGAGAGAACAGAACACGGCGCCCAACCTTAAGGTGAAAGGCGACTTGGTTATGTGCCACTGAAAGCTGCCAGCGGTTATGGATAAAATAAACCGAGGTAGATAATGTTAAAAAACCCATTTCGCAAAATGCAAAACCGTTGTTAACTTAATCAGATGTCAAAAAAAAACTTACGTAACATGTTTATGGATTAATTATTCATAAACATGTTACATCTTACAATTGCTTTTTTCTCAATTTTACTGGGATCTTAACCTGATTTTGCAAACTAGCAGTATTTGCACGGAGCGAATATTATCTGCCATTCGACTCATGTGGTGGGACTAGCTGTAAACATTTCGTTAGACTGTGTCAGTATCCCCGTTTCAGGACTTCATGTGTCAATCACCATAGGTGTTACAATGCCAGCAGGGACCAACACCTTGTAGATTCCCTCCAAATCCCTTATGACTGTTACTATATTCACGAACGAATGCTTTGAAAAGTTGTGTACGGCTCGAACCATTACCGTAAAATATAGAATCTGGAACCTCGCGATTCCACCGTGTTCATTGGAGCCTCGCCTGTCAAACCGAGTGGGGTCACGTACGGTACCATTCATGTGTCATTAGCGCCAGCCGCGTGCGCGCATTATTTTATTAAATGCCCGGGAGTTATGCGCGGCGAATGGAAACGTCCATCATTAAAGTCGACAGCACTAAAACCTCGGGTTAATGTCGCCACTCAATTAGTTAATGAAGTGCTCTTGAGATGTAACATGACCTGTGATTATTTGTTTTGTAATGGGCTTCTGTTTGATTGCAATCTCACCACATTTTTTTGGAGTTACCCAAAACGTTGCATGTATTATGTCCGAACCGGAACAATATAATTTTACCGTACCTACTAATCTGAATGCATACAAATGTTTTGATAAATAAAGAAAATATGATTTATGCCTAAAATAGTGCTAAACTTATAACATTCAACACCTTCACGCCTTGCTTGGTTTGGGTAGTTTCTAGTATAGTCTCTGAAATTCCACCAAACGGCTGTATAAATAGTAAACTTAGATTAAAGATCCCAATTGCTTTTGTGGTGTATTTGTGACAATCTTAGCAATCCATTACTGTTCACTGTTAAAGTGTCTTTAGACTTTCAACAAGGCCGAACACCGCAAACATCTCAAAATCGCCTCGCCACCAAAGCGTGCAAAAATCAAAACCGTTGTTTTTCGTCGGACGAGGCTTGCGCCACACAAATCTTTTCACCGAAAACAATAGTTTCGGTCAAACGGTGATTATTTCAAGTGTCGGATATTTGCATAAGTTTGTCTGTCCGACCCCCTAACCGAGAGCATTGTTCAACAAGTTTCAATGGTCGATAAGAACTGAGCCTTCAGAGTATTTCGCAAGTGGAACGGAGTTTAGAAACTCGACAAAGATGTTGAGAGATTTTTTGGGTGGTTCCAACTTTTCTTAGTTTTGGGGACGCGCTCACAAAATTGGATGTTTCGAGGTGATTCGTGTGACACATAATGTTGGTATACACAGTACCAATTTGGAGTTGGAAGCAATTCTATTTTGCCAATCACAAATTGATGCTAATCATATGTATTTCAATATACCAAATCAGATATTGAAAACGCTGACATTCATCTACATTAATGTCGTGATCATAGGTTTAAATTAAATTAGACAATCAATGTATTCGTCATTGTTATTCGTAAAGGAAGGTGTTTTGATATTTTGTGGAGATTATTATAAATTAGGTTCTGTTGTGTTTTAATGTTAAAGGAGCCCTAGTAATGATGGTCGGGGCTTCTGTCAGTGACCCTTGCTCCCCAACGCCCATCCATTATTCTATTATAGCAATGGCGTCCATCGGTTAGCTCATCTTTTATTCTATCATATGCAATTACTCGTCACACGAACTGTATTAAATGGATCCCGTCAACTTACTCTTTTATTTTCACATTATTAACATATTTTGCATTTGCGAGACGCTTGATTGATCAGCATATTATTTTTATGTCGGAGTACCCTATAATATTCCTAGTGTATCGAAAAACAGAATTATAATTTACGTGTATCTCGCGCTAGTATCTTGGAATTCTGCATTCCTGATTAAAACATGCTGTGCGCTTCGTTTTGTTTTAGTTCGTGTTTTACGGCACTTTTGTCTTAAATCTTATGCCAGCTGCGTGTAAATTGCAAATGAGGTATTATAGCGTTTTGTTTTAAAAATACTATATTATTTCTTCAAACATTATTTTTTTCCGTTGGAAAGCCTCATGGACTCCAGGCCGTTAGGTACTGGCGGGAGAATGTGGGTCTCTGGGGCGTAGAAAGATGGGTAATTACTAATTAGCGCCCCGAACTACCCACTAAAACCAACGGCGTTCCTCGACTGCCGGCTTCAGGCTTCAGGTTCAGGCTTCAGGGTTGCGCTCCTTAATGGAAGACTATCGATCATAGATGAAATTATTATTTTATTATTATTATATTTAATCAGGCAGGCAGTTGGGACAACTGATGATGCCCGTATCTCGCTATTTTCTACTGGTTTTCATTTGCAGCTAAGTATTTGTCCAGTCGGTTCTTAAATTGATGTATGTTGTCAGCTATGATCACATGTTCTGGAAGTTTGTTCCACGCTCTGACCACTCGGTTACTCAGAAAGTGCTTGTGCGGATTATTGTTTGAGAAGCTGGTACATAGTTTTAAAGAATGGCCTCTTAGATGGGGGTTTTCGTTACGTGTGAAGATGTTGTGTTCAAAGTCCTGAATGTCGTAGTGTCCAGTTAATATCTTGTATGTTTCGATCAGATCTCCACGGGCCCTGCGGTCCTTTAGGGTTGTGAGCCTCAACATCTTTAGGCGTTCTTCGTAACTTCGTTGTTACGAAGTTAATGAATATGCAACTAGTGATTGCCATATGACACCGAACGCCAAAAGTAAATTAAAATATAATACCGAAGGTTTGTCCATCTGCTCATCTGCTAAAATGAAGGTTGATATTTCGCAACACCATGTACAGCCAAAACATAAAACTTCGAACTGGCAGATACAGCAAAGACGTCCACGCCGGCCTTGACGTGACATCCGTTGTTTTCCATCCGAGCTGAGCAAGGAGCTGCTCACCCACGACTGTACGTGTCTTGTTAACTCTGTTTATTGCTGACCACGCCATACATGGTTCGTTGGGAGTTTCGCATAAACAACATAATGGCACGCCTAAAATCGAGGGCTAACGGCCGCAGTGAACTTGACTAAAATATTTCTGGGTGGTCACAGATCTTGCATCAGTGGCCTGACACCGTTCGAAATTCAATTGACGTATGGAAAGTACACATATGTGATTCGATCTTAAGAAAACGAGAGCTAAACGTTTACCGCAAATTGTTTGACGAATCGTAAATATTAATTAAATGAAACGATACAACGTCCGTGTTCGATTTACCGGCCATTGTATAGAAGTTGTTTTGCATTCATTTATCTTAGGTGATCAGATCTGGCAAGTGAGAGCGTATAGGAAGTACACGAACGGGTTGGGGTCCGTGGCTCGATGTTTATCGACGGAAGCTTTGTTTCTCAGGAGCCTTTCGTGCAATGTGAGAGGCCGATTGTGTAATACATGCATGTATTCAAACTAATGCAGGGATTACGTTTTTTTTTTTCATATAAAAAGAAGATTGTTTAAAGAAAGAATCATTTCATCAGAGTTCAGAATCGTCGTCATCATCATCAGGCTATTTATTGCAATAATTCTTTTCGGACGAAATTAAGTGAAATCGCGAAAATAGGCTGAATAGTGAACCAGATCTCCCCAGTAGAAACAATAGTTAACCAAAAAAAGGTTTCGAGTTTTTTGGTGTCGGCTACAAAGGTAGTTTCGCTTCGGATATTACCATAAGAGCTAACGGCACAACCGTGAATGTTTTCTACTAACACAATAGAAACGTAAACGCGCCAGATCAGAGTGCATCAGGAAACGTTCCGCTCTGCATTCACATATCTGTGCGGTAAAAGGAGAGAGTCGGAACACTGTATTGGGTTACAAGTGTCCGTTTCATGTGTGACAACCGCGAATCAGACTGTGGCATTATTCAATTAGATTAAGGTACATTTAACAGACTAAACATACATAATGTCACCAACCATAAACCTCCGGGCGGGTGTCGTAAGAGAAGGAACACTTGATACAAATCCAGTGCGTCCCGTCTTCCAACCCGTCTTGCCAGCGAGGCACATTAGAATATTTACCCTTAAATTTGAAGGAGCTCCATCTCAGTAGTGAGTAATTTATGGCCTGTTTTAGTGTCACCTTCTCGTCATATCCCATGCTCCGACACAAGAAAACGAGGCCTTGGTTGGTGGCCCTCATAGTGAAAGTGGAAGTTTTCGATATTTTAAAGATATTTCTACTCCGATATCCTCGGAACGAACGGAGCCTTCATAAGCATTCAAAACTTAAACGTAAATTTGATTTGATTAGATTATCAAATATGTTTTTAAACTTCAGTTGTTTAGGTGTTTTGTACACCTAAGAAGAAGCAGAAGCGCAATACCGCAATATTGGCGTTTTTTGGCTGCGGCATTTAGCGGTGGTTGTCCGGTCTACTAGGGTAGACCGGACAACCGTAGGTCGTAGGCCCTTAAAACTAAAATTAATATGTAATAACATTTATACCGGTCAGCATTCCAGAGTACTAGATTGAAATATCGCTTTGACATTTACATTTCCAGTAACAAAGCAAGTGGGTTCGCAAACCTCCATTGTGCGCGGGTACTAGCGAGGGTTGCGCCGGCGCACAATGGCGGGCGGCCCTCGTAAAAGATGGCAGGAACTAAATGGTTCCCGTCGACGTTTGACCGATTGGCTATGCGTTATATATATATTACGTACTAAACTGACACTCCGTTCCCTGATTGCTATACAATAGGCAATTTATTAATGCGCCATAATATCGTGTCTGTGTGGTAACGTCTAGTCACTTAAAGGCGACTAAATATAAAGTATACACCAAAAAAGGGGTCAACTTGATAATTCGAAGACTTTCGTTCAGTTTATATGTACATATTCTAGTGAATATCTCCATCTCCATATTAATTCGATCAATTAAACTCCATCATCTGGGATGACAATTTTTGTGAGATAAAAAATCTAAAGAATAGGCTCCTTATTATTTCGTTTTTTTGTATGTTATATATTTACACTTAACCCATTTCTACCGGATAGAAGTGAAGCTAAAAACCCAGACCTACTCACTGACGTACTTTTAGTATGGTGTTTATGTTTGGAACTATTGTAACACACGGTTTTTACACTCTTATTTACTACTGAAATGTTGATTATGATCATTGTACGAAGTGACCACGATTCGCGTGTATACCGATAGTCTCCCCGCTCACTCCGTCCCGCGATTGAATGCACTCCACGTGATGTATGGCGCCGTACGTCGAAGTTTATTATCATGTATGCCATTTATTGGCCTACACCGATAGACGTTGAGAGTATACAATGGATGCCAATAATTCATATTAGAAATTTAGAATAAGCTCCATACATTCGAAACACAATGATGGTGGAAGACAAGAGTATAATATTATGTCTTTTGAGTTGGTAGAAAAGATCTTGTTTATACTTTCTGCAAGATACGGTTAAGTTAGCAGTGCCCGCGCTGCATACATTTATAATGGAAAAGTTTGTCATTGTATCTGCCTCTAAATCGCAGGCGGTTATACGATTCAACCTAGTTGCAGTACAACTAGTCAGCCCATAAATGACACCCTGGCGAGTCAGGCCTTCTCCTCCCAACACATTAAGGGTAATAAGCTTACCGTGCCACGCTGGCCAGACGGGTTGGCACAGGGTTTCGTTTCAGTTTTCCCTCTCTTGCGACCATGTTTCCTGTCATTTCATTTTGTCGGCGGCTCTTACGACACCCTCGGGATGGAATGGAGTGACGACTATGTATTGTAAATCACTTACATTGTCACCATGAGTGAAATTAATTTGCTGTGCCGCGTTCGAGGGTTCGCACAGGGGTCCGTTTTAGCAATTCCATCTCTTGATAGATTTCCTTTAGTCATAATAGCGCGAAAGCGAGAGAACTTAGTCGCATAAGAAGGAAAACTTGATAGTAGGCTAATTACCCTCCATGTAATTGGAGGAAGGCACCGACTCAGTAGTGGGTCAAGTATAGACTGAGTAGGTCCATCATCAAGTTCGACATTTATTATATCTTTTTTTAATATCCTTGGACATTTCACACAACGCCATCTCGTCCCAAGCTAAGCAACTTAATGCTTGTGTTATGGTAACGAGATGGATGATAAACTACTTTTTTTTGTAAATACATACATATTTTAAATAATTATGACACGGGTCTTAATCGCGGAAATATTTTGAAGGTAAATACCTTATACTGCCTGACGTTTCGGCGTGGGTTACACCAGCCGTGGTCACAGGCTGACTGATGGATGTAGCTCAGCGCCGTCTTCGTGAAGCTCGGGTCTCCATGCCTACCCTCGCTTGCTCTTCACAATTTGTTAGCTTTTGTAAATTGTCGGTATTCCGACACACCACACTAACGACGTCTACACACGAGCGGATTGGTTTTTTATTACGGAGATGACATTCACTAAAAACTGGATTCCACGATGATGATAAACGGTAACCATCCTCTCTATTAAAGCTGGTATGTTTTTTAATTTCAATCGCTTCCCGCGCAATTCTTGAATAATAGTGACGGTCTGTGGAGAGGATGGTTGGCTTATGTAGCTCAATCCAATGGTTTGGTCCTGATTCCAGTAGATGCTCCGCAATCGCCGACTTATTGACCTGTCTGTTTTTGACAGCTGCAATATGCTCCTTAATTCTCTCTGCGACAGTTCGCTTTGTTTGCCCGATATAGGAGCTACCGCAGCTGCAGTCGACTTTGTAGACGCCTGGGGTCTGAAAGGGTATAACGTCCTTTGGTGTCCGTAGGTGACGAGAAACAAGAGATTGTGGAACGTAAATTGTTTTAATGGATAATTTTCTCAGGGCGTTTCCCACCTTATCTGTCACGCCTTTTACGTAGGGCAGGTATGCGGGTGCTCTGCTTACCTCTGGATATTTTACCCTCTTCCTGCACGTATATGGGAAATTCTCCTGGTAGCCGTTCCATTTTAGTACCTTCTGAATATGTGCCAGTTCGGTCTCTAAGTATTCAGGATCGCATAGATCATAAGCCCTGGACTGTAGGGAAGCGGCTACGGAGCGGAGATGTTGTGGATGGTGATGCGAATCACCGTGCAGGTACCTGTCTGTGTGGGTCGGTTTTCTATAAGCTGTGTGCGCGAGCGTACCATTGGTTCTCACTGTCACTTGGTAGAACCAATGGTACGCTCGCGCACACAGCTTATAGAAAACCGACCCACACAGACAGGTACCTGCACGGTGATTCGCATCACCATCCACAACATCTCCGCTCCGTAGCCGCTTCCCTACAGTCCAGGGCTTATGATCTATGCGATCCTGAATACTTAGAGACCGAACTGGCACATATTCAGAAGGTACTAAAATGGAACGGCTACCAGGAGAATTTCCCATATACGTGCAGGAAGAGGGTAAAATATCCAGAGGTAAGCAGAGCACCCGCATACCTGCCCTACGTAAAAGGCGTGACAGATAAGGTGGGAAACGCCCTGAGAAAATTATCCATTAAAACAATTTACGTTCCACAATCTCTTGTTTCTCGTCACCTACGGACACCAAAGGACGTTATACCCTTTCAGACCCCAGGCGTCTACAAAGTCGACTGCAGCTGCGGTAGCTCCTATATCGGGCAAACAAAGCGAACTGTCGCAGAGAGAATTAAGGAGCATATTGCAGCTGTCAAAAACAGACAGGTCAATAAGTCGGCGATTGCGGAGCATCTACTGGAATCAGGACCAAACCATTGGATTGAGCTACATAAGCCAACCATCCTCTCCACAGACCGTCACTATTATTCAAGAATTGCGCGGGAAGCGATTGAAATTAAAAAACATACCAGCTTTAATAGAGAGGATGGTTACCGTTTATCATCATCGTGGAATCCAGTTTTTAGTGAATGTCATCTCCGTAATAAAAAACCAATCCGCTCGTGTGTAGACGTCGTTAGTGTGGTGTGTCGGAATACCGACAATTTACAAAAGCTAACAAATTGTGAAGAGCAAGCGAGGGTAGGCATGGAGACCCGAGCTTCACGAAGACGGCGCTGAGCTACATCCATCAGTCAGCCTGTGACCACGGCTGGTGTAACCCACGCCGAAACGTCAGGCAGTATAAGGTATTTACCTTCAAAATATTTCCGCGATTAAGACCCGTGTCATAATTATTTAAAATGTGTGAAAATCGCGTTAGTCTAAAAACTTTAATTACATACATATTATAGATAGAAATGACACCCAGACTCCGAGCCAGTGCCTCTGGTTTAGACAAAGACACTTGCCCGACCCCGGAATCGAACCCGGGACCCGTTGATCCAAAGGCGGCACATCTAACCACTAGACCAACGAAATTAGCCTATTATGCTATGCTGGGTGTGTTTCATAACACGTCTACCTTCTCTCAAAGCTAGATTTTCTGCCTATCTAGTCCCTTTAGCCGTCTCTTACGACAGTATCAGGACGGAAACACGGATGCAAAAGTTGAATTCTTGCAAAATATTACGCCAAACTATGTGTTTATTATGCAGCACACTATTTTAACAGTCTGTGGCTTTTTGTTTCATAATTATCATAATTTAATTTCGTGGTTGCGCGTGCGACACCGAAGTCGTGACGTCACGCTAACTCTGGTCGGCTTGGGACTGAGTCGGCCTGGGATTCCACTATACATATATCATGCAGGCAGCCAGCCCTACAAAATGCAAACTTCTGTCAAATGCTTACGATAATAGACTTTTTCTCATTGAGTTCGATGTGTTATAGCGAATATCGTGTATCGAAAAGCTTGTTATATTTTTGAAGCGACTAAAAAGTAATGTATGTTATTTCATACATGTTCCAATGTAATAATTGCAGCCGATTACTGTTGAGCCAACTATATCAGTAAGAGATTAAATTTGTTGCTTTGTGGTGTTGGATTACGATACTGAATCATAATGATGGAAACTCATACCAGAGACCGTTAGACAGTCAGTCGACACATTTTGGGTACCTTTATTGGACAAACGCGTCAATATGTACAGTGTAAATGCGTCTATTCGTCAAATCGTGTTCACGAGGTGCCCGGGCGCATACTGATGCGGGCACGATCGCTCGCCCTCGGTGAATGCCTAACAAGCAACATGTTTCACTGTTTACCACTCACAACGGCTATCACGTACCCACCGAATAAGTTGACACGTGACAACGGTACGAGCTCCGCAGCTTACCTGTAAAAAATAATACAACTTATAATAATATCAACAATAACGTACAAAATAAATATTACCGAACAAAACGTAAAAAATTAGTGACGCGATTGCATTAAAAAATCAAGAGATACTAGAGTTGCACCAAAGTTTTGTGTCATGATTATTAATTTAAACGACAACTAACATAGATAAGTATAGAGTAATCCCGCAATTGCCAAGTACCAGAGACAAATCGTGTCTTCATTTTCGCAACTCCAAAGACGTTTGATGAAGGCATTATATTATGTAAGCCTTACATTGTAAGGCATAGATAAAAATGAAATAATATATACAATGATATCTCATTGTATATATTATTTCATTTTTACCTTACGGATGATATTAGTAGACTTTTAGTCAAACGATTTGAATATAGAAGACAATCCACCTTTTCAAGAAAGATACTCCTATTTACTAGTAACGCAAATTCAGTTCTTACTTTGCGACAAGGGATTTCGAATGTGGTAATATCAGACTCCTTAAGACATCGAATAATATCTATGACTTTTACACGTGTTTCTTTAATTGAATTAGATATGAAACGAATAGGTAGCAACCTTCCAACAAAAGGCAGAGTTGTGCAACAATTGGACGCGAAATGGCATAAACGGTTCAAGGTGGTCTGTTTAATCGAACATTGATTCTCTCGATTCGTAATATTCCGTGTCGCAATCGATTTGGATTGTTTCTAAACCCATGTCACGTTTTCGTGATTAGATAAGGCGCATGTGTCTACGATAAATAAAATCGAGGGAAAATTTATCGAACTTGTATTTTTGAAAGATATACAAGCATATAAAATGCCAACCATATAGAATAGAATACTCTTTATTGTACACCAATAATATTAAAAGTTAAAATGGCAATATAAGTCTTATGAGAGGTGTACACGTATGTACAATTCCGCGCAAATCTCTATAGCCACATGTGTTGTAAAGAATTTAAGAACAAGTTGGCCATAACACGCCACATTAAACTTCACGATAGGGATAATAATTTTCAGTATTTGTTAGGGTCGCCGTCATTGAAATCGGTTAGTAGGATATATGAACAGGGTGTAACCAAACCCTACAGCCACGAAAGGCTGGATAGTATTACTTGTAAAGGTACTGATTTTATTTCGGGGAGTTCTCCAAAGTCAGTAAAAGGGGCATAATCACTATCACTACATAGTATAAAACAAAGTCGCTGTCGTCTGTCCGTCCCTATGTATGCTTAAATCTTTAAAACAACGCAACGGATTTAAAGCGGTTTCTTTAATAGATAGAGTGATTCAAGAAGATGGTTTATGTATAATAAATGCATAATTGCACCCGTGCGGAGCCGGAGCGCGTCGCTAGTACGGTATAATATACCATTATCTAAATTACAAAGGAACTCTTCTTCCAAGTAATGACAAGATCACATCAGACATAATTGCCATTAAACACATAAAGTTATTCAATCATTCAATATTGTGCTAACGAACACATTTGAAACGTCCTTACTTCGCACTGATTCGACACAGGGAATTCGCTACGTAACAAAAATTATACTCGCAGCCGGCCCTTGTCCTGTGAGTTTTGTACAGGGAACCACTCAATTGTATTCAAAGCACACGAAAAACCACAGAATGTCACAATATATTCATTCTAACGTATATAACATATGTTACTCCGTTGTCCAAATGAATAATACAAGCTATACAAACACAGTGTAAAAAAAAGTTATATTATGAAACGGGACCTACAGGAACCCAGCTTATCAGTCCTCTTCATCAAATATGAAACTACATTGAGTAATTAGTAGGCCGAGATGATGATACGAAAGAACAATAAAATTAAATGGATCAAAGAAAAACCCTTGGCCAGTTAATATCATGGTAAGGACGACGGCAATGATGATGAAATTTACACTAAATCAAGTAGAAATTACTTACTTACTTGGCAAAATCAAGAATACCTTTTCTAGTCAGGTTTGAATGCACGTTGACGAGGTAACAGTGCCCATGACTAACAGCTAATGAAACAGAGGTCACGTTATTGATATCCAACAACTTCGCTAGTATTTATTGAATGAAGTTAATTAAACCCTTCAGTATGTTTAATAAACAAATCAATAGGGATGTTGCGAAAGGTATTAGTCTGTTCCCTTACCAGTATCACAAAATCAGTGGATTTCCATTTGCCGCCAAAGATGACTTGGCTAACCCCATAAGAGTACCCTGAAAACTCACACACTGCACTAGTTATAGAGCACGTAACTAAAAAAAGCAACAAAACACTTATATGTCATCGGAGCGTGGTAACTGGTGTTACCTCAACAATCGTGACGAGGTGTCGCAAACGATTCATGCAACTTTAATAGAAATTATGTCAACGACGTTGCTAGCTAAAAATGATAGGGATCGTAGTGCAGACATGGCATGTAAAGGAAAAGCAAAGAATTGCAGGAAATGATCTCTTCACGGTTATGATCGTTTTATTTTATTTTATTCCCAACGTTTCAGACTACTGTAAATAATAAATAAGGGCGTCTTAAAGTTACCGCAAATGTATTTCTTATGATTCCTGTAGCTATATATAAACTCCCCATAAGATGAAACCTTCAACTTCATCATATCAACACCAACGATGTCCAAAGAACTAGGGGCAGCAACTAGAGCCAGGGGATTACGATGCTTATCCGGCTGTGTCCAATAATGTTTGATAATTTGAAAGTTTAAACATACTCGTAGGCTCGTGAACATCTAGAATACCACTACAAATTGACGAATGATAACGTAGAACTTTGTTTTGAGATCCTGTGAAAGTAGTTTTCATTACTTATGTGTGTGTATGCCTCGTAAGAGTCTCGACACAACAATCTGCATAGGTAAGTAGGCACGCTGCCCATTAGACGAGGTGTCGCCGGGATCGTTAACGACTTCATGGAAACCGCCGCGATGGTCAACCTTTCCCCTAAAAGGAAATATTCCATTAGACAAGAATCAACCAGCAGGCCAGGCGAGTTGTGACTGTTGATGTATGTTGACTATGTGCAATAATCATAGCTTGAAAGATTATGTACTAAGCATGCAGTTACCACCACTGCTTGTTTAACTTCACTGTTGCTTCATCCCACATCACGTAGTTTATCGGTGACTAAATAGAAATGATGAAATGCTTTCTTTTTCATTTGTAATTCGTTTCAACCTAAAACAGGCTACCTAACAAAGGGCTGCTCTTTTTTATTTATCGGATCTTGTCTGTGGGTGGTCGAGATAACGGATTGCACCCGCGCATCTCACTACGAGCATTGTGTGCAACAGTATTGATAAGATAGTTACTATGAACTCGCTTATTATAAATAGTAATATACCTGCGTTCATAGCAAAATTTTACTTTGTATCTTATTGTCGGTGTGGCTACGGATTAAAAATGCATAGGCCACGCACGAACCCATCTTGCACGTATCGTACGGAGAGATTAAACGATATTTCGTTTTACCTTATTGGTAGGCAGCCAATTTAGCCACAATAGAAATAAAACTCCCTGATATGGGCCCACAGGAGAAATGACATTTGAATGACGACAAGGTTCGGTACAACTCGTATAACACAGGGCTAAATAAGGTTCAACAGTACGTGTTAGTGAAATACGATATAACACCAACCTCGCCTTAAACCATAACGTATCAACGTGTACTTTCCTAGACGTAAACAAAGCAACAATTTTCCATTTCATCGATGCGCTGCATGATAAAAGTGAAAATCAACTGTTAGTATGGCGCGGCTGTCACTTCCGTTGGTGGATGGGCACCCTGGCTCCAAGTGGGACACCTCGCTTTCTAGGAAGATCGTACGACGGGCGGGCAATGCACCAATGGAATACAAACTAGCAATTAAAATTGAATTGCATCCTTCATTAATCATCGAGTTGTCCAAACAAAGATGATTGTATGATTCACTCGCGATATCGCGCGCAGACGTATTTTCTGGAACTCGTGTCGTGTACGAAGGGGTATCACTGTCGTCGTTTCCAGCGAAGGAAGTTCACTGCTGGACATATTCAGCGTATGGGTAATCAACATCAATTCAGGAGTACATTGATGGACATACGAAATAGGTTACCCTATTAGGACATAAAGGATTACCACTATAACCAGTTCTGACCCATCCGCATCCTCGTCCGCGTAGTTAGTACACTATGTGCAAGTACAGTTACCGATACATGTTAAATAAACTTTAAAATTCGTTCAAATATGTCCTTAAAGTTTATCAAATCATTGTAAAATTTTGACAGCTATCTGAATCTCAGCCCCCAAACTGACTAGGCCTCTAAGACGTCAACTTTTTATCGCACCGTCCCACTGTTTCAAGCGTAGGTAATAGGAAAAGATACAGTTCTAAAAGATTGATATGTTCACAGTCATGCCGTGAATAACCGAGCCGAACGTCCCGAAGTGACGCATCACTATGAAAGAATTCACACCGCGTGCACCCGTTACAAACAACGACCTCCCCCACAATTACACGCCGATTCGGTTGCACAAGCCGCCATTACGCAGACAGACAGGGTTGTCATGGACTTATAAACACAAGATCCATGAAAACACGACATAGATGAATTGGTCAATAACATTTCCCTAAAATCCAATGTAAGATAACGTTTCAATAACATATGACTAAGAACTATTGTAAAGTTAACTTTGGTGGTTGGTTTTTCTTTCTCTGTTCCGTGTTTAACAGTGGCTATCTGACTATCGTGACTAAGAAAACGTCGATAATGGTATCCCGTGCTTTGGTTGTGTAAAATATAGGTACCTACTAAAACATATCACAAACATTCCTACGAAAAACATACCAACCCTACGCCGAAATAAAATAATCGAAAAAACATAGCGGAATAAATTGAATTTCAAGACACACGGCTCACCGTACGTAACGGTATTAATAAATTGAGATCACCAAAGAGAGCATAAAGAATCTGTCACAGTATTATTCAATGGCATTAGCCTGAAGCATGTAACTAGATCATGGATGGTTGAAAATATGTTATGCTACTTTATTTCCATCTCTCAGTGAACGTTAATATTATGTACGCGAAGAGTGGATAATGCTACAGGTATGCAACATGCTTTTTGGTGTTAATTGTAGAACTATTCAAACATTCATTGAGTGGATTGACGATATTGACTATTACAAAGCCTACAAAATCAATATCAACTGCGAGTCTTTCACGACAATATGTACGGATACGCAAGAACTGCATCACAAGATGGCACAGTAGGCTAATTTCCCCTCCATGAATTTGGAGAAGGCCCACTAAAGGTCTGGGCAAACAGCGGACGGGGCGGGACGGCGACGCGACGCTGGCGGGACGTGAAGAGTTGTATTGGTTAATATAGAATATGTCACATAGAGCCGTCGCGCTCGGCGCGAGAGTAGCGGTCGCGTCGCGTCGGCTCTGTGTGACATATTCTACATTAACTAATACATTACAACTCTCCACGTCCCGCCAGCGTCGCGTTGCCGTCCCGCCCCGTCCGCTGTTTGCCCAGACCTTAAAATGAACGCGATCAAAAAACTTCCAGTTCGAGTCTAGCTAGACCACAACATGAATCAACAGCACCAAAGATTTAGGCATTGCATAAACACCCAAATTGGCGAGTGCGTGGACGTCGAGCGGTGGACCTCCGACCCGCCTACAAGCCCACAAGTGGGTCACTGCCGATTTGCGAATCGGGCATCATTGTAATCGCATTACCGACCGCGACGGACAGTCGGCAGCCGGGGTCAGCCGTTGTTAAATGAACTTAGGAGACGTGGCCTTCAGCTGTGACATGTGCCATGGGGATAATGAGAGCTGTCATAATACGCATACCAAACGCATTAACTCGTTATAACAACTGATGTGCCCGTATTTCATCAAAGCTTTACAAATGATCGGTATAAAAATCACTAGGCGACGGTAATACTGAATGATAGACAATATAAACATCATGGAACTTGAAAATTATTTAGTTAAATTGGCTTTATACCCCAGTATACTTCAAGATGTCGTGTAATTTTTTTTTTAAATAGTATTTTTAATCAATATTTAATTTACAATAATATTGTACGGGCTAGAGGCCTCGCTAATACAAAGCGACGGTCTTGCCAAGATTCATCTTTTAAAACCGTACTCGTATGTTATGATTAGCAGCACATTGCTATCATAAAAACCTGTACCACGGTGCTGGAGGCAGACATTTTTGCTACTATTAAAGATAATAAAGCAACACCTCGTAACAGTTGCAATGTAGAAATGCAAGGGCTAGCTGCGATAATGGATGGCCAAGGGCCAATCGATAGGCAAATAACTTCATTGCGGCGCATAAAAGATTATTACTAAGGAAGCCTCTTGTATCTTCGACGGGCACTGTGAGATAGTCGGGGTCGTAAGATGGGAGATTACACGCCGTCGAAGCTCTATGCATGCGTTGTTTAAACTATGGGAATGCCAAACTGCTATGGAACAAAATCATAAATACTACTCTAAGAATCATCTCCTTAGATATACCCTATCATGAACACGAATACGATAAGACTAATTCCAGATTCAAATTTAAATTAATACTAATAAACTTGGTATAACCTGTATCGTGGGGACAGTTTACAAACATGTCATTCACGAACCCAAATGACACCCAGCCTCAGAGCAAGTGCCTCTGGTTTACACAAAGACATTTACCCGACCACGGAATCGAACCGTGTACCTGTGATCCAAAGTCGGCACATACAACCCCTAGACCAACGCGTGAACCTAGAGAAGTTCTATTTTTTCGGCCTTTAACTGACCCACTGGTTAGTCGGTTCTCCTCTACATTCAAGGGGAAATAAACAACTACTACAAACTCACAATGGTTGTCACACGTGAATAACTTATCTTTTGTTAATTATGGGGTAAATGGGTTCCGGCAAATATACAACCATTTTATATCACAATCTTATGCTTTCTGTAGATTAAAGTAAACAAAACGAATACATAATTACTTAAAACAGCAATATGCCTAGATACTTTGTTGCGCCCAATCATTAAGTTAAACGGTATTTAAATGGCCCGGAACTGAAAATTCAAGGGTGCACTACAATAATAATTCACTTGAACCACCAAAATATTCGGCCGACACCTTAAACTTGGCGCAATAAGCACGAAATTTCAATCCGCCGAGAACCTTAAAGGGGCACATTATACGTACGTTGAACTTAAAAGGTTGTGACAGGGATATAGCGGTAATTACCTTAATTTGTAAATAAAAAAACGGGTAGCTACTTTTCATGTGTGAAACGAGAGATAAACTGAATAAAAAATTAAGAGACCCCCATTGCAAGGACCTCCATTACATATAATCTAGTAACGACTTAGCTGGACGTGGGGTGTCTATCATTTGAAACATCTGACTTCCCTGGTGTACCTAGGGCACGTAAAATAATCAGTGCAACGAAACCCCTGCACTAGGTAGTAATCACGATGAAAGTTTACAAACATGAAATTCACGCACACAAATGACACCCAGACTCAGAGCATGTGCCTCTGGTTTACACAAAGACACTTGCACGGCCTCGGAATGGAACCCGAGACGCAAAGGCGGCACATACAACCCCTAGACCAACGAGGCAGTCGTGACACGGAGTCAGTAGTTTGAAAACTGGCAGCTGCTATTTCCTTATATTATTGGTTGTCCCACAGGTTGGGGAGTGCAGATGGTAATTTTTTTCATGTAAATACCGTGTAATAACCTTGAACGGACATAATATGGGAAGACGGGGTTGTTTAGAAGTTTGATACGACCAACAGGTATCGTCTATATCTGTTGGTCGTATCAAACGTCGACAGACTTATAACACGCCGAATATTCTACGGGTGTTAAAAATACAGCGTTCGAGACTGCCAACAATTAAATTGCTTAGAATCGGGATTGCGCACCAATTAACACATTCTGCGTCAATCCGCAAGAACATTACCAATTTTCCGTAGAAATTGGTAATTGTGATGATTTTTTACAGAGACGGACGTTACAATTAGCGGAGGCTGTTTCTGTACACGTGTATTTGGACAAACAAAAACATCACATGAGTACGCATGCATGCAGCTAAATGAATGCTTCATTAACGAGTCGGAAGTCCTGCAATATCATGTGTGGAAATTAGTTAACTGAGCCTCTCTGGCACAGCGTTACAACTTACAGTTCAGAACTTTTTTCCCCACAGTTGGTTAATTACCGTCCATGTAACCGAAGGAGGCCCGTTTCAGCGGTTGTCTTTGCCTGCCAATGTTGTTCAATTCGCTTCCTAGTACCATTAGGATAGATTAGGATGATGAATGTGACGTAGAGATCAAGAACCAAAATGTTTGCATAATTTACGCGAACTGATCCTCACTGTGGCGCATATCGTTCGCATGAATCTCCCGCTGACGATCACTCGAGGAATGCGTCGGGAAACCGCGAAGCCGGTCGTTGACTGATTGCCCAAACAAAGCTTCGTCCGCGTCGAGCCTATATGGCCACAACTATTGTATAAAGGGGTAATAAAAAGGATACATACATACAAAAATATAATTTATTAAAGTGCTACTGATATAGATATTGTATGAAAATCTCAGGAAATTTAAACTTTTGGTGGTGGTGACAAAATCTTTTTTCTTTTTATAAAAACGAAACCCCTGCCCTAGGTTAAAACCTGTGTCGCGGCAGCAGTTTACAAACATGTAATTCACGAACACAAATGACACCCAGACTCCGAGCCAGTGCCTCTGGTTTACACAAAGACACCTGCCCGGCCCCGGAATCGAACCCGGGACCCTTTGATCCAAAGGCGGCATATCTAACCACTAGACCAACGAGGCAGTCAATCTGGATTAACTGTAGAAATAACCATGGTAAACAGAAGAAATATCGTGGACCGTGGTACACAGATCGCGATAGCTGGCGGCTCATTTCAGCGTGCTGTAATTGAGAAACGTCAGATTCTCCCTCCTACTTCAAGGTAGAAATATATAATGTACGAGTATACTCAGAACTGTGATGGATTGAAAAAACTCGATATCGCTTGCCAATTTCATCCTGACGGTGTAGTAAAGCGGCGACTAAAGAAACCCAGACGGCAGACAACCTAGCCTAAAGAGAAGAAATACGTGACACAAACCCTGTGCCAACCCGTCTGGCCAGCGTGGGACAGTAGGCTAATTTCTCGCCACAAACTTAGAGGAATGCCCGACTCATCAGTGCGTTATTTATGGACACAGATAGAGGTGGAGTTCTGTATGGTCTCCATATATCTCTTATAGCCATCTATAGGGTTTTATTGCACTTGAATGATCAAAACAATAAAATTATTGAGTGAATTACAGGACGACGCCTTTTGTGTAAGGTCACGGTTTAACACCAGCCAAGGGTGCCTGCGACGCGTAAATCAAATCGTTTACCAAGGAAATCGATATGCAAAAAGCTAGCTTTAATTAACCATCGCCTTAAATAAATCGACCTTTGCGACGACATCGGAATGAGTAATCCGCAAATGCGACAACCAATTGAGATGTTCAGTGATCTTATCTCGTTTTTAACAAGACATTCGGTTATATTTTGATGCTAAGGAGGGCGCGTAAAGGGAAGTCAGTGCCGTGAAATCACCACTGTCTGACAACTGGTCTAAAGTTGCTCCGTGTAACTAAGTTTCGCCAAATCGGTTTAGACGGGGGCTGAAATTAATGAGATCACAGACAATATATATAGATAGCAATTGCCTCGAAAGTCAAAATGCGAAATCGGTAGGGTATCGTCAAGTGAAATGTGTATATTTGGATTATCCGCCAGATGTTCGATGGAATCACCGTGATAAACATCCAAATAACTGAATAGAAGGATCCGATTTAAATTTAAACAGATTAATGTTCACGATAGCCCGTAAAAGTAAAAATATTTCGATTACTTAAAATCGGTAGAAAATTGTCCTAAATCGGTTGAAATGCCGAAATATTGGCAGGTTTGAGACCACTGATAGACGGGTATTATATTATATATTCTCTTTTGCTACCTTACTTCGAACCATTGTATATGAAAGACAGCTTCCGTATTGACTGGTACAAGTTACTTCTAGAGAACAAATAGAAACAGTTTTAAATAAGCCACACTCACGCTCCGCCGACCTTGTTATAAAGATGTTATAGATAGAATTTATTAAGAAACTGGCGGGCATGGCAAGCCTCATTAGAGCTCATGCAATACATAAAACAAACTTAATTGCTAGGGTCATCGAAATCGATGAGCATTACGCTGGCAGCAGAAAGGCCATCGGATCCCTTCCGTTGCACAAACTTCTTGCCTTGCCAGAGGTTTACAACTGTTTATATTTAAAGACTATATTCCTATTCCGCAATATATTGCGGAATAGGTATACCTTTTTGTTATCTTTAAAATCGTATCGTGAAAACGTTCAGCTATCAGAACAAGACATGGTGTCATTCAGTCTCCAGTAATTGGACCACGGTGGCCTGAAAATGGTATGCGCGTGACCAGTAGATACGATCAGCGTCTCGCAGTCTATCTGGTTGATTTACGCTCATTATTAGCATAAGAGGCACAGGTGTCCTAGGCAATATTGCGTCATGTATCGATATGCAAGCGATAAACGTTCAGGCCTTTGTGCACCACTAACTAAACACACCTTTACTTTAACTGTAGCCTGATATTTAATATCAAAGTGTAAATTGGTGTGTTGAAATACGTCGTTTGATATGTCCGAGAACAACCATATCATCATCATTTATAATGTAAGTCTACTGCTGCGCAGTGCTGGTAGGCCTCCCACACGGTGGACTGACGACCTATTTAAGGTCGCCGGAAAGCGATGGATGCGTGCGGCTCAGGACTATCCTTCGTGAAAATCGTTGGAGGACGCCTATGACCAGCAGTGGACGTCTTTTAGCCGAAATTATGATGACGATGATGAAGTCTATTGCTCGAAATTAGTCTTTTTATAGATTAAATTAGTGGTAAAAAAAATATTTCTACTGATAATTTATTCAATATACAAATGAGGTTGTTTGGTTCACGTATTATAGATCAATGTTTTTTTTTTTTTAATAGGAGATTTCACACAACGCCATCTCGTCCCAAGCTAAGCAACTTAATGCTTGTGTTATGGTAACGAGATGGATGATAAACTACTTGTATACATTTTTTTTTGTAAATACATACATATTATTGATAGAAATGACACCCAGACTCCGAGCCAGTGCCTCTGGTTTAGACAAAGACACTTGCCCGACCCGGGAATCGAACCCGGGACCCGTTGATCCAAAGGCGGCACATCTAACCACTAGACCAACGAGGCTGTACAGCCTCTGTGGTGACGGATTTAGAACATAAAATGTCAGTAACACATAACATCGTGAGGGTGTCGTAAGAGGTGACTAAAGCTACGCAAGAGGTAGAACACCTAGTTGCAAGAGAAGGAAAACGTGGTACAGGCCCTGTGCCAACATTTCTTGTCAGCATGCTTATTCACCAGTAGGCTAATTCCCAAATGATCATGACAGTAAATACGTGAAAACTAGACGGTTAAAACATTTTTTTTGTAATTAATTCATAATCAAACACATCATACTTGTTTGGCAAATAGTGTAACTGCAAAAACAGAAGTGAAGTGCGTCATATTTATTATCTAGCTGAATTACAATTGATATGTCAAAAATCGTCGACGATCAATAGACAAAGTAAAACCTGTATCGTGTACAAAGAACTCTAGACCATACGATTAGATATCGGATTCGGCGCACATGTGTGCTATTTGCGTATGCGCAGCAGATTGGAATTGTTTATCTGTTTATTACAACCCTTTTGAGGATAGGAACGATAATGGTTGTGTTTTTCCTATACGTACTTCTGTTTTTCTATTGACAATCATTGAGCGTTACATATTACCCATAGAAATAACGTTTACATTGTACTTTTCAATCAAGACGCGTCACTCAGTTTGAATTTTTACTTCAAAAATAAAATCTAATTACACACCTGTGTACATTTTAAAACCGAATTTCGTCGCAGCATACGCCTTATTGGTTTATCGCGGAAAGTGGACTTTGGGGGCAGGAGGGTTGATTCGTGTGTTTTGCACAGACTGCTGGTCGAGCCAGAGATGTGTCCGTGAACTACAAGATTGTAAAGGAAATGCTGTCGCCACATGCCATCGCTGTCTTTTCTAGAACATATAAGAAAGTAAAAAAATCCGAGTTACTTTTGCCTTAATAAAAATCAGAAATAATTTTCCAGCTCCTATATCAACATGTTATACTGTGCCAGGGATCACTCTATCCTTTGACAGCATCCTACAACTTCTCTGTGGTTTTACCAGTAGGGCTTAATTAACAGCATTGAACATTCACGGCGGGTCCGGACGAGAGGCGGAAGAACGGCTTCCGTCGCCCCCGGCGCTCAGGGACTTTCCAACGGGACCAAAGAATACGAGACTGGGACTTGCGGACCGTGCTCGTAATAACAATTATGATTTCAAAACAAGCGACGGGAAAGGAGGCGGTGAACGTCGGCGTATTGAAAAGAAAAATAATGTAAAACACAAGACTTCTTGGAAGCAAATGATTTTATTGTTGATAGCATATTATCTTAATTGACACGTTCCAAATGCTTTCCAGTAATCATGGTCAAGGAGTACTAGCTAAGTACTCTTTGAAATGATGAAGAAATAGTTAAAACCACGGCCTAACAGTTTGATTGAACTAAAACGTTTCCTGAGCACTAAAAAAATCGCTGACAATGACAGATGATCTGGTCTTGGAAAGAAATGACCTTTTGCTTTTTTTTTCTAAAAACAGGTTAAACCTTTGGACATATCGTCGTGGGTCTCGTGCGGTGCCCCACTCTTTTTTTAATCAAGATTGTATAAGTAAGTTAGTACGATAAGAGAGAAATGAATATTTCCCGTGAAATTAGACTAGTGTTCGAATTTAACAAAATGGTGACGGCTGAACTACGAGTATTATCAGACTCGGTATTTTTCCTTATCACTTTTATTGTGACCTAGATATGCAGATTAGTACAGCTATGCATAACATCGTTGAGGTACGCGATAAGGCACAGAACGGTAAACATTAACACATAAAAGTAATTTCTTAGGAACATTTGTTGTAGATTAACATTCCTGAGATAGAGGTGTTCGTGATAAGTGAAAATGCTAATGACAATCAAAACATTTTCCTTGTTGTTTTACTCTTATTTAAAACCATTGTACAAGAATCATATACGCGTTAGTAGATGCTGTTGATGAAACACTTGATACCCCATTAGAAAATATTATTTTACTCAGTCGTGACGTATCGTAAACGATACATGCTGTACCGGATCGGCTCCTTTAGATTGGAATTTGAATTAAATTGAAACCGTACAAACGTTTTTTGGGTAAATATAAATTTTTAAACAACAAATCGGTTGGAAATTGCCTTCATAGCCATTATTGCGCCATGAGCCAAGCAAAAATATTTTTTCTGCATTACAGTACATTATATACGTGACTAGCTGGAAAAAAAGTTAACTACAATACAACAATAAACATGCAATTCTATTCTCACGAACCAACAGCGGCAAAGACTGTACAGAGGCTCGATAACACACGCTAAAACAAGACTCTGATGAAAATAAAATATCAAATCTTGTAAATACTAATTCTGGTAATATAATGCACTATGCATTTAACTACATAAAAATTTTAAAATACAACTATCCGCACTCGCGGCGAATCTTAACAAAGATGCAATGAAGGTACACAAATGACACACCTTCACTAGTATGAAATGTAATATACCTAGAATATGTAATGACAAATTTAACCCGGAATCAATCCGGGAACCTGTACGTCCTAAAGGCAACAACCCTAGAACAAAAATGCGTCACTAGCTATAAACCAAAACGTGCCTCTGATGATGTGGCAAACCCCTATGAAGCCTGTAATCTAGTGGTGCAGTGCACTGCAAATTGACGGAAGTGAGAAATAATGCTAATTTTCAGATATTGAAGATATCACTAGAGCAATCATTACTCTGTACGAGATTTAGTCTATGACAGCAGGTTGCGCTTATGCATGCCCTCCGTTCCGCGCGGGCACTCACCACGCTCCTGCGCGCCCTAATAGCTCCAGACACGTCGACCCCGCGTTTCTAGAAGCGTTGCCCTTGTTCTTGTCCGTTGGATGCACTTTTACTGGCCAACCACAGGAAATTATACTTTCATTTTGTACAATCTTTTTATTTCTCCGATTAGGATTTGTATTGTTTCTCCCGTCTTAGGTCATTCACCTCTTTACAATCGTTTTCAGCTTAGATAGATATTTAATAGACGATTAGATAGACCTTTAATAGACGTCGACCGCAGTTCATGCTGATACAGTGGTAATTCGATATTCTAATAATATTTTAACCCTTTAACCGATCGGGAGATTGTCTGCATACAGGAGCTCTTGATCTTAATTAATTGATGCGTATAATATTATTATATTGTATCTACGGTAGATATTTAGACGATATCAAAACCAAATATAAAATTTCCTACCACTACATAAGTAAATGCCAAAAAGTAGTACAGAAGATGCTGGCGGCTTCCTATCATGTCAGTAAATACTTAATGGTCTACGATTTAGTTCCCAGGTATTTTCAAAGTTACAAGTGAAAATGGCATGTAAGCGAAAACTCGGCAAATGAAAAAGGAAAGTGGTGCGCTGCAGGTGCGCTCGCGCATCGCGAGGTGAGCCCTTCCAGGGCGAGGGAATGGAATGCGACTATTATTAGAGGGACCGGCGCCGGCGCGCGCCGCCGACCTTACGATACAGGGTGCACGGAATTCTTAAGACATCATTTCTAATGGGAACCATTTGATACAAATTTGGGTGGAATTCTAATTAATAATAATTGGTTCCGGAAGTCCCGTCAGTCATCACCATTCATTTCCTAACACGGTTTCTTATGACTAATAGACACGGAAATACTTCATAAACAAGGCATTGCCATAAGAGTGCTGAAACTCAATACGATTCCAACTGATGTCAAGACAGTTCTGATGGTTGTTGGACAGGGTTACCATTATAATCACATCCTTTTCTGATGTTCATACATTAATTTACAATTTAAACAAAATCAGGAAGGAAAATGTTGTTATCATAAACGAAACCGTTCACAAATGGGAAAAAAATGGGTAGTATTGTGTTTGAACCGACAATCATTTCAAGCTAACAGATTCTAAACCCATAATGCTCCACCTGTATAGTTGAGTATGCGAGTGCATGTTATCGATGGATGCTGTGAGCATCTCGGCGCCGTGCTGCATCCACGCTGGTCGTGTCCCGTCGCCGCCAATGTTCCGCCCGTGCTCGATACAATAACAATAAAACCGGGATGCTGATCCGGAACACGAGAATTATGTTTTCATTTTACTTGCGGGAAAATAATGGTCTTTGTCGGACGATGTTACGAGAAATGCTATGCATTTATCGCATAATAGTTTAACATAATAGGGATCTTAGCATCATCTGCTAGAGTACCTACCTATCATAAGATTAATCAAATTTCAAGAAGAGATCTGCTCTGGAGACATTGAATTTCTCACGAAAATTTTTAGCAGGACATGTTTATAGGATACGAGTCACATACCAATATCATATGACGTGACAGTTCCAAACGCAAACGCCACATATAATTTAGTGTAGCAGAAAAAGGATCGTGAGCAGATAAATCGGGGGCTGAACATCACAATCGACTTCTGCCTAATTAGTGAAAGTTGTCAGTATATCAACCTTTAAACGGTAGTTTTCACTGGTTCTAGGCTCTCGTGATAAAGCGAAGCAGATAAAATGTGGCCTTGGACGTTTGCTACAAAGCATCTAAAACCATACCTGACGTATGAAAACAATGTAAAATGCGAAAAACTGCCTTGCCTTCAATGAAATCATTATAATCTTTACATTAACATTGGCAAATCAAGACCAGGTCAAATAGTTAGAAAGCCATTTCCAATAAGCGAATTTCTCGGGAGCGCCTCATAAGTTCGCACCTCCGAGATCGTGTTACCAATCGTTAGCGGTGTCCGGCGTAGGTGTAAAGAGAGATGTTCGCTACGGAGAATGTGTCACGGCAGCGAGGTCTCGTGGAAACAGTGTTTGTTATGCCTATAAATAGGCTGGATTCTTTTCAAGAGCTGAAGATACAACATAATGGAAGTCGAGGACCGATGTTCAATTTTATTTTTTATTTATGTTTTGTATACGTATTATATAATAATGACACGCTATATCCAGATAATAATATGAAGGTAGTCAAGTTTTGCAGGTGCAAAACCACCAACCTATCAAATTATCAGCCAGATAGACTCGTGCTAAGATAAAAAAACCATCGTTAAGATCGAAAAAGTAAAATATAAGAAATTAGAAGTAAAAAAAAGTAGTATTATCATACAGCAACCATTATACATATATAATTTTATGCGGCAGGAAACGAATCATCAACAAATAGAAATGGAACAGAACAGGTTCCACTTCATTGGTGAAAATGGCACACAACAGTGAATATTTTTTAATATATCTAATACTAGTGGCCCGCCCCGGCTTCGCCCGTGCAAAGCGGGGGTGGGTGTTACATAAAAACCTTCCCCTTGAATCACTCTATCTATTAAAAAAACAGCTTCAAAATCCGTTGCGTAGTTTTAAAGATTATTGCATACATAGGGACGGACAGAAGAATGCGACTTTGTTTTATACTATGTAGTGATAGTGATGTATAACATTTGTAACGAATAAACCCAAAAAATACCGAACTTATTACAAAAACATGCTACATCATCCCTAAATGACAAAGGCATATGCTAGGCCGAGATAAGCGCGTGTGGAAAAGCTCACGCGGCCGAGACCGCGCCAAAAGCTACTTTTTGTATATATGAGATGTATGCATAGCATACAATAATTTGTCTTAAATTCAGATTAATTATATTGAAATTGAAGCAGTAACACCGCGGAAACGTTGTCGTTGAACAATAATTACGTGCAAGAATTTTGATGACAACTGCAAAAATCTGAAAACGATCGTGATTAAAGTGAGCTCTGTGAGCGTAAACAAAATCATCTTGTAGTCCAAGAGTGCTGCCTCAATAATACCACGAATATCTGACATTCAATAATACTTTGTTCTCATACTATACGTCAGTACGATTGACAAGTAAAACGATCTGAACACAGAAGTCGCTGTTAATCTTTACAAGGAGGCACTGGGCCACGCTATAACCAAATTAAATAAGCATTATGTGTGTCTCGCTGTCAGTTATTGATTGGCATGCAGGGGTAGTTCTCCTCGTGCTAATTGGCATGTTGTAGTAGTTTTGCGTAACGTTGCTGTCTCCGGCGGTGCCAACGGCCCCTGTCAGGTGATGGACTCACCAGCCTATTATTAGTTCTGACTGCCTTTGCTCTGATTTGTTTACTGACATTGGCGTGCCGAACTCGTAGGGCTTATGTAATGGGCTTATGGCGGCGCCAAAATTCGTGTCAGATAATTATGTTCCAAAATACTTTGTTATGATTAGTTGAGCTAATTTTACTTCAGCTCTATTAAAGATTTTGTTCATTTGACCGTTTTAGATTAGAATACCGATCTATTCCAACTTGAATGACTAGTATTTTATCCGCTAGGAATTAGATTCGCAGAAAATTTAGATGCCAAAGGAGTGGATTTAAACCTTGTTTCCACCAGTGTAGCTAGCATGGGACAGAAGATCCACCTTAATATAGACCCAGTTAAAACAATCAGGGGTGGGTCATTTATAATGAAGATAAAGATGACAGACCTATTAGAGTTACATAAATATAGCTATAAGCAATCTTCGCAATTTAATAATTACTTAATTCACAATAACAGGGTAATACAGAACTTGGAATAATAATAACCAACCTATAGCGATGTTGTGACAAATAGAATGAGAATTACTTCAACCGGAAAATTAGCGTAACAACCTCAACACGAAGGTCAAATGTCATTCATCGGTCGTTCATCTTACTGCGGGCTATTTTGGCGAATGTCCAAGGAAAAATCTGCAATGAAGATGCACGTAAAGTGACATAACGCCCGCATTGCATATTAATACTGCACAACGCATACGCGTGACCTTTACAAACATCTAAATATGTTAATTTGTAACTGATACATACACTCTTAACCGATTTAGAATACATCACCAACACATTGTACCCTGTGGGTGACGAAAGATGCAACTAAAGGAACAACTGAGTAAAATTGATGATGACCGGTACATAGGAATAAAATACCTCATTTATTACTCATTGAATGGATTATTATTTTTTCTCCTAAATTGATCTATGTTCTGTTCCCCTTCAACAAGGCATTTCGTCGTATACTTCTTAAATATTAACAATTTCACTCAACAGTAAATTATTGAAACTATTGAAGACAGTTTGAACACGCTAAACGGCATCGCCGAGAAAGTCCAGTCTTTCCGTGACTCAAAGGCCGCCAGGAGCCATATCATGCTGAGACCTAAGGAAAATATCCAATGATAAGTGGATTACGTATTCGCGGAAAATTATTGCTTAGCGTTCCACGTTATGTGATCGTTATGGAATGGCTATGGCTAAGTAACCAATGAAGTGTGATAACTCCAACTTGAAGCACCTGTAAAGTAACATAATTATCGCCACATTAATCTGTCAATAGATATTTCGCAACAACACTTACTCAATATGCGTTATGTATGCTTTATCAACCTAATCATAGCGATAGAGACAAACATTCTTCTAAGTGGGAATTGAAATGTATTATGTATTTCTAAATTATAAAAATAGCTACAGGTTTCAATAAAATTTAAAATCTCCAGCCAGCTCTATCTGTAGCTTTCTTCTCCAAGTCTAACTTTACTACCAGAGTCCAACAGTAAGTTTAAGGAACGATGTGTTCCTTGCTAGTTGGAACAAGTCTGTTGCGTTTGTCATATTGTCTACTCCGTAGCGACCTACAATAATAGTATTTCTTTGAATTTTAGCTAACAATCCGTTTTATATATTTAGTTGTCGACCACCAATTGCATGGACAACATTGCTCCATCTAATATGTATATATTACATATTATTATTAACGATATTGTATTAATCGGTATCAACTCAAGGATGTTTCCCGGCAATTATCATTATTGGTTATTTCGAATGTAATTTTTACAGATTTCCTCGAGCTGGGACAGTTTCCGCTTCCCACCATATGGTAAGAACAAGAAATCAGTCATCAAGATGTCAAAATCACGCGCGCATAGGAAGAGCGAATACAATGTTGCTAATTTTTTAAGACGTTTCTGGTAAAATTATACGTCTAGACA
This sequence comes from Clostera curtula, assembly GCA_905475355.2. Taxonomy (NCBI): domain Eukaryota; kingdom Metazoa; phylum Arthropoda; class Insecta; order Lepidoptera; family Notodontidae; genus Clostera; species Clostera curtula. The sequence continues at coordinate 18,215,510 of FR997797.1, read as the reverse complement.
GAGACCTTGACTGACAGATTCAACATAAAAATGGTCTGGAGGGCTACCACGTAAATGTAACCTTATGTGCGCTCACATTGGAAACGTGGTTGCTGTGGTTGGTGCTATAAAATAATGCTGTTGTAATAAACATAATATTTGGCTGGATCATTGGTAAACAATAGATTAAAGCTTGTACCTCAGCTTTGTATAAAAAATTACTTACAAAATTTGTAACAAACTCTGGCTCTTATTCACTGTTGGGGATCGTAACCGCAACGTTGATCTTTCGATCTCTATCCTGCATTATCGATCGCCAAACTTCGTCTCTAAATATTTGAATTGTATCAAATATATATGAACGTGGCAGTTTTTGAATAAAATAATTCCTTAAGTGACAATTTAAACCGGTTTTTCGTTCACAAACGAATAAAATGCATAAACTTATAGGGTTGCCCCATTTGCAAATGACCAATTGAGACAATCGTCATCGACAAGTCGGCGGACTAATTATAAGGCAGTTCGCTGTATAATAATACAAGTCTGTGCACCGACTTAGAGGCCTCGTAAAATGCACGAAAATTTATGCATCGAGAAGTGGCTGGCGCGTTGTTGGCGTCACATTCCAAATGCCATACGATGCTTAGGCATGGTTCACATGAACTTGTTTTTGGATTTAGGAACTCAATTATAAATGTAAAATATGAAGCCTCCTTAATACATCGACTGTAATGCGAGATGCATATTAAAATGTATATCAAAGTCAACTCTTTCTCAAATGACCGTTGTGTCATGGTCCGTCTAATACGGCTTCATTTGATTATTATTTATTTGTTTGTTTGTTACGTGAGAGTTGCAACATTTTAAAATAGGATGCAGTTATATACCTACATACTGCCCTGTTAACCGGTGCTTTAAAATACACCACTTACTTTCATTATATTTTTGAAGGCGAATGTCATCGTAATTTATGGGTGTCATTAGGTTTAACCCATCAGAGACCAACTGCTGAGTCATGTCTCCTTCAATTAGTTGAACACTGAAGAGCTACACCAGCCAAGTTTAGCAGCTAATTATAATTTAAGATAAATCAACATTTTGTAAAACTAAATACAATTTTAGACCCGTATCATTCTGGAACGCGCCTCAAACATTTATATGTGGGCAAGTGGCGCATGCACCAATTAAGCAAATCGATCTATCATAATAATCATGCCTAATGTATTAATACACGACAGCAGTGAACGGCTGCGCCCGCGCCGTCGTCATGCAAATGCACAGAGAAACGTGTCATGGCGACTGACTGAGCTCCGTAAAGCTCCAAATGGAATTATGTCTGTACAGGTTGGCTATCATTTCAATTGTAACTCTGAGAAAGGTGGAAGCGAAGAAAAGTAATATTATCAAAATATTGTCTACGACGGCTAATTGCCCTCCATTAAGTTCGAAGCTCAACTGCTTGGTCTTAGAAGGCCTGAGATATTCGATCTTTATGTTGGGGTTCGTATCTCGTAAAAGAAACACAGAATGAAATAGTTTTTACAGTTACCTTTGTAACACATGTAACTAAATATTTGGTAGGTGAATAAGTATTTGAATGAATAATTTATTTATCGACACAAAACATAAAATTATTCCCATGCAAATGTAATACATATTATAGGTAACAGCAACTCTGAAAATACCCGCTGGTATAACTATTATATGAATTGATAACACTTGTTGTTTTCCTTCCTTTTCAACGTGCACAACTAATTTCCTCCGGCCTGTCAATATGTATATTAAACCCAGTGAGAAATATCATTAATCATGAGGGTTACCTAGTATCCAGCAGGTCTAGACATAGATTTACGACAACTGAAGTTATGCGAGATTTTGACGTCCCAATCATCTTTTTAGTGACTCACTGCTGAGTCGTCATCGTAGAGGAATAGAGGATGGCCCAATGTGCCACACGGATCGGCAGAGTTTATCTCAAGCTTTTCATGGCTACAGTAGCCTCTTCCGAGACTTCCGGAATGACATGAGTTCGTGTCACTATGTTTTAAATCTGTCACTACATGACAGACTGTTAAAATTGGCGCCAGATGGCATCGCTCACAGATAAAATTTACGAAAATATTGTATTAAATGTCAAGTCACACATCACCCTGCCATCGAGATTCTGACAGGAGTACTTAGGACAAATAATGTATTTGACATGACCGACAAAATAGTACAACGAATGTATTATGAATTTAAACGCAATGTTTACCAATTGAAATTTGCGCCATAAATATTTTGATGTAAATCAACACGTCAGACGGAAATAACTATCATAGCGAACCGCTTAACGGTAACAATTTCCACGTTGCGCATTTTTTTTTCACTCAACGGGCCTGCCGTCGACAAGAGCTGAATTGAATTAGATATAAACAACAAAGAAACGAGCATTTGTTTTTTCTTCTTAAGTTGGTCATGTGGAAAATTATCTATAGGTTGAATTGTTAAAAAGTGTATGTGTGTGTGTACTCTTTATTCTACTGACATTTCGTACTGTAACGTATTTTAGTTATGTTTATATGGAGAATAACTTTGTCCACGGCCTCTCATTTATAGGCCAAAATTTTGTTACATGGGTTTATAAATTTCTAAGATTAGCGCCATCGTACAAACTTTCTTACTTGTTAAATTCAAATTATTTATTTCAGACAAAGTCCATAGTGTTATTAAAAACAAAATAACTGAATAACTATTATTAGTAATACTACTGCTACTAATCAGCTCACACATGACCCACTGATAAGTCGGGCCTTCTCAAGTTACATGGATGGAGGGTAATTGGCCTACTGTGCCACGCTGGCCAGACGGGATGGCACAAAGGGACAAAATGAAAAAAGACATGAAAGATATTAAAATAATGCGTCTGCGTACTAATACATAAACAAGTTAAGACACTTGTGTATGTTGGACTTTTGACTCATAATTATATTGTAACATCAATCGGAGTAGCTTATTTCCCATGGTTATTGTCACTATATAATATTACACAATATAACGCGACCAGTTCTCGTGGTCACCATTCGATATCTAGTTTCTTTGCTGATAGGGCAAATAGCTCAAGTCGCATTATGCTGTAAATTTAGATGTGCTAATGGCACTTAGGAGTGCTGTGAATTATGGCACTTAACATCTTTATTTATATTTATTTTAACTAGCTCATGCCCGCTACTTCGCCCACTTAGGCATTGTTTATTAAAACATTGATAGTAGTATATAATGATGCTGATAAAAAGTACCATTTATATTCCTTATAACATTGCCTATTTGCCAGTAAAAGACCCGTCATGGTCTGTCCAGCAGTTTTGGAGATTAGCTGGAACAGATGTACATAAATCCACGAATCCCATGCATAAAGTATAACCTGAATCGCGAGGACCATTTACAAACATCCAATCCAATTCACTCGTGTTCCAAAGGCGGCGCATCTAACCCCTAGACCAACAAGACAATTCTGTTATCAGTACCGTGTACAGTTCCATATGCACCAAGAAAAAGTTTGTTGATATTACTAACAGACACCCAATTTATCCTATATTCATGAGATAAATAAAAGAACGTATGCAGTTACCCAGTTAAGAATACGAATAAATCGGATACAAAATATAGCATGGCGAAATTTTTAGGAAAAAGCAACTTTCTCCGTTTTATTGGCAAGAAGAAAGTAAATGCAAAGCGAATGTTGCACAATTATTTTGTAATAAGCTGGAAACACAACAAATCTAGCGGAAACATTATCTATTGTTTAATACACAGAACGCGCAGAAGACATAGGTCGGATGTTCAACTGAACAACCTCGCGGGACTCTACAAAATCACAATTGAGATCCAGTCCATAGCAAGACATCGAGGACGACCCCGTTATCGATGACCGTGGGGATCCAAAGGCAGCACTTGCAACACGCACATGAATACGGTAACAAAATTAATACTATTAATTCGTTTCCGAAAATGATGGCCTGTCTGATGATTAGACATTACCGCCTCCTATGGATAATTGTAAGACCGGAGGTGCAACTAACAGCAACTGTCAGCAGAATGAGAGTCCTTTAGCTGCCTAACACCATGCCTTCCCTGAAAGAGTTTGGTGACTTTATCGTCATGCGGAGGAGAATAGCTCTACTCTACTCAGCGCATAGATGACCCACTAGGGTACTCCGACACTAGGGTAGCCCACTCAGTAGTCTGAGTCGGACCTCCTCCAAGAACATGGAGGGTAATCAGCCAAATATGCCTCGCTACCTGGACTGTGAGTTGGCACAGGGTTTTGTATCAAGGTTTCCTTCTCTTTTCTTTTTCGTTTTTTTTTTTCATTTTCCTCGTCGGCTTTTACTACACTCTCAGGATGGTATATGTGGGTCACACTATGAATTCAAACTCCGTCACCACACCCAAGAATGATTTTATTTGACTGCGGTATTTTATAAGGTGGAGGTCCTTCCCCAACGAGGGGCGAGCGTTCTTGTACGCATTCCTAAGTTTCAATAAAGGCATCGCTCTACGCCTGCTCCAGCAACCCGTAGACTGTACAAACACCTATTTCTGAATCAATCAATAGTTCGTTATTATTTTTTGCAGCGCCTTCCCCTCACGTGCGAAGACGTGACTTGATTTTCAATGGCAATATCAAAGAACGATCAGGCCGGAGCATTTTGGCCAACACTTCTTACTAGTTCCTATATTACTCGCTTTTTGTAACACAAAACCAGTAACAGGTCTAGTAACGGTAGTTTTTTTATTCAAAACTTCATTGTTTGAAAATGTAATCGATATTTTGTGGCCTAGACGAGTTTGGTATAGTGAAATTCAATTGTAAATATCTCTTGAGCGCGTTTCATCATCGCCATTGTTATTTCCGCGCATAAAAGACCCATTTCTGAGTCGGACCTCCTCTAATAACATGTAGTGAAATCAGCCAGAGGTAGTTCACTATTCAAATAGAAACAATTTACATAAATATTTAACTATTTTTATACAAAAGAGGAAGCCGAACTTCAATGTGGGTCTCCCCTCCCGATCACCGCCGACCAGGGCAGCCGCAAGTGCGTTTCCGGTATTTGAGAATACACAATATGGAATATGGCACAATATGAATACACAAATATGGCAAAAAAAATATCAACAACACAATGAAACAAATGTATCACTTTAAAAAGAAAAAATGAATTGCTTCAGCAATACAACCGGGGTTTCGAGCCTCGATGAATAATTGCAATTCTATGATAGAAATGCGTTGCTAGGAACAATTACAGTGTTTACATTCCCGCTAGCTCCGGCCCCATATTGTTTCAAATAACGTCAGTGTGGCTACTTGTTGCCGACGAATATATCCAACGACCAATTAGTATGTACTTTGTTTGCATTTAAAACAAAAATAATGCAGAATAACTTTTCCTACTCTAAATGACTTAAGAGGTTTCTAATTACTCATTTAAACGCGTTTCTAGTATTCAGTATAGAAATTAATTGCTCGGTCTGCTGTATGAAATTCCACACATATATCGTGTTTTATATTAACATCATAATTTTAGAATATGGGAGTCGAATAATGTACATACATCGAATACACTACATGGGTCACCCCAAGGGACATTTTGAGAAACTAAAATTCACACACGAATACCACTTATTCGTATTAGATATACATTATATATCATAGATTAATTAGGTTTATTATTTTACGAGCATAGTCAATTGAGGTGAATTCTAAATTTAAATTCATAGAAGTATTGCCGCACGCCATGTTAACTCGTTTACGTTCTCACATCACACCAAATCGACTTAAAATTATTAGTCGTTTAATTAATACGGTATCATATCGATTTGGGGCTCTATTTAGCCCAGTGGACCGTAAACAAATCTTGACATTCACCTTTCTTTAGTGATGTTTATGGCGAATTTCCGGTTCGACACCGCGAAAGTGGACTCGCCCGATCAGATGATTTCAATCATTCAATTCGATTATTAAAATAAGGTTATCCAGAAAGGTGTATTATTTATACTCAAATTCAGAACGTCTTGCAAGAATATAATATCGATTGTGAGATTAATATAATCGATAAAATGTGAATATAATTCATCACTGGATTAGGATTTTCCGAGATGACGCGACGACTTTGCTTTACCGTATTTATTGATATTCGCGACAACTTACTTTCAACTTGTATTTATTAATACATCTCAATAAGTAAGTTACTAGAAACAATACATCATGAGGAAAGGACCTGAGAATAAAATCAAGAGTTCCAAAAGTATTATACTTTCAAATTACTTTTGTTTTTTTCACAACTGAATGAAATTAAATTCACCAACTGTGATCCAAATATAGGTTCAAGATCACACATCTCGATAAAGAAATCGTCAGTGGGCGTTGCGTAACCATCGACTTTTGACCTGTAACTTTGAAAACACCGATGTAACCAAAACACTACGAAAGTTTGCCAAACCGCCGAATCCTAATCACCGATTATATTAACAGGCGATTTGGTAACCGAGCACGGTATTTCTTTCTCTATGACCATATAGTTTTATGGCACAACATATTGGCAATATTGTTTTCTTCTTTATTTGGCGATGATTAATATTCATGTTTGGAGTTGATTAAGTGTTATTTGATTTTGTAATTCAATCAACAGAAGTTGTTAGAATGGCTGTTCATGTCATGGTTTGGAAAGCTAGCAAAATAAATGACTAACAGTCATCCTCCAAGGCATAAAACATGCTCCGAAGACCGTTTATCGAATAATAATGTTATCTTGTTTATTGCACATGATACATTACTGTTTGTTTCGAGAGTAACCAAAAATGAAACTACTACTGATTTACTTTTCAGCGCGTGGTAGGCTCAACTTTACAAATTTTAGCATTCACGTAAGCTACCGTATGTCGATCTACGTAAGTTACACAACATAACTGAGTTGGGCTTCCTCCAAATTCACGGAGGGCAATTAACTTCTTGTGACACCCTCAGGAAGGTGTGTGTCGGTGAGATTGTGTATTCCAAATCCGCACTACACGGACAATACTTAATAATCGGGATATCACCTTGAACCCTAAAAAAATCCGTAATCCATTTCGCAAAATTCATCTAAAGATTACCAACCATCGTCATAAATGTTTGAAAATTATTCTAAGGTATTTAAAACATCTGCAATGAATGGCTAGTGTTTACGTTACACCAAATGTTTTATGTAAGTACGAATTTATTATTAGACCAATCTAGTTCAAAGACCTACTGACTCATTTTGACGTTCTAATAAATTCCTGGGAATTCCTAGACTGAACTCTCGTAAATAAATGTGTGTTTACTAGCTTAGGCGCAAATGTTTACTCAAATCGTTATGAAAGTAGATCGAACATGGATTCGTGCCTGTATTCATTTTTTAAGTTTTACACGATTAAATGTTAGCTATTAAATTTATTTATAGCATTGTTATATATGTATTTTAATATATGTATCCCTTATTTTTAGTTAAATAGGAAATCGTAGAAATTGATTAAGGCTTTTCCCGCCTTTGTCAACTTTGATCTTTCTTTATCTTTGGACGACGACACTTGGATCGGATTGTTTACACATTTCAATAAACATACTTAGATGCGAGGTATTGCGATATATATATTGACAACAACAAAAAACTGAATCCCGCGTCCGTGTATATTGTACAAAAGAGGTATTATGGCAATACCAATACCTAACGAATCCCGCATTTCTTAGTATCAATAACTACTCAACTCTTTTCAGTAGGTTATCTATGTCCGAGAAACGACAATAGGTACCTTCGCTGATGTCAATGATCGGCCAAAACATTATAAAGTATAAATGGTTGGCGAAAAATACTTACTACCGTTAGGTAACATTATCGATTGTTGTCGAATCAATCGATAAAGTTGTAAAATTCAAAATTTTTACCGATTTAAACAAATCGGAAACATACACAAAACTCCGTAATGGTGGATAATTGCCGCGATAAGATTTTGGCGTCGTAAAACGTTATTGTAAATTAATACACAGTTATTGCTCGATAAAATGTTATGTAAAATTAATTGAACGACGAAAGAGCTACTGGGAGAGTAATTTCTTTAAAACAATTTAGTTTCTCATTTTACTTCGACTTTGCCGTTAATGTTGATGTCACCTTTTCGTCAACTATAAAAAAAAACATTATCTGTGCTTACTTCACAAACGTTCATCACACATTTCCTTAGATACAATAACCTAATTTTAATAATTAATTGGTCATATTTATGTGCATCTGTTTTGTTAATTTTACTTAAACAAACTGACACACTAAAATAACGTGATTAATAAAACTATGTACGTACGAAAAATCCTATAATCTAAATCACACTCACTCCGTTTTACCTGCGATAAATGATTTTTGTTCCGTGTCACATAATCATGCGTTTAACTTGTATGTCCTAGAATTGTCGTTTAATTACAAAGTTCATTAATCAAAATGCGTGTTGTACATTAACAACGTCGTCAAACATAATCGGAAGGGCCGGTTGTTAAAATAATCGTAACGACCCTAATCCCTAATCGTTTCGATGTTTTCTATAGTATAATATTGCTATAACAAAAAATATAAATAAACAAGAATAAAAAATAGAACGGATTTGAATATTTAAACGTCGAATGATTTTTTAGATTTTTTTTGTACCTAATCCATTTGTTTTGTTTGTTTTTATTTTGATGTCATAATTATGTGTGTCAAGTGATAATAGCCCACGATGGGCGTAGGTAATTAGTTTTGTCTATCAGTGTCGCAACATTAGGCAATGTGATAGAAACCTTGTATTAAGTCTGAGTGACTGGACACCAATTGTGTCTAATGTATCGTGTAATTACTAGATTTAGACATAGATAAGGTTAGACTTGCTCTGTGAACAAATTCATACAGCTACATTTTGTTATAATATGTCATATCAGTTGTAAATTGTTTAGTTTGGTATTTAAAAAGAATAATATTAAAGAAGGATTGAAAGTGTGGAAAATTATAACACCAGCTCTAAAATAAGGTACTTACGGGGAGACATTTGTAACAACAGCAATTATTGCTCAGCTAAATTCAATGTTTGATGTTTTTGCTTACCTGAAACAAATAAATACACTTATGAATTGACATTCTATTATGTTTTTGTTCATTATTCTGTAATTTAAAATCTATGGGGGAGGCTTATATTCAGCAGTAGACTTCTGTGGCTAATTGATAGATAAATATAATATTCCGACCTTTGGATAAGCAAAGACGCGTGTCATAAAGACAGATCCCACTATTACTATGATATAGACAATGTGCGAGTGATTCATTTCGTCATAAGCAGAGATTTGTAAATCGTTATTATTATCTAAAACTAGCGACGCGCCCCGGCTTCGCACGGGTACTATTATGCATGTATTATACACATAAACATTACTCTTGAATCACTCTATCTATTAAAAAACACCGCTTCAAAATCCGTTGCGTAGTTTTAAAGATTGAAGCATACATATGGACGAACAGACGACAGCGACTTTGTTTTATACTATGTAGTGAAGTTAGCACCGAGATCTATATGCAGAGGAATAACCCCATTTAAATTCAACGCAGACGAATCTGGGACAAAGCTGAGCTGCGCTGGGAAGGTAATCGTCGAAGCTAATATAAAAAAAATACGTTTGTCACATACACTCTGGACCAATTTGGCTAAATTAGTAGTGTAAAATGTGAGAAAATATAAAGAGAACTGTTCTTCGGCGGTACGAAGTTCGGAGGGTCAAGTAATGACCAAAAGCAAAATGTATGATGACTAATATGTTACGTATGTATTATACATATTAAAACGTACGCATCCGATTATGATTTTAGAGAATACGTCATGAAATAGCTTTATCGACAGTTCCAGATTTACTACGTACGTAGGGCAATACATTAAAACTAATATAAAATCCTCGATCTTGCAAAACGATTTCAGATGCAAATCGGCCGTCATCCAATAAATATTCCATCAGGAATATACCAAACGCGCGGTGAGCTAGTGATGCGATAAATCGATTGTTGGTGCGACGTGTCGTGCATCCGTAATCGAAATAATCGCCTCGACGAATCGATCGGGGGTACGTCATCCGTTTACACTGAACCCAAGGAGTTAACTGAGCGGAATAATTTTGTGAAACTATTACAATATATTTCATACACGTACGAGATACTGGTTATTGCGCAAATGTGAGGAAACGTTTAGCATTATGTCCTCATTTTCAATCCTAATGGGTTCGTGAGATATAACGTACGTTTACTTGTTTGCATTCTCATAGAGGAAAATTATTTAAAACCAGCTGCACCCCGCGGTTTCACCCGCGCTTACTTATTGTCGTACAGCGGGTGACGCCGCGGGGCAAAGCTAGTCTAAAAAAAGTAGCCTAAGTTACTCCTTATATAATTAGCTACCTATCAGTGAAAGTCCCGTCAAAATCGGTCGTCGTTCCAGAGATTAGCCGGAACAAACAGATAGACAGAAAAACAGTCAAAAAAAAATTAAAATGTTGTTTTGGTCTACGTACTGTGTATATATACTTACGCATGGTTATTTTATTATTACAAACAGACACTCCAATTTTATTTATTTGTATAGATTTCCATTGTTCCATGAACATCAATTCTAGGATACAACAACAAAGTATTGTAGGAGTATTCGGTAGATATATATTTAATTTAATATTATATTATAGTAATGAAATGATTATTATCATACCATAACCGTGGGAAACAAACGACATATCTTGCCAATTACCTGTTAGATCATACAAAGATTTGTATTAAAAATATAATAACATTGCAATGTTAACGATCTGCATTATCTCAGCACAAAGAAACGGCACAATGCATGAACCGAAGTACGTATAATTGCCATCGCTAAAAGAATCAAACAAATTAATAGACGGCGTATCGAGGCAAATAGACCAATAGCAATTGTTGTATGGATAGGGTTGTCCATTGTTCAAATAGATTGATTATCACATACATACTGTGGTGGATTCAGAATAGATAAAGTCACCAACCAACTTCATCCTGCGGAAGAAGCAAGAGAAGAAAAACGTTATTAAAAATCCTGCGATAACTGTGGGTTATTTTTAATCTGAGATCATGGGACACACAACAGGTCCCTGTATATACATACATCTTATATTATGCGGCATCTATTGCAGTCAAATAGACATTATTCGAATAAAATAATTGCTGAACTAAACACCAAAAAATCAAGAATCGTTTAAGTCGCTTGATCGACTTTACTTATCTCTATACCAATACCCGATTGCGCATGGTCTTAATTTCAAAGGCTTGCAGAAAGTCTGAACGGGTAGCCCTATGCATCTGAACAATCAGCATGATGGTGTCCCGCTAACCAATCACAGTTAATAAACACAAATTCACTACTGATGAAACAGATGGACAAATAGTCTACTGACACAGAAGAAATGGGTCACTCCTTTACGCTTTACATTTTATTTTTGTACTTTTCAAAGAGCTGTAACTAATTTTCATATTCCACCCGTTTTAGTTACTTTTATAGGTTGTGTTAATATGAAGGGTAAAATTAAATACAGAAATAAAGTCGATGCATCGCATGAGTCATGCTTGTGAACAGGTGCCGTTGCTGGGGTCGATTGGCTCGGGCATTAGAAGGTTACTATTGTTGACTAGATCTGGCATGTTTGGCCCTTTGAGACTATTGCGCGAGTTTGCTCTCACAAATCTGTCATAGATTATTGGAACCAAAAATAGCGATCTAAAAAGAGCAACTACAGAGTATCTTGCCGGGTCTTCTCTGTAGAGGAGCATTCCGAACCGGTGGTAGATGGTAAATTTTAAATTTAATTTTATTGTTTGACTTGTCAAAAGAGCTCTAATGCGCCTTTGAATTTAAACTTGATTAAATGAGTTTTGAATTAGAATTGCGTTAAGTAGAAATATAACTATCATCAGATAAAAGCTAAGATGTGGCAATAAGCTAAAACATCAACTTCGAAGAATAGATTCATTAATTTCATAATCGATTAGAAGAATAAACGCCAATTTATCAACTGTCCTTGAATGGTCACAATAGACAAATAATAAATGATTAAGATTCATCATCGTCAGCGTAGGGTATTCGTTTCGCAATATAGCTGATCAATTGACACGGGAGGAGCCAAGTGGGTCACCGAATCGATTCAGATTCGATTCGGTACAATATCGATCAATATTTACACAACCACTAAGGTTAATAGCGTTCAAGGACCATTGTGTTTGCATGTTGTACCGATCAGATTGTGCTCGAATGCTGTCACAGTAATCGATTGGTAAGAAATGATTTAATAGAACCCATTGTGCACTGTCACCCTGCTACTAAACTAAGTTCACGGCTGCATTGAATTCAGTACTCGATACGGTCGATTTCGTAACGATATTAATAATGCGAGTGAATTGGATCGTGTGTAGGAATATTCATCATGTATGTTGACAGCCATTGCATTAGAACCGAGTGTGTATGATTGATTTGACACGCTGAAGAAAAGCCTGATTGCAGCCTCGCTTTTTAAATAGTTGTTATCTTTTTATCCACAATAACAGCAAGGCCATTCTCGTTTTTTCAAAAGACTTTCCAAAGGATGTAACTTTTATCTAAAGAAGTCTCAAGAACCCTTTCATAGTACAGAACCGCTCATATTTATGCGGGCTCATGAATAAGACAAGACACGAACTAGCCTTTTTAGCGTAGAATGATTCAAATTTAATTCACCAAGAGGCCTCCTCACCGTTTTAATCTTCGCCCATCACTCACACGACCGTTTATTCATAAATCGATTGTACGCACGATCGATGCGAAGGACATTTCTAAAGTAGTGCCGTTCCGTTGACTGTCGACATTAAGCCGATCATTCCCTTATCAATGCTATTAATCGAGACATTTCGTCACACTGAAAGGTACGTATCAAATTAATTGGGACATAGACTTTAATTATAGTCTGCGATGATATTGCATCTTGATTGTGTGATCAAGTGGTTTTAACTATAGGTACCAATTAAGTGCATTGACGTCAAAACTGATAGAGACCTTGTGGCTTTCATCAGCTCGTTATCTCAGCAACAACGTTGCACAATAGATCGATGGAATGGCGTCCAGCACAAAAATCGTGAACGGGAGTCGATAGGTGCTCGTGACCGCCGCGTCACATGTCCGGCGTGAACTTTACGCCCTTGAAACGGATTATTTTTATCGATTAGTACGAATGGATAGTTGAGTATTGAAAGCATTAGTGTATGACGTTTTAATTATACAAGAACTGTGTCAATGTTATGTGCGATTGAGTAATCTCGATGAGGCTCCAGATGTGTCAACAGCGGACAACACGCTCATTTTTCATTTATTTCTCCCGATACAATAATGTATGGAAGTCCTGTATTCGTGTGATACATCATTCCTGCTTTGGGCACCAAGCTTTTTAATTAAGTCAAAACCGAAAATCAACGTGCCTTTGATTGTCGATTGTTACAGTTTTGGTAGCCTAATAATACCCTAAGTTCGGGACTAATATGCTAAATTTAAAAGTTCTTGCCAAGTCCTTGGGTCAAAAGAGTGTAGCATAAGTCCCAAACACACACTATAGTATTAGTAAGTTATCAGAACTGTCAAATCAACCACCTAGCTAGCACTTTGATTGCCGATTTATTTATTATTTATTTATTTTTATACTTTATTGCACATAAAAATAAAATTGACATTATAAATGAGAAACCTTAAAATAATTTGTACAATGGGCGGCCTTATTGCAAACTGCAATATCTTCCAGGCAACCTTAGGATGGAAAATTGGAGAAATTGAAGAGAAGTGGGCTAATCTTGTGCCGACATAAAGTAAACTATAATACTTTAAGTTATATTTAGTTTTAGTTTTACTCTATTGAATTAGCAAGATCGGGCCCTGGACCTGTATAATATCTTTAGGTACAGAATATTAATAAGTTTTAATTAAATTCGCGACGCAAGGGCCTGAGTAACACCGCTTATCAAAATCTAGGCAATCAGTAAGTGCACTGTCTGGCAAATGCGTCGCGATTGGCGCCTGTGACTTCCCACTCGTCTGAATTAGGTCACCGAGTCCGTGCATGCACGCGCCAAGACGCCGGCGCCGTGCAAATCATACGTAAAACTGTGCAGGACAGCATTACAGGAGTTAGTCAGAGACATACGTCATCAGGGCATTTTCTTAGAAATTCCTCTTCCTAATGATATTTTTGAACGAAAATTACAAATCGTTCACTTTTACGGAGATTCATTAATTTTACAAACAAGGTAATTGTGACGTTTGCGTCCTTCGTGCTAAGCGATGCCTGATATACTTAAGTTTTTTATTTATTTATTCATCGTGGCCATATTGAATTTCATAACGTCCCTCATAATAACCTTTGGCAGAAATATTTTTACTTATTAAGAATTAACATATTGTCACCAACCCATTCCTTACTGATGGTATCGTAGATAATGTCAGGCAATAGGCAGACCACAGCCGCAAGAGAAGGAAGCCTTGCAAAACAAACACGCGTATGGGAATTTTCTTCCATCAAATCGGAGGAGGCTCTACTCACCAGTGGGCTATTTATGCGCCGATATGATGAAGTATACTATAATTCATTTACTCTGTCACAACACAAAAAGCCCCAGACTAATTTCTAGAAAGTCATCTTAGGTGGTACGAGTGTGACTATGCAAACTTCGAGAAACGCTTTAATCTCGACATTCTGAGAAACCGACCCTGCACGAGACGTACTGCATCTCCTGCATTTCGTTCAATAATCTTGGAATGTGTTCAAATGAAACTACACAACCATGACTGTATTAATCTAACGCGCTGATGTATAGGCTCTGCTGGATGTTAGGCGGGTGTCCATCACATTATATCTCGGTGCTGCGGACGGTAGGTAAAACCGGCTGCCCCTCACAGGTTTACGGCAGTGGATACACCAAAGTCTGTACCGCGAACATTTACAGTAGGTCTAATGTGGTTACAAAGGAAATCCGTGTGGTGACGGATTGAGAATACATAGTGTCACCCCCCTATTCTATCCTGAGGGTGTCGTAAGAGTCCACTAACGGAACTGCGAAGGCAGATTACCTAGCCGTAAGAGAATGAAAACTTGAAACGAAACCCTGTGACAACTCGTCTGGCCAGCGTGGCACAGTAGGTTATTTCCCCCCCCCCCCCCCTGTGATGGGAAGAGGCCCGACTCAGCAGTGGGTCATTTATGGGCTGAGTAGTAGTAGTATTTACAAAGGTAGGCTTCATTTCAAGTACACTCTAATACAAGTTCATTAGAGTCTAAGTACAAGTCTAAGTCATTAGAATTTATTTTAAAAATAAATGGTGTAAAGTTGCGTGGACAAATTCGCCACACTCGGTTGTCTACCTATTACATGGTGGAAAGTATGACTAATTAAGCAGACAGCCGAGTAGGCGGAATCATATTTGTTGTACAATTAATGCGCTACGGAAAAAGGCGGATCAATTTGTAAACGAAAAAGAAAGTGAACGTTTGAAAGTGTATTCACAAACAAATTAAAGGCAAGCCTATGTCAACACACGTAGACATTGAACATTGAATGTGTCTTACACAAATCATACGATATTAGGCTACTGTGCCACTTTGGCCAAAGTTGTTAGTCTAGTGGTTAGATGTGCCGCCTTTGGATCAACGGGTCGCGGGTTCGATTCCGGGGTCGGGCAAGTGTCTTTGTATAAACCAGAGGCACTGGCTCGGAGTCTGGGTGTCATTTCTATCTATAATATGTATGTATTTACAAAAAAAAGTATATAAGTAGTTTATCATCCATCTCGTTACCATAACACAAGCATTAAGTTGCTTAGCTTGGGACGAGATGGCGTTGTGTGAAATGTCCAAGGATATAAAAAAAAAAAGTTTCGTATCAAATTCTTGCGGCAAGTTGTTTTGCCATGTCACTTCCGTTAGCCGGCTCTTCCGCCGCTTTCCGTTTGGAATGCGTTGGTAGAATAGAATAGAATAGAAATATGCTTTATTGTATAAACCAATTATGGCGTTCACAATCGTCAACGGATACATCAGTTTTATAACACTACTACCAGGTCGCGGCACCAACCGAGAAGACCTGGCGGAAGAAACTCGGAGGGCTTGTCTTTTCTTTTAAACGCCATATTACAATAACCTTGTACTTAAAACTAACTAGGTTCGTTCGGTTCCAAAAGGCTCTCAACTGAAATACGTTTTACGAATTATATAGAAAAAGAATGTTTGGCTTATGAAAAAACTGAAATTACAAGTCTTGAATCCAGTGAGCCGACAAACCCCAAACAGCGACACCTGTTCACAAGCATAACGCGTGTGGCAGCCATCGATCTCCTCAACCATATCAAAGGGAAGTGGTCGACCCGCCACACGTCGCTACCACTGTCCGAAGTATTTTAGTGAGCATGACAACTCACAGGATTGACGTCCAAGAATGAATTAAGTTAAATTCATATATTCACTTCCAGTAAGCTTGCCGTTTTGGATCCAAACTAGCAAAAATACATGTTATTTCCAGGATATATTTGATGACATGACCTCGAGCAGATTAATCCCAGGCTACTGGGTCACTCAGATAATCAGTCACGCTATAGTAGCCTTTGTTACAAAGTTGAGATTTAGCGGCGTTTTTGAATCTATGGATCGGAAGTCCTCTCAAATTTGTAGGGACCTTATTGTAGAAGCGAATACGCTGACCTACAAATGAATTGCTTATTCTATGGAGACGAGTAGGATGTAAAACAAGATTACTTTTATTCCTAGTATTCACAGTGTGAATGTCACTTAACTTATCAAACTTCTCAATATTTTTCCGAACATACAATATATTATTTTCATAAATATACTGACCAGCTACGGTAAGAATGCCCATCTCTTTAAACTTCTCCTTGAGGGATGTCCTGGGAGCTAGGTTATAAATAGCTCTTACTACTATTGGTGACATTAAGAATCCCAAATCAGTGAACACATAAACGAAAAACCCAAAATATAATTTAAAACTATTTATGCAAAAGGTAGATAATTAATTACTTAACACATTTCCGCAATGGTACACTTTACAGAAAGGTTATCGAAAGATATTCCTGAAGAGACACTAACAGAGAGAAATACATCAGTTTCCTAACACGGGCCTTCATTACGACTGTCAACGAGGCCAGACCGCATTAAACATATAAGTAATAGTTATTAGTAACCCTACATTGTAGAGTCGTAACATCATATTGAATTGCAGGAATTTAACAACGACAGAAGCTGTATATGTGTTCTGATGTCAGCGATGGCTCATATAATTTGTAATTGGTATTTATACTAAGCTGTTTATTCTAAAACAACACCAATATTTGACATTATAAAAACAAGTTATAATCTACAGCTGTACATGTTTTCTTTAAAGAAGAAAAATATCCTATCCGGAACAGTTCCACCTATTCAGGAACTACAGGGCAGACACGTCAATTTTATATCACTCCTCTTTTTTCGTCCTACCCTTGACTCAATATCCTTTGGGGGCGGTATCTTCTGCTTCTATCAGTATCGTCATTCACTCCCTTTTAGTTAATGTCATCTCCCACGCAATCCATTCATATTTTCTTTAATATCTCTCGACCCTTCCATCCATCTAGTATCATATCCAACACTCTCTTCACTTAGTGTTTTTAGACTTGAACATATTTACGACACGGCTCTGGACTCTTCACTATATGCCCTTGCTCTCTCCTCATCACATGTTCATATCCAGGCATATATGACAGATATATTCCTAAAAAAAGACAGTAACACGCGAGTGAAGACCAATTGTCAAGAAACAGACACTTATGGTAAGAGTCTTCTTATCAGTGTCAATTTCATCGAGTCTCTGAGCTCATAGGTCATTACCGATGCAATAAATACTAACGGGCCTCAAGCCCAGCCTCTTAAAACTGAGTTACAGCCGATCTTGTCAACATCGGCAACTCCGCAAACTGGGTTAGTGCGTAAAGGCGACTTATCAATCCATTTGTAGAGTGCACGTCCAAGAACAGTCGTTTAATTTGAGACAAGTTTCCGTGCGTGTTCAACGTGTGTTCCATGTTTTGTGGAGCGATGCGAGACGAGATCGCGTTTACCGTAAGGCCCGATTATGTCGCGCATAAATCCAATCACATGTTCGACACAGACGATCCGATTAACGGTAACCCGAAATTGGGCTAGGGATAGTCTTGGAAGGACTCTACATGTATTTGTTGTACTCTTAATTTAATACCAATACAAAATTAGCATACAATTTCAAGTGGAAGTTTTTGGTTTAAAGGTCAATTAGAGATTTCCCTTAAGCGGCTAAAACACTAAAGCAGACATTCTAGCCGGAAGAGAATGACAATTTAATAACCAATCTGTCCTGTACATGGTAATAAACTTACCGATTTGTAAGATTTCAGAGAAAAAAAAATACACAAATAAGTTATTTTTGAGCGGAGTATACCGCAAACTACGAAAACTAATACCGTTCAGACTTTCTATGGCTTTAAATTATTCTACCATAGCTTAATGAAGTATATGATGACATTTGCCATGCCCGGCTGAGATAAAAACAGGTTGTTAATTAACATCATGTGAGATTAATATTTTAACTAGTTTGAGTGATGTACGGGGCGCGAAGTGTGAAGGTTACAAGGTCTTAATTGAGAACGATTGCCGAAAACTAACAACCAGTACAGAGCGTGGACAACGTAAGACGGGGGACGCAGTCAATAAAAATTTTATCAATCAAATAATACGTATTAGCTTGCCTTCATAGTGACATTGGCTTACTAATACGGAGAAATACTATATTAATACTAGCTTTATTAGATACAATAAAGCCTAAATTAGGGTTTGCATAAGTCCTGCCCATAACTTGTCATTGGATCAGAGGACGGGCATGTGTAAGCGAGGAGTACTTACTCTCGATACGTGTCTCATTTTGTCTCCACTAATTGATGAACGAAACATAAGAAACCAATTGCGGGGAAGTTATCTTATGAAAAACTAGCACATCACTAACAACTTTGTAATATCACTATAGATAGATAGATAGATAACACTTTATTGCACATTTGCGACATAAACATAGCGTACAGGAGAAATTATACAAAACACATACAATTGGCGGCCTTATCACTAAAAGCTAAATAGCTCTATGATTTTCCCCATTATTATAACAATACAGTTCGTGAGAATTAACAAAGTTACAACCGCACAGACGATACCACGACCACAATGCAGAACTAACAGTATCCCGTAAAAAATAATGAGCCACAAGCAACTAATCTGCTAAGCACTAAACACAATATATTCCGTAGTATACTAGCGTCATAAAAAATTAAGAAATACACAGTTATGACAATTAACATTCAGGCTAACGGTGGCATAACCCACAAATCCCACAGACGGAATTACGAGGCGACAATATTATGTCAACTTTATGAAACTAATACAATCGGCACACTGGAGGCTATACTGTTTTACCGTTAAGCTATGACAAATAACTTTAGATCGCAAACGATTGTAGCCATAGAGGCAATAAGCTTAGAACTAGAATCGGTTTTGCTGATTAAAGCCACTTTCAGTTAACCATCTGAAGTTAAAGGTTTACTATACTAAGTGTGAAGGCGGAAGGCGCAGTGCTGGTAGGCCTCCCACACGGTGGACCGAGGAACTGATTCAAGGTCGCCGGAAAGCAATGGATGCGGTACCCAGGATCGGCCTTTGTAGAGATCCTTGGGGGAGGCCTGTCCAGCAGTAGACGTCTTTTGGCTGAAATGATGATAATGATGATGACTAAGTGTGAGGCTCGCATTTTGTCCAGATAGTCCAGTTGTCCGTGCGGTGACCGATTTAGAATACATAGTTTCACCATCCCATTTCATTCTGAGGGTGCCGTAAGAGCCGACATAAGGCCGAAAACCAAGTGAAGAGCAAGAGAAGGAGAAGATACGAAACCCTGTGCCAACCCGTCTGGCCAGCGTGGTACAGTAGGCTAATTACCCTCCATGTAATGGCAGAAGACCCGACCCCGCAGTGGGTCATATATGGGCTGATTAGTAGTAGTAGTAGTCCACTTGGAGTAACGTGCAAATGAAACGAAATCGCATTCAAATAAAATTTAACTATGCATTTCCCTGCTTAGGGGAATGTTTCATCTGAAGCGTCATTATTCCCTCTATATTCACCGACGCATTGATTGGTTTACATATTCATTATAGGCCCATATAAGTCCGCTGCTGACCAGCTATTGAAGTCCACAAGACTGTCTTTAGCTTGACCATAGCAAAAGGGCAGCCAACACTTCGCTATCAGACTCGCGGTTCCCTTCAATTGCTCGTCTTACCTTTGCTTCGACTTTGGAATATTATATTTAAATGAAACAATTACTCTACCCGTCACTACTCTAAGGTTTTAATGGTCTTACAGTCGCTGGCCGCAGTGATCACGATACTCCGATTGCAATGCTTATCAAGATATTCAGATCTCAATATCCGATCGTTTTGTGTATTATTTATTGTCGAGATAAATGCTCATATTATAGCCTACCGCTAATATCGATAAGTCTCAATAACTAATGGCTATTTGGAACATACAAGTCAAAGTCGTTTAACATTTTGTAACAATATCGAAAGAGGTTGACATATTGTTTGTCGTTTTACGTACTTAGTTTTATTATGTAGAATAGATAATAATACTATAGAACAGATAATAGAATATAAATAATGAATAATAATGTAAGGCATAAACCTTAATTCATGATCATCATCATCATTTCAGCCAAATCTTAATTATGAAAGGAAAATATTTAAGAAAAGCAAATTGTTGCTTACAATGTGATGCATGAAGGTTTTTAATAAAATTTTAAAAATAAGCTTCTGTTGTAGTATGATGTTACTTGGGCAAAAATTCTAACCCAACAAAGATTACTTCACGAATATCGCACCGCTTTATGTGGTACGATACTATTGTGAACACAAAAATAACGGGCCACCATTACGTTTTACATTTCACGAGTGCAAACAGTTCGTGGGAAACGTCAACTGAGGTCTTCGACGGTTTCTCACCGGGGCATTCGCGTGGGCGGGTGAAGATGTCTCACTCGAGTTAAGTTGACGTTCTGCTTAGAGTAAGGTGTAGGTGATATTATTATTGTTTGTAATAATCATCCCCAAAGATTATAGGTTCAGCTGTCATTTGAACATTTATATGCGAAGTTAATAGGTACCGCCAATTTATCTAGATATATTTTGCCATTAAAATGATTACAGCACGTATTTAAAGTATAAAATTCAAAATCTTTCACGATTATTAACTTATTAGTTAATTGACTGATCATCTTATGACAATCTTCTTCAGGTACCAGTATATACCTCTAACCCAAAGTCACAGTCATAACTACGGTACAATACTATTGTACATATATGCGCATAATATAACTTAATATTCATCGTGAAATGACGACAGTTTAAGGCGTTGCCATTAAAGTACGCAAAAAGATCTCACCCATAACTTTTCATTAAAAGCCTATGAATAAACTCGCAATAAACGATTAAAAAGTATTTTCAGTCACATTAATCTCATGTAAATTGCCACGAACACTTATTCGAGGTGCGTTTTTGGACACTATTATTGTGCAAGTTATTAATAATCAATTTTCTCGTTCCTCACTCTTGCACGACGCTTTTATTATTGTGAACAATGAACCCGAGCCCTTTCGCCCTTCCGTCATGTCGCGAACGATTAATTTTCAACTTAAATTGCCAGACGATAAAAGACGACAACCATTCGGTACCATTAAAATGGTAATATTATATTAAATGGTCGTATTTATCCACATTACATTGCGGCTTGCACGTAAATAATGCGTTTTACAAAAGAATGTTCGTCTTGAGACAAAAGTCATGGACGATTACTTATCTTCATTCACTTTGTAACACTTTAAATTCTAAACGGTACGGTATAAATAAAATTCAAGAGTCTGTTTGTTAAATGCAAATGAGTTGCAATTTATAAAAATACATACGGTAGGTACTAATAACAAAAACAATTATTAAAAATGTTGGGACTGACTCTGACGGGACGTGTACTAACAGATAGATAATGCCATGCCAAACTATGTGTAGCACTTAGCATTTCAAGTTTTTTACTACGTAACCCTACCATTCACCTTAATGATGAGACCTCGTTGTCGACAGTTTTTCTCAATTTTTATGTAATCTTTTCTAAATTTATTTGTCTTGTTTTTTGATAAAAATATATGTAATAATATGGGATAAATAAATTAGCACAAGGATGTTATAATAAGCCTAACAACAATTCATTTATTTGAAAGCCGACGCCAAGTAATCGAATAAAACATGTCCCCTCCGACACGGGTCATAATTAATTTGTCCTGTTACTAAAAATATAAGACTGAGAGTCAAGAAGTGTGCGGTGCCCATCAGCCCACGGGATCCTGACACCCCGACAGCGGTAACGAGACAAGCTCATTTCTTTAACAATGCGCAACCAAAATAGGAAATGCACGCTCGTCAAGAAATCCGCACCTGCCGATGACCTCCTGCCTAACGGACATCCCTCCATTCGCCCGAATACAGATGAGCCATCCGCAATTTAAAGTCTCACCGAGCACGCTCAGAGGTGAGGGACCAAGTTTGACTGGTAGATTCATCCAGGCACTTTGAATAAAGGTCGCGAGGTCGAGAGCACTACAACGGCTAGCTGGCGTCAAGCGACTTCAGGGTATGTGTGCCGAATAACAGTACAGACAAACACTGGCAACTATCGTCAAATTAAAGTTACATGCGACTCGTGATTTCGCGATCACCTCGATAACCTTGCGTCATCTGAGACTTCGCCCATTACAGTTCTTTGGCATTTAGTGGCAAAAAGGTTTGACACCATCATCATTTTAGCCATGAAGGCCACTGCTGGACATAAACTTTCACGTGATATCAGACATTAAATATTTTTAGGTTTGAGGTGTCTGGAATGACATATCTCCTGAACAGGTGAACATAGTTTGGTTTGTTTGGAAGTGTGAGCATGTTTTTTTTTAATAAAAGCAATTTTGATTTTAATTAGAAATTAAAGTACCTACTTAGGACTTGAGGATTTTCGTTGCTTTTTTTCTTGCATTATAAATATCATAATAAAATTTAAAAAGTATATACTTACACATACAGTTAAGGTTATGCCTGTTCTCTACGAATTTACGAATATGTTTAAAATCTATAGACTGGTTAGAAAACCAAAACAATAAAAACGTTTAACCCGACATGCCCCTGATGTAAATTTACTATGACACGACTTTACCAGATTCGACACGCGACTTAGACTAAAGAGTCATAATTTCCCACGACTCCTAAATGTGCCTTCATTACATCTCACATTAGCTTTGTTTTGCGACCACGCGGTATGGAAACTTTCATAAGAAACATTACCTGACGCGGAAGTAAATTAACATACAGATAATGATCACGTCAACGCAAGATATCATCAACCATTTAAATCAACACTTTAGTTGCACCATCAAGGTTTTGTCATATGATGTACATACATAAACGCACGTTTGGGCATCTATACGAGTACAATACAGATAAACTTTAAGGGTAAAAGGCAATTTCTTTCATAACGAATGAATTTTGTGTGTCCATTAATGGGGGGGGGGGGTGCCTTAATCGCCACGCTAATGAACTAATTTATACGGTTAGTTAACTACTACCCAGCCCATACAAGACCCTGCTGAATAGGGCTTCCTCGAATTACATGGAGGGTAATTAGTCTACTGTGCCACGCTGATCATACGGCTAGATTATTGGCCTTGACATTCGCTTTTGTCGACTCATACGACACCCTCAGGATAGAATGTTGTGGTGACACACATCTTAAGCCAAAATATATATACTGCGCAAAGGTCTATTTTTGCCACGTGATTGGTTGATGACATCCGCGAACTTTCCCCCACCCGGGTTAATTTCGAAACGAGTATCACGTCAAATAGTGACTATCACTAGCAGATAGCTAATGTTATAAGAGATACCGTCTTCAAAAATCAGGAACTCCGTAATTTATAAAACGTTTCTAAAAAAATCTTGATTGTTGTTGAATTCTGGAACAGATTGGTGCCATACAAATTTAATCGAAATCGGTTCCGTAGTGTGGTAGAAAATCTTGAAATAAGTAATCAGCAAAGATTTGTAAGAAGGCAAATTTAAAGTGTGGCTTCATATGGTTTTTTATATGTATTTCGCTTTATAGTCCCTGATCACCAACCATCCGCCGAGCTAATGCTAATAAACTATATCAAAGTGAGGAAAGCCGGGCAGCATCTATGTAGTTTCAAGTACTGTGATATCATAATCCTACAATACAGAAAGTACGCCACGTTAGAACTAAAACTGTCGATCCGATAAGATTGCGAAGCAAAGAGGAAGCCAAAGGACAGAACGATCCCGCCAGGCAGCAGGATCAATTAATATTGAAGTGGCAGACACCCACCTGCCGGCTATGCGAGATAAAACGGGACCGCCAGACAATATTATGATAAATGTTACGTGGAGTAAAGACGCAATAACTTATTACTCGTATGCAACTGTAGGAATGCTTCCTTGCTTTTGAATCTAGTCGATATTACCAATTAAATTGCACTAAATAGTTTCATAATAATGACATTTTGGACTCTAGCCCCCAAAGGTGTACCTTTTCCACCAACATGTGCCATAGACGACTTATTATCTTACATATTTTGTAGTCAGTGACAGAGGCAGTCGCTGCAACCAATTTGCAGGTTAAGCAACATCGGTCTCGGCTGGACGTTGGATGAGTGTCCAACATTTGTACCGATACCAAATTATTAACAAGTCATTGGTGATGGGATATTTTTAAGTTGCATATGATTGAGTATGTCTTATATCAATTTGCAAAACATTCAGAAACCCACAGCTTCCGTAGTAAAGGGTTGCTATATATTTTTCATTTGATAGTTCAGTCTCCTCTTCCTCTGCACTAATACTAGATTTTATTTTTGTGAACGTCATAAGTACACTGCTGTACAATGATATAACTCCCTGTCTTGAAAATGATGCGTAGTATTACGTGGAGGCGTCACACGCAATTTGTACTGGATACAGATTCAATATTGCCAGCAATAAATAACCACCACCGCCCGTGTCGAGGAACCATTGATTTATTGAAATGCTTTGACTACCTCTGTGAGCTTCACCGTTGGTTTACCCGGACCACCTAGACAAACAAGCCACTATTTTGCGTATACCACGTCGAGACCCATTATTGCAATTGACAAGTCAGAATTAAGCAGTCTGTAACCTTTTAGGATTTGTTTGTTTGTTCTGGAGATAAATTTTGGCAAAGTATGCAAGACATAACGACGCAAGAGGGCTTGGCTTGCAATCGCAGCTTTTGGTTTACAGACACCTCCGATTCCATTCTGTATTATACTAAAACTAGCGACCCGGCCCGGCTTCGCACGGGTGCAATTATCTATGTAGTATACACATAAACCTTCCTCTTGAAACACTATCTATTAAAGAAAACCGCTTCAAAATCCGTTGCGTAGTTTTAAAGATTTAAGCATACATAGGGACGGACAGACGACAGCGACTTTGTTTTATACTATGTAGTGATAGTGATAACGTGTTTTTAATCAATAGCCGGGAAATCGTGAGCGAAAAGTACCGGGGTGGGATTAGGTGGAAATTTCACCCATGTCATCAACCACGTCATCGTGTGGATTTCGTCTCATACCAATCTATAAAACAAAAACGAATTGCTGTTCGTTAGTCTCACTAACACTCGAGAACGGCTGGACTGATTTTTGGTTTATTTTGGTCCTGAAATATTCGTGGAAGTCCAGGGAAGATTTAAAAGGTGAAACATTCTGGAATTATCATTCAGGTTTTTTATTTATTGATTCTGAGGCGGTACGAAGATTGCCGGGTCAGCTAGTAAGAAATAAAAATAAATGATCGCGCGCTCAATGTCATTGCTTAAGTTGTTTAATAAACCACTAAGTCACATTTAAAAGCCTAGATATATCACCTGAATAATCAAAACAAGGAGTAGAGATAGTAGTAGAGTGGTGACTTCCAGAAAATATATTGATGAAGATGACGCACTTAAGCGCCACACGGAAGCCAAAAAGTAACATAAAAATAAACATTCTATATAAGGGCAAAAACAATTTAGGCGAATGCATGCGTCTCAGCGGGCACTTCGCATTACCAGTTGCAGTGATAAAATTAAGTCACAAAGACTGTGTACCACGTTGCAACTAAGGTCACACTTGTAGCGCCATTAATTCCGTATTAAATCGCAATAACTTTGCAGTTTTATGAGTTGGCTATCTACCGAAATTAATGTACAACATGCCCATGCCATGCCGTAATTGCATGATCAACGGATTATTATAATTTGGAAGATTATTTCAATTAAGTGCACCGTATAGCCTAAAGTCGTCGCTTAAACCAACAAGACGGCAATGAAATTGTACAATAACATGCTTTTTATGTGTGAACTATGACAGTTATTAATGTTTAGCAGTACCTATTACAAAACATTAATTACATCATATAATTTATATTGCGGAAATCGTAACTTAAGTGGAATAAATTAAATGTTGCTAAGGCAAAATCCATGTGCTTTACCATTTTCTAATATGCATATTAATTTCTTTTAACCAAAATCAGTCAATGTTGGTAAGCTAATAGGTTTAAAATTTAAATAAATTGCCGCTTGACAATAAAAAAAAACGATTGGTGTTTATTTTTTAAATTGAAGAAAACCCAATATGATATTTAAAACATGTGTATGTACATTTTTCTGTTTAAGGTATGGCTGTAATTTGACTTTAGAATTGACATGTTTGAGAGCCTCTTCAATAAATGGTTAAATTCCATTATTAAATAGACCCTTACCAAGATGATTTTGTATAATTCATTGATGAGAATCAATAATAGTCGCTATGTTACGTAAATATTACCAAAGAAATAAACGATTGTATGAAAATTCCACAATTTTATCGATCAATTTAATCCGCGGCCAACGCAACAGTTTGATCAATACGTTGTAATTACAAACCCGACCTAGGAAACGGTAGGTATGTTGACACAGCCGTAAATAATTATTACTGGATACAATTGCAGCATTCATTTATTCATAGGTAGTAAGAGAGTAATGGAGTCAATACAAAAGCCTTTATCATGATATTAATTCATTTCAAGGTGAAAAAGATAGCAAACTATTGATTACACGATAACAAAACCCTTTATAACCAACGAGTCATCGTTTAACTCGTAAAAATAACGACGGAATGCCTTTTTTATTTTAGATCATAAAAACTCAAAAGATAGATGGTATAAATACACGGAAAGGACTAAATTGACAATAAAATTTCGCAAAAGCGTCGTGCAATTAGCGCAAATAATATTTCAGAAAGGATGTTTTAGGTGGCAAAGCGTCCTCTCTTATCGCCAAGTGTAATAAACGCGCAAAGTCATGCGACTCTCATTGTATAAACAGATAACAAGATGATGCGTGTTCCTGCAAATATAGTAAAAGCTATAAATCCAAATTATCTCTGTATTTACACATGTCAATTAAAAAATAAGATTCGACAGCGCAATTTATGTCTTCACTTTGTTAAAAATCTTCCGTGTATCGACGGTATATTTTAATAATACATTGATTAACTTATGTTGTATAAAACTATATTATTTAAAAAGCAACTAAAGAGCATTTGCTTACTTTTTGAGTACTTTTTGCCTGTTTGATTGTATTTTAAACATTTTAGTAAAAATCTGAGACATGGAGATGGACAAAAATATGAAGTCTCTGCTGAGTGACTATGGCTGCATTATAAAAGTTAAGGCCAAGTAAGTAATCAAAAGATTGGCCCTTGAGAATATCATTTTACTATTGCAAACTCTAAGTCTAACCAAAACTGTACGACAAGAAGTTAAGGTGAATGTTCCAGGGTAGCCCGCGAAATTCAAATTTTCTTACGTTTTTTGTCAATCAGAAAAGTCATTCTTGCACCTTTATGAGCTTGGAGGGTTGTATTGATGATTTTGATGATTATAATTCTATAACTACTTATGTCTTACAGCCGCGCATAACATTTTAATCAACATACAACCAAACACTGACCTGCAAATTGCAAAAAGTAAGAAAAATAAGAAGAAAATTTGAATTTCGCGGGCTACCCTGGAACATTCAGCTTAAGAGGCACCGTTGAAACGCGTCAAGATTAATGTATTTCCTAGCTCATTCGTCATGTCAAGTGAGGATGATTAACCTTATCTCACTAGATCTCACTACGCAGGAGGTCTGAATCATCCGCATATTTAGACACAGTCGAAAAAACATTCCTGCAAGTGTTAAGCACATCGCCACCCACGTGGCGTTCAAACTGGGATTCCTTCAAACATCTTGTATTTGCGTTAGGCAACTTTAAACACGGAAGCGAACCTCTTATCTTTGTACCTCTTAGATAAACTTTATTTATGGTGAACAACAAACGCGTTGGCTGTAACAACAACAATCTGGTGATAACTATAAAAAGTTAACAAGGTTATCACGCAAAAATAATGGCAGCCTTGAGGCTTAGATAGTTCGGAAAACTAAATTAGCCAAATCATTCTCAAGACCATATTTTCGCAGAACAATGTGGTACTCCAAACGCTAAGTTGTCGTTACGAACTGTCATTCCCGTAGTGTTGGTGGTATACCATTTTACTGACCAACAATAACATTCATTATTTGGACTACAGCAATAAGCTTATTCTATTTAAGTTAAGCTTCCTACTAATATAACTTCGCTTCTGAAAAACAAAATATTAGTAGAACGAATTGAGGGACGTAATTCTGTAAGCAATTAAGACTAGTAATAACAATCCCGCTTAAGATTATGAAAAGAGGATTAACCAACTAAAAGTGTTTTTTTTAAATCACAAAACGAAATCTTAAAAACGCTAAAGTAAAAATAAATTTTTATATATTTTTCCTATACCTATGTCAAAATCAATGATCATTCAAACTCCGAAACGGTCTTGAGTTGTACGATTTACCTAACAGTAATTATTTCTTCATTCTTTTATATATATTGTCTTAATATACCACTTGTAAGTATTCGACAGGATTACATTAGAATTATGCTAATCCACAACAAATCTTTCGTAGTCGGATATGGCAGCTAACAACATCGATTTTGCATAAGGAGCTTAGAAGAGGCCTGTGCCTCTTCTAATAAAAGATTAACTTTAATGGTCACATTCGTATTTGGTAAGAGTTATTTTGTTGACTTAAATCAACCGTATTTTTAACAGACTCTTATATTTTATCAGTATAGCAAATCTCAGAACATGGATGCACCAGCAATTTTTTTTTTCCCTTTTAACCTTGTATACGTAGGAAATCCTAATGGATACCCGGCCGTTGGGGGTTAACCGGGTTATGTTGGACTCCGGGCGCAGAAACAGGAAAATAAAGTTCCACTCCAGGGACACGGGCATATTACGTAAGTACCGCCAACTGGCCAACCGGATCGCGTGCAATCAGCTTTAAAATATGTAGTTAAATTTTAAAAACTCAATTCTATGTGTTATTTTAAACCAGATTGTTGACTGAAAACACCCGGCTTAGTACGGCGGGGTATTTAATTAATCAATCAGATACGTTTTTGCAATTCTAGATGAGAATATCGCGGAAAGGTCGCGGACGCCGCACGTCTCAGTGATTTATTGATCTCTTCATGCGTGGGCGCAACCCACGTGCTATTAACTTTATAACTATATGGCCGATTATTCTATACTAATTCGTTCTCGCACGCCCGATCCAGACTTAATTAATATGGCTGTAAGCTATTCAATATTTATTGACATGGAGCAAAAAATTCAAACCAAACATTTTATGACTAACGCTCGAGAACGCGTGCAAAACCAGAAATAAACGCCATTACATGAGCATAGGAAAATGGTAAATGTAATTAAAAACACATGGTTAGCGAGCGACCCACACTGCAGACTTGACATAATTTAAAGAAGCGTACCTGAAAGAAATTTAAGTCAAAACTAAAACTGGTTTAAAAAATAAACTCGTCGAAAGACGGCGTAGTAAATAAATTGTAAAACAAGTAGCGTAGGAAATAAATCAAGACACAATCAAATAAAATAGATCAGGTAGAGCTTCAAAGGCCAGATAGCGATAACACTAAATAACGCGTCACTCTAATAGCTGCGATTAACAAGAATGTTTACACAAATTCATTACAACACTCGCATCGATCTTGTTCAAAGTGGATAATTAATATCACGAAACCGTGTTTTGAGATTCCAACAGTGAATTTCTAGAATACTGTATTTCAAAGACACCTAATGACATTCAAAATCTTACAGGAGATAATATTTCAAAGTCACAACTCAACTGAAATATAGTGGATTTTAACATGCCGTATACTTTTGTTATCTATTAATCAATAGACGTCTGTCCCCCTGCGCAGATAACGACACGCTTCACGAACCGGCGCAAGTTTAAGCCCGCATAACAATTAACATGGCCATGACACTACTGTGAAATATTGCCTGTGTCTGTACAGACCCAGCCCCAGGAGTAACGTATACGGCGTCGAGTTACATGATTTACATCCTTCAATACAAGAGTATCTGTTACAAACAAAGCAATAAAGATGGACAATAAAGATGGAGCTGGAGACCCGGATCCCGGACGCCTTGTAACACACAACGAAAAGATTTAAGTACAGGAAAGAGCAATAAAGCGTCATAAAACTCATAAAGATAAAGGTATGGCATCGCACCGGCCGACCTTGAGACGAGAGAACACTTAAACAAAGAGTATTCGCCAAGAGACTATTGTCTACTGTGCATACGTGTGACGGCGCGACCGTCACCACAACGCGCATGATGCGCGAACGCATTCCTCATTCGTTACAGAGAACGCTGCGCCAGCTGCAAGTGTACATTCGTACAGCACGGCTATGAATATGTACACGAGCCAACAGCACATTTTGAAAGTACCGTCGCCCAGGTATTAATCCGCATTAATAAACACTGAACCAATTAGCGACAGTAAATGAGCAAAAAGAGAAATCGCTCCATTATCATCCGTTCAGAGATCTGAACAAAAACGAGAGCTGTTACATTTTACGGTGACCATAAAACGCACAGTCGTGGAAGTTGTCTTCAGTTTATTTTCGTGTAATGGCCGTGACCTCTTCACCGGGAGATATCAGAGAGTGACCGGCCGCTCTCGCCCCTCTATCGCTTTCTTCTGACCCGCTTTTCATAAACAATACTTCGACAACGTCGCACCGCTCGTCCGACGCGAGAAAGTGGCCGATAGTATGCAAAAGCCGACGCCTGTATCAATTTAACCATAATATTGTATTTTTGGGTGCAGTGTTCTTACTGCAAAAATAACATATAAAATCTAATAAAAAAAATCTAATTTAGAAGTCTCATCGATACCCAACGTTGCTCTAATGAAACCGTTTTCAAGAGTAAGGTCTAAAGGTTTATACTGAGCATGTTGCAATGCGAGGCCGAATAGTGGATTGGTCACGGAAAAGCAGTATCCGATTGCGAATCCAGTTTTATTCACCACGCGAACTATAACGATAAACCATTCGATACATAACGATATTGGTTTCCAAAACAATGGCGAATGGCCGTTATAAGAACCAAAAGCACGGCACAACTAACATTTTATCTCCCTGCGATCCAATTCTCTAATAAAGACAAATTATTATCTACACTATCCCGAGGGATGTGAGAAAAATACGACACGCGTTAGGGGAATGACGTGGCAGATGTTACATTTAAGACATCTGGTCGGCCTGCTTGGGCTTGGAAATTTGCAGGGCAAACACGAATTTCATTTAATGCAAATCATTGTCTTGTATTAACCGTATTCAACACCTACGGATAGATTTGAAGCTTACAATACAGACACAGAATAGAAAAGTAATCGATTAGCGTCATCAAGTGGATAACATGGGATCGTTCAGTGAAATGAGGATGCGAAGTAAGAGATCTTGGCCACAAAACAATGAACGTCATAAATCACAGTTTCCTCCGTGTAACGGTTGCATCCTACGGTAGAAGCTCCACACAGGCAATCCGGCGCACTATCTAAATTGATGGCTTCCGGTGGACATTAGAGCAGACTTCGTCGCGCAGCTGTCTGCGTACGCGACACACTTCATTTGCCGCTGCGCGTGCGCTCCGTAGAAAGTAACGCTTTGTCAACACCCAAAATCGAACAAACTGACGTTGGACAGAGGCGGGTGTATTGAGGTTCACGAAGTAGGAGCGAGACCGACACTCTCGCTTTGTGTGAGAATATTGTTGAAGTCCCACATTTGCAGTGTTTCTATATGTGAACTCAGTTTTATGAATTTTCGATCTAGAGCATTCTACATTCTATTCTACAGACTTCGTACACAGCAGTTCATTTTCATTGGCAATATGTATACCTAAAAATATATCAATAATCTATCTATCAATGATGGTTAAGTAAACAAAATGAACAAACTGACCATTCTCGTAACATGCGTGAAATAAATGAAATGCGATTAAACTAAAACAATTAACGCATTATAAACAAAGATTTTATAGTTTATAATGAGTTTCGGAGTTTCCCTGCGAGATCGAATCAGAAATGAGGAGATACGCAGGAAAACCAGGGTCACCGACATAGCCCACCGGATTGCCAAACTTAAGTGGCAGTGGGCAGGGCACATAGCTCGCAGGACCGACGCCCGTTGGGGCAGAAAAGTCCTCGAGTGGCGACCGCGTTCCGGAAGGCGCAGTGCTGGTAGGCCTCCCACACGGTGGACCGACGACCTGGTTAAGGTCGCCGGAAAGCAGTGGATGCGGGCGGCCCAGGACCGGCCTTTGTGGAGATCCTTGGGGGAGGCCTATGTCCAGCAGTGGACGTCTTTGGGCTGAAATGATGATGATGATGAAACAAAGATTAAAGATGAAAATCATGAAGGTCATACTTCAAAAAATTCCAAAAGTGTCCTGTGACATAAAAATTACGAACAATAACAGCTAACCAATCGACCAGTTGCAATCATCGTGTTTACAGTAATAATAAGGTCGCCGAACTATGCATGTACGTAATTGAATGTAATTTCCGGTGATTTAATCATTACAATTCCATTACAGCAGTTACCGAATCAAATACAAGATTAACGGAGGTCCGGGCCGCTGAACCATTTCAATCCTTACAAACGCAAAGTCGATTCAAAGTCAACATGAGCTTGTTGATACATTTTTTGTTACGCTACAATTGATTTACACTTTTTCGACATCATTAAATACTTGTTGCTACACGCGTCCGTATTAGTCGGCCGAGTGGGAGTATGAATTAATTTATTCATGTGGGCTGAACGGTAGGAAACCAAAAACACCAGTTAGATCAAATTACAGTCTTTAATCAAACACTGACTAGGTAGAATATAAGGTAACCATGCTTCGATTACATTATTGGTATTTATTAATCTCAAAATAAACTGTTTCATAACATTTAATTCATAATGTAGTAGCCAACTAGACTAAGACCAGAGAAATTAAGCGGCTTCCTAAATAACTTGATAAGATTAAATATTCGTGTACATTTATTCCAGAAGCAAATAAGATTACTCAAAATCAAAGTCAATATTCGCAACGTACATCGCTATTATATGTATACAGCTATAGAATAAAGGAATATATGTTGTGACGGATCATCAAATAGTTATCTTATATGCGTCATGATAACAAATTGTTTCTTGCAAGGTTTGCAAATACATATATCATTCCAAACGTAAAATAAGCAACAATATTTGAATACTGTTTTGCTTGAAGCCAACCGGGCTACACGTTTCATTTATTAGTCATCCGAAAAATGTAAATCGAATATTTAGAATCACCCGCGGGTCGTCCACGCGTGACTGAGTCAGCGGTCGAAAGGATTAATCCGTTAGATCGGTCATCGATTGCATCAGCTCTATGGAAAATACTTTCTGATGGTACCAAGCTAAGACAAAGAAATGCAAAAATAAAAAGAAATTACAAGTACTTACAGGATCGAAGCTCAACAATAAGAGACTCACCTGGAACAAAGCATGCGCGTATTAGATAAATTCTTCAAAGCAAGACCCAAGAACAATGGGCTCGGGGAAATGGCATTATAAAGGTCAAGCTGGGCTGGTGTCCCATTAAATATTCATGCATCTATTCGCATGTTGTGTGACAAAGAAAATATTTTAATCCGGTTGGCGCAAAAGTCAAGGCGCGCTGCAATAAAACCCTTTTGTAGGTACTATATGACATCGACTTATTTGACCGGAGAATTTTAGTGTATTTATTAAATTGCGTTTCCGTGTCTACAATATTGTGAGGTTTAAAATAAATATTTGCACTATTTAATGCGGTCATAAAGCCAATATTAAAGTCACAAACTTACAGCAGATTCAATGGAAAACAAAGTTCTTCAATAACAAAACTGCCTTTTCCTAAAGTACGACACAAATATTGTCAAGACTCAAATCAAAAAAAGAACTATTTATTATACGCAGTCATAAGATTCTCACACAAACTTTCTTAGTACACGTTCAAGGGGCGGGTCTCAATCCGCCAAGTTATGTTAATGTCCTTCTCTACCAGGGTGGTCAGACTCATGCGAAGGCGAGCTCCGCTAGCCATTCTATCCGCATACATTACATATACAGCCACACCCTACAGCCGAACGAATAGTTAACATAGCAAAATTTTGTTGGATGAAATTTAGAAACTGCTGCTAAAATGTAATACGCGTATGGCAGAAGTTACAATTTACAAAACTACCTGAGTAAATCCCGCGCGGCTGATACTGACTCAACGATTGGGATCTTCTTCCTCGCCTTTTCTCAATTTTAATGGGGTCTGCACCAGTTTATTCTGATTTGATTATACTCCCAGTATTCACACGGAGCGATTGCCGTCTGCTCACCGCACATTATGATACAACTGGTAATATAATTACCATGTGTTAGTATTCGCGCCACTGACTATGTGTATCGACTACTCTAAATGATCGAATCGCAGCCGGAACCGACGGAAAGATGGACGCCTAACCAACATTCAGCTGAGCCAGATTTGCGTAACCCTCAGATCGATTGCGCTAAGTTACTTATTGAAATTGGGACAATAAAAGATATAGACATACCATTTGAGTGGGGGTGCGACGTGATATGTAATAAATTATGCTGCTGGTTGGAAGCACGACAAGCATGAAACTACATGGGCAACTAAAGCCTCAATTACAAGCCATGCGCGCCCGCCAATCATTGCACCTAGACGAGTCATTGCAGAATGCTTCGGTGTAAATAGGAACCGGATGATTTGTAGATAACATAAAACAGGATTTATATTTTTTATATAAGTTGATGTTTTGTAAGTTTTCTGATCGTAAAGAAAAGACATAATTAAATCGCAAAAGAAACAGAAATTGTTTTGGCATGACTTCCAAGTTAACTTAGTTAGCTTAAGACTTCTTTAACAAAGGAAAACTAAAAGGAACCTCTAAAAAAAACTTAAAGTAACAGTAATTTCGTGTAAGACAAGAGCTTGGTTCTGCCTAGCTTTGCATGACCATGTCCATGGCCGATACTTACCATTTACCATCACGTGGGTTGTCTGGCCCGTAAAAACCACAAACATTTATTCATAAATTAATTTCAATACTAAATCAACAGTAAGTATATGAAATACTTCCGAGTCTCCTCTTCAGCTAGATATTAGTGGACGGCTGTGGTCGTAATCCTGCTGATTGTAACTTATGGAGCGTATCTACGCGCCTTTCGGTATCCCTAGAAATAACCCCCATCATAGTGATCTAGCATTCCACTTCTTCGCCGGATTGAGCCGTCAGACCTCGCCAGAGATTTACTGCAGTGATACGCGGCGCCCTTCCGCCGCTCTGATAAATAGCCTCTCTAATTATATTTACGCAGCGCCGGTCGACGCGTTATAAATCCTCACTGGTGGTATGTAGGAATAACAGCTCCGTTTACGGCGGGGCCGTCGCCGCCTCGGATCCATCAGCACTGACACGTGTATTAGTTCAAAATTAGTTGAGTGTCGATGAAATTGAATATCGAAACATTGTGCTCAGAGATTACTTAACGAGTCCAACAAATCAATTCAGTATAAATAGAGCGTCGAGCAGGATGCACGTGAACGTGACGGCCGAAGCCGTAGGTCCCGACTGGATAGAAATACTCCGGAAGTGTACAATTAAAGACAGGCGAGATGCGTATGACGAACGAGTCAGTGAACTCTGTCCAAGGTTGTGGAAGGGAGTGTAAACAGCATCTCGACGGCGAAATGAATAAAAGCTGGTGCTACATTTGTAATGTAAATAAACTGCGTACAATAGAGAGCATCTATTTGTTACTTGCTGCTACCGACAGTTTTCGAGTCAACATTCACAATTTAATCAGGTGGGCTCGTTATCAATCTTTTACATTGCATTATTATGAATCCATAGAGGTGAAATAATTTTGACCAAACTTAGACAAATACTATTGTTTGCAAGGTTAAGGCGTTCGAGTCAGTGAACTTGGTCCAAGGTTATGGAAGGGAGTGTAAACAAAATCTCGACAGAACTGCATCCATCAAGCGTGCAAACAATGTAACCGAGACACGTCAATATTAGTTCGAGTCCACCGCGCAGATATGCGAGCTTATTGCATTTGCTGGAGATGTTAGGAGAGATAAGGGCACTTGGGCATGCAATACACGGAACAAAGACGCGTACAGTATTACCAATTTTGTAACTGATTTGCGTGCGACTGACCGAGAAACTATCCATGCTTCTCGAAAGAAACTATTCTAAACACTAAAAACATAGTGGCATAGAAGTTCCACGACATTGTTCATATTGTCAATATTATGCATTTCGTAACACAAATTGTGTTGGTGATCTTTTGAGGTCATGTCCGAATTGTTAATTTGGGGGTTCCACGTTCGTTACATCATAATCTCTCGTGACCGTGATTCATTTTGGTATGATTCACGAAAAGGATCCGTTATTTAAGTTCACTAGGACGCCAATAACAAAATGTTCTTCAAGACGACTGTTAAACACATCATGTTATAAGTAATGGCAGTATTGTGAGACTAATCAAGTTAAAGAACTTGATTAGTTTCTTCTAAAATAAGATTTTGTGGTCTTTGTCAGCAATATATCAATTGTATTTTTGAGATTGCTTGTTCTGAACATTACAGAATGTAGGATTATTATGGTGCGAAAAATAAGTATATTAACAAGCTTTGCTTTCAATGACAGAGTTACGACCTCTTCTGTCTGACCGATGTAAGATTACCGTGCATGATGCACTGTATTTATACACATAGCAAGGATCTTCACAACATTCCTTTTGAGCGTATTCTAAAAT
Source organism: Clostera curtula (assembly GCA_905475355.2). Lineage (NCBI taxonomy): Eukaryota > Metazoa > Arthropoda > Insecta > Lepidoptera > Notodontidae > Clostera > Clostera curtula. The sequence continues at coordinate 18,177,966 of FR997797.1, read as the reverse complement.
TAGCAATTGACACGGCTGATAAGAGATTCCATCGTGCCCACAGTCTCTTGAGATGGAGATAACTGAAAATACTGTCAACGCCAGACAAGACAACGCCATTCGCGGGCTGATCGTATCACGCGATCGATGTAGGTATGCGAGGCACTTGAACTCCTACTCCTGCTATAAGACGATCAAGAAAATTCTAATATAGCTATTGGCAATCACAACTTTATAGCTAATAAATAGGTTCAACAAACCTCTTCACATGAAAATGCAAATGCCTTTGATCAGATCTGATTGGCTGGCAAGAGGCATATCATAATCGATCGCTATTAATTCATTAAAGCTGTCAACTGAGTAGTTTCTCAGTAGTTTTATAATTAGGTGTATCGAGATCTAAGGTGCATATTACCGCCCATATCTAGGCGGCGAAGGTCGGCCAGACTTTCGCTGCGCAGTCACATTATGCCAAGTGGCCCAACCCGGCCGTCGGAAAATCTAGTCGCCTACGCGTTTGTGCAGCGAATACACGATGTAGACATCGCAAGCTGCGAGAGTATTAACATACAGACAATCTAAAGTCAACACGGGAGCCGTGTTGACATTGGCCCACAGTTACATTCGGTTTGGTAACAGTATCAAAAGCTGGCATTCCATCGGCGGCGTTGTGAAGTGAGAAGTTCGATTGTTCTCGAGCGGTAGTGGATCGCCCACGTGCGGCGAGGTGTCGCAGCGCTTACACAACACAACACAACCGCAGGTGAACTCGCCCGTTGCGCATTGGCCTTGCAGACGAAGGGCCAACTGCCACCCGAGTCATTCCGGGACGTCCGCCGTGCGTGACGGATACTTTCAATGAAGTAAAGGCAAGCTCCCTCACGAATCGGCATGTTCGTAAGATCAGCGCGATGCGCAAGTCTGAATAGTCGTGAATGCTAAGCGAGCTGAGAGGTCCAAGGGTGAAAAAGCAATTCTGCCGGTTGAAACATGGTGTGCGAGCGCCATAAGCAAAGCGCTAGCCTTGCTCGCAGCGTGCCACTGCATACGGATCAGATTTCGTTCCGTATACTCGAGATAACTGCAGCACGGCGCTGCCGAGAATTGTTGCGCATACACGGAGCCGACTTTGAAACGTAGCTCTAGCTTCATTGTGTCCTCTTTTAGCTATCGCCTCGTCTTATTTGAATAAGTAATGCGAGGTTACCTTTATAGCGAATTAAATTAAACCAGGTTTCCCGAGTGTTATACGAGTTAGTCACCAGAGCAGTCGGGTCGCTACGACTAAAAGCAGCGTTCTAATAATCGACACTCGATCTAAAATAGCCGCGTGACAAACGAAACCGAAAGTGATGCGTGATGCAACAGACCCGAATTTAGCTGGTGCGGTCCAGGGCGGTGCATCGGCCGCAAGGGAACGTTGGGTCGCCCCGCGGGTGCCAAGCGGCTGGCATTTCGCACTAATGACACAAATAAGATATTAACGCGTATAGCTAGCCAACCGGCGCCGGCATCCTACTCAAGTATTCGGGCCGCTCGTAGAATCAAAATTAACTCGCGATCACATCGACAGCGATGACTGAATAGGGACAAGCTGGCGTCGACATCCGTATGCGCGGGAACCGTTGCGGCCACCGGGAGCGATTCCATAATCTGGCATTACTACGGTCCACGACTTGTTGGCATGCGAATCGCGTCGCCGACCCGCGTGCATGCGTAGCCGCGTGGTGAGGGCGCCCTTCGCGATTTCGAGGGAGGAGACGCGGCATGTCACTCTGGCGCGGGTCGAGGTTCGGCCACATTCCGCCGCCGCATGAAAGTGAAACCGCTGCGGCGACCGACCGCTCAGCTGTAGAAAGTCCACGATTACATCTGTGCAGCGCTGGCGTCAGTGGACGAGCAAAAACTGCTATCTCGACGAGTGGTGCGGCGCGCCAGGCTCCCGGGAAACCAGGCGCCCCGGGCGACTATCGCGCGGAGAAATTTGCTATAACCGCTGGCGGGCGCTAAACGATTCTATTCATTTACTCAAACACCGGTCGATCTTGTTGAAACGATGAATTTCACTTAAACAAACCGTAACCGTGTGACCGGAGGCTGTATTGCGATTATTGACTTTTGTGACATGAGAAATAAATGACTTCGCCGTAATAATCGTATAAATTATCTAACGCTACTTTTTATGTATCGTCATTTGTATGAAAATATTAGAAAGAACTTGCATATCCGGTTTGAAACCGAGTCGAACCTTTTACTCGGAACAGGTTCTATAGTTTAAAATATATTTTACTACGTCCATGTGTAGGTAATTATTACTGCACCTCTACGCCAAGATTATGTTACACTAACGGATTATATTGAACTCAACCCACATACGTAAGTAATCAATCGAGTCAAGAAATATTAAAAAAGTAAATTAAAATGGACCAGGCAGAATTCATAACCTTGAGGAAATCCATAGTGAAATCGTATTAGAATATTGTTCCAATTAATTAACAGTATATTTGAATAGTATCTTATTTTTATCGGGTAAATTCAATAAATATATACCCACTCGAAAGTATGGAAATATAAAATTAACGTATCTGCATGTTTGCTTCATCAAACTGGTTTAAATGCTGGCCACCAATAAATATGTACCACCAATATCCGTTGCGGACTCATGTGATGACCAGCGACCACTCTTTATCTGAGGAGTTTGGTATGTCTACAATGGAAACGAACTAAACAAATACGCGAATGGAATAAGAAACAGCAGATGATAAACGACGCATATTGGTTTCGCGAATTAACAGATATTACTGTCCACAAGGATTTACAACCTGGCTAACAACCTAGGCAAAAAGAGCAGCGGTGGAAAAAACGTTTACGTCAACTAATTGCATGAACAGTAAACAATTAAACAGAAGGATCAATAGAAATCGATAAAATCGAAGAAGATCATTAGTTGCATAAAACATAAGTTACTAATGATGATGCACCAGCATTTACCTAACTGGCCTAAGTGTGGTTATCGGTTTGTTCGACTACCTGAACATTTAGGCTTAAATTAACAGGTTCGACGTAACCCCCTGTGTGACTTCATGGAAAGCCAGATTTGATGGCTATGTGAACTTGGCACCCGACTTTTCCAAAATTATGTTTTTTTGTGTTTTATAGATAGATTTGGGTAAGTAGTAGATAGTAGTAAAAATATTTTCGTTTGTAGTAATTCCAAAAAAAAAATAAAAAATGTTAAAAAAAATCCATCTCCCGAAATTGAAAAAATCAATTTTTTTTTTAATATTTATATTATTAATCGTATGTAGTGGATTGTAGTAAACTTTTTTTTGTTTGTAGTAAAACAGAAAAAATATGAAAAATATTTTCATTTGAGAGTATTATATCATCACGATCTCGGTAACGAAAAATCGGTTTCCAAGGTAAAATCGATTATAATGAACGTCCAAAACCTCTAAGAAAGGTTCCCAGAGGTTAGTAGTGGACGAATTTTCGTTTGTAGTAAACGTATTTTATTAAAAAAGTGACTATCTTAAGAAGCACTCGTTTCGGCGTCGTTTACGTGAAATAACTCTTGTTACAAAGGAGATACGGTTACTACAAACCTCCTAATCGACTGAGAAAGGGTCCTAGAGGTTAGTAGTGAACGAATTTTCGATTGTAGTAAACAACTTTTTATAAAAAAGTGGCCATCTTAAAAAACACTCGTTTCGGCGTCGTTTACGTGAAATAACTCTAGTTTGAAAAGAGATACGGTTACTACAAACCTCCTTATCGACTGAGAAAGGGTCCTAGAGGTTAGTAGTGAACGAATTTTCGATTGTAGTAAACGACTTTTTATAAAAAAGTGACTATCTTAAGAAACACTCCTTTCGGCATCGTTTACGTGATATAACTCTTGTTACAAAGGAGATACGGTTACTACAAACCTTCTAATCGACTGAGAAAGGGTCCTAGAGGTTAGTAGTGAACGAATTTTCGATTGTAGTAAACGATTTTTTATAAAAAAAGTGACCATCTTAAAAAACACTCGTTTCGGCGTCGTTTACGTGAAATAAGTCTTGTTACAAAAGAGATACGGTTACTACAAACCTCCTAATCGACTGAGAAAGGGTCCTAGAGGTTAGTAGTGAACGAATTTTCGATTGTAGTAAACAAATTTTTATAAAAAAGTGACCATCTTAGAAAACACTCGTTTTGGCGACGTTTACGTGAAATAACTCTTGTTACAAAAGAGATACGGTTACTACAAACCTCCTAATCGACTGAGAAAGGGTCCTAGAGGTTAGTAGTGAACGAATTTTCGATTGTAGTAAACAACTTTTTATAAAAAAGTGACCATCTTAGAAAACACTCGTTTTGGCGACGTTTACGTGAAATAACTCTTGTTACAAAAGAGATACGGTTACTACAAACCTCCTAATCGACTGAGAAAGGGTCCTAGAGGTTAGTAGTGAACGAATTTTCGATTGTAGTAAGACTTTTTATAAAAAAAGTGACCATCTTAAAAACACTCGTTTCGGCGTCGTTTACGTGATATAACTCTTGTTACAAAGGAGATACGGTTACTACAAACCTTCTAATCGACTGAGAAAGGGTCCTAGAGGTTAGTAGTGAACGAATTTTCGATTGTAGTAAACAACTTTTTATAAAAAAAGTGACCATCTTAAAAAACACTCGTTTCGGCGTCGTTTACGTGAAATAACTGTTGTTACAAAGGAGATACGGTTACTACAAACCTCCTAATCTACTGAGAAAGGGTCCTAGAGGTTAGTAGTGAACGAATTTTCGATTGTAGTAAACAACTTTTTATAAAAAAGTGACCATCTTAGAAAACTCTCGTTTTGGCGACGTTTACGTGAAATAACTCTTGTTACAAAGGAGATACGGTTACTACAAACCTCCTAATCGACTGAGAAAGGGTCCTAGAGGTTAGTAGTGAACGAATTTTCGATTGTAGTAAACGACTTTTTATAAAAAAGTGACTATCTTAAGAAACACTCCTTTCGGCGTCGTTTACGTGATATAACTCTTGTTAGAAAACGAGTGTTTTCTTACAAGAGTTATTTCACGTAAACGTCGCCAAAACGAGTGTTTTCTAAGATGGTCACTTTTTTTTATAAAAAGTTGTTTACTACAATCGAAAATTCGTTCACTACTAACCTCTAGGACCCTTTCGCAGTAGATTAGGAGGTTTGTAGTAACCGTATCTCTATGCAAACTAGAGTTATTTCACGTAAACCTCGCCAAAACGAGTGTTTTCTAAGATGGTCACTTTTTTATAAAAAGTCGTTTACTACAATCGAAAATTTGTTCACTACTAACCTCTAGGACCCTTTCTCAGTCGATTAGAAGGTTTGTAGTAACCGTAACTCTTTTCAAACTAGAGTTATATCACGTAACCGACGCCGAAACGAGTGTTTTTTAAGATGGTCACTTTTTTTATAAAAAGTTGTTTACTACAATCGAAAATTCGTTCACTACTAACCTCTAGGACCCTTTCTCAACAGATTAGGAGGTTTGTAGTAACCGTATCTCTATTCAAACTAGAGTTATTTCACGTAAACGACGCCGAAACGAGTGTTTTCTAAGATGGTAACTTTTTTATAAAAAGTTGTTTACTACAATCGAAAATTCGTTCACTACTAACCTCTAGGACCCTTTCGCAGTAGATTAGGAGGTTTGTAGTAACCGTATCTCTATGCAAACTAGAGTTATATCACGTAACCGACGCCGAAACGAGTGTTTTTTAAGATGGTCACTTTTTTTATAAAAAGTTGTTTACTACAATCGAAAATTCGTTCACTACTAACCTCGAGGACCCTTTCGCAGTAGATTAGGAGGTTTGTAGTAACCGTATCTCTATGCAAACTAGAGTTATTTCACGTAAACCTCGCCAAAACGAGTGTTTTCTAAGATGGTCACTTTTTTATAAAAAATCGTTTACTACAATCGAAAATTGGTTCACTACTAACCTCTAGGACCCTTTCTCAGTAGATTAGGAGGTTTGTAGTAACCGTATCTCTATGCAAACTAGAGTTATTTCACGTAAACCTCGCCAAAACGAGTGTTTTCTAAGATGGTCACTTTTTTATAAAAAGTTGTTTACTACAATCGAAAATTGGTTCACTACTAACCTCTAGGACCCTTTCTCAGTAGATTAGGAGGTTTGTAGTAACCGTATCTCTATGCAAACTAGAGTTATTTCACGTAAACGTCGCCAAAACGAGTGTTTTATAAGATGGTCACTTTTTTATAAAAAGTTGTTTACTACAATCGAAAATTCGTTCACTACTAACCTCTAGGACCCTTTCTCAGTCGATTAGAAGGTTTGTAGTAACCGTATCTCTTTTGTAACAAGAGTTATTTCACGTAAACGTCGCCAAAACGAGTGTTTTCTAAGATGGTCACTTTTTTTATAAAAAGTTGTTTACTACAATCGAAAATTCGTTCACTACTAACCTCTAGGACCCTTTCTCAGTCGATTAGAAGGTTTGTAGTAACCGTATCTCTTTTGTAACAAGAGTTATTTCACGTAAACCTCGCCGAAACGAGTGTTTTTTAAGATGGTCACTTTTTTTATAAAAAGTTGTTTACTACAATCGAAAATTCGTTCACTACTAACCTCTAGGACCCTTTCTCAGTCGATTAGGAGGTTTGTAGTAACCGTATCTCTTTTGTAACAAGAGTTATTTCACGTAAACGTCGCCAAAACGAGTGTTTTCTAAGATGGTCACTTTTTTATAAAAAGTTGTTTACTACAATCGAAAATTCGCTCACTACTAACCTCTAGGCCCCTTTCGCAGTAGATTAGGAGGTTTGTAGTAACCGTATCTCTATGCAAACTAGAGTTATTTCACGTAAACGACGCCGAAACGAGTGCTTCTTAAGATAGTCACTTTTTTAATAAAATACGTTTACTACAAACGAAAATTCGTCCACTACTAACCTCTGGGAACCTTTCTTAGAGGTTTTGGACGTTCATTATAATCGATTTTACTTTGGAAACCGATTTTTCGTTACCGACATCGTGATGATATAATACTCTCAAATGAAAATATTTTTCATATTTTTTCTGTTTTACTACAAACAAAAAAAAGTTTACTACAATCCACTACATACGATTAATAATATAAATAGTAAAAAAAAATTTGATTTTTTCAATTTCGGGAGATGGAATTTTTTTAACATTATTTTTTTTTTTTTTGGAATTACTACAAACGAAAATATTTTTACTACTATCTACTACTTACCCAAATCTATCTAAAAAACACAAAAAAACATAATTTTGGAAAAGTCGGGTGCCAAGTTCACATAGCCAGATTTGATAACTAATCAGCGACTAATGTTTCTTAAAGTACACTTTTGAGAAACATTTTAGGATGTACAAACATGTGATAAAAATGTATGTATGGTTCTAGCATTTTGTTATTGGATGTGGTATTTCAGCCGCGTTTTTAATAAGAGCTGAGAGCGACCCACTGTTCACTTCCGAAAATGAAACGTGCTGAGGTTACCGGCACGTTTGCTCAGGTTACCGGTTGTTGCATCGCACCTCCTCTACGGTAACCAGGCAGTTGGCAAAAGGACTCGCAAAAAGCCCCTTGCGAATAGATTAATTATGCCACACTTAACGTGAACAGGGGAAATTGTCATAATCACCACGCTTGCAAAGCCGGTGGGCGATCGCAATTTTTTTATTGTCACAGTCCCACTGTGACAATAAAATATCTACATGTCGCTGGAGCTTCATCCGTTGATCGGCAGGGTGCCGACACCAATTGATACCACGTTTCAGCCTATAAATGACGCACTACTGAGTCGCGCCTCTTCTTCCAAATTCATGGAGGGAAATTAGCGTACTGGATCACGCTGGCAAGACAGGCTGGCACAGGGTTTGTATCAAGTTTTCCGTTTTATATGTAGCCTCTTACAATGTAGTCAGTTTTGTAAACCTTCACAATGATGATAAATACAAACAGCAATACTAATGTCTCACATTGATGTTAGCTGCCCTTAAAGTAACATTAATCATAGTAAAAGACTAACTAGAAACACGAAAGAAAGTAAATTAGACACTGGCTTGACCAGGGTGATACAAAGGGTATATAAAGGGTATATCCAAAAATCTCGGAGAACTTAAATGTATACAAGCCCTGCTGTTGGACATTTATGGACTAAATTTATGACTTAATATTCCAGTGTGGCTGTGGGTTCATTAATGGAAGTTGAGAGTGAAATGTTTTCATCTAACCAAGCAACTATTGTGTGTATAGAGATATTACACATTAGAGTTCAGGCTTCTACATACAGGGCTGAAAACAGCTTTTTTAATGGAACTACCACAAATGTTCTTGTTCTGTAAGTTGGTTTTTGGATGTCTCAAGCATCAATGACAAAATCTGGGGCATCAATTGCACATGATTTTGTATCCTATCTCCTTTGACTGTAAGTGTAATCAAATGAAATTTAATACAGATCTAACACGAGTGTTTTCGTTTACAGTTCCTTGAATGTATGTTGTACTTCTATAATTTTGATAAATATTGGCATGGAAAAACATAGGAATATTTTCAGAAGAAATTCCATACTTCCTACATAAAATGTGTAATATAATAATATACTAAAATGGTATTAACATTATCTAACTTTACAAACCTATCAGTCATCTTTATTCCAACATGTTGATAAGAAAAGTAACATAGCTATTTTCAAAAGCCACATTAAACAATGAAGATTGCACAAACACATGTACCTATCTTGGCCTGTGTTAGGTTATTTTATTGTTCAGATAACACAGCAGGTACTGATAAATTAGAGATTAGAGGCTTACCTGCCTGTTAAATTTCCAAGGCTATCAGGTAATCAATTATGTATAGTAAAATTATGGTGCTGAGAAAATTATTATGTATGATATCCATCAAATTGGCAAAATTTGTTTTGCAGTTTCTTAAAATATGTGTATTTTTATTGATATTTATATGACCAACATTGGGTCAATTGGCACCAGGCACAATAAATTATAATTATTGCACAATGGTAATTTTAAAAGTCTTAAAAAACAATTTTCAACTAGTAAAATTTGCAAAACCATAATGATTTAAATCTAGAAGTGTGTTTTATAAATTACTTTTTTATGTATTAGCAGCCATAGATACAAGTCCTATAACCATCATATTACACTAAAGTTTATAGAGTTGGCAAAACTATGTATGGTCTACTTGAAGATCCCTTACTTTTTTTTAATGCAAGATACATCCACATCTGCAAATGTATGCAGGAGGATACTATTAGACTCGAAATACGTATGTTTACACAAATTTTGGCAACTTTACTTACTTAGTTTATTGGACACTCAAAAGGATAGAAAACTTTTAAAAGTTATTATAAACTTGTGCGGTACCTTGCAAAGGGTGTTTGTTCCACATGGTACACTGATGTGATCGGCTCCGTACGCATGATGCTGCGTAGCTCCTCGGGCAACTCCAGCAGCCCATCGCTCGCTGTCTTGAAATCAGCCTTATTCAAACCACGCAAAACACTCATTTTCAACGTGTAAACGACTGACGACCGGGTCGAAATAACGGTTGCAAACTTAAAAAACGTTTCACTATAGTCCTTATATTCAACGTATACACTTATTCAGGTAAAAATTGCGTCAATTAGACCACGTAAAACATTTTAATGCCTCCGGTTTCTTAAAAGGCAACTGAATGCTCTCCCTTGTCATTGCGAGATGCGGTTGAATTCAATCAAAACGCTCCACTTTAGAATCAGCACGATTATGGAACAAATATTAGTATCACTTCATCTTAAATCGCAATGAAAAGTAATAATTTGTTTATTTACACACGCGTTTCGAAAAAACTGAAAATTGACAAGCGCGAAAGGACAGCTGCGCATCGACGAGTCGACCGCACTTCGTCGTACACGTTTCTGCCGTTGAGAACTGAGTCGAGCCTGTTCCATTCAAATTCCGATTCCGGTAGGGATGTGCCCATGTGATTCGAACCGTTTCAGGACACTAACGGATATATTTCCTAGTACTCATTGGGGCGATAGAGATGTCTTTCAATATATTGTCTGTACCCAATGAAAGATGATTTAAAAATGGTTCAGAAAAACTCATAAATTATAAAAAAGTGAATTTCAAAAGAGATCCCGAAAAAAAACATTGACATACTTCGCTTTGCTCAGTTTCAATTTATTTCAATGTAATTATATAATTGAGATTAAATGAATACTTTCGCTACATTGTATTCTTATTATATTATTGACACATTTTTTAATTTCTGTTTTACCAAATTATACTATTCATAAAATGTTGTTAGATCTTAATACAAATTTATAGTACGCGGTATTTGAACAGAACTAATTCCAAATAATCAAACATATTAACTAATAGAAAATTAATAACATTTTATTTATAACATCATAAATTAATTGCATAGCCACAAATATACGATACCTTGCACTGAAATGGAACTATATATAAACAACAAAATCATGTTAAGAATTGAAGTGTACAGATCCGATATATATAATACGATGCTCGTCCCTATTGCCGAGCGAATGTTGTTCCAACCTCTAAGTACGAAAGTTGCAAAGCAAGGTCATCGCGTTTAACTTAGATTTTAACTAGAACGCAATAGAGGGCGCTGTATAAAGTTACTTCTTTGTTTGAATTCGATAAGCGCTAATAGATGTCGTTAGCAGGCACGAGGTTTTAGAATTTTAACAAAAATTGGTTTAATAACTTGCTATAAAACTTGAAATATGTAATGAACAAAGATTTGTTACTGGACTTATGTATGTAGATGATTTTGTTGTTAGTCGGGAAGTGGAGTCGCCTTTACAAACTCTTCAGACATGCACAAAAAAACTTTCGGTGCCTGATGGGTTTATACTACCAAAAGCCTATAAATTAATTAATATCTAGCACAGATTTCAAATGGTTTTTTTAATGATTGTTTCGCTTAATATGTTTTACAGTTGGTTTAGACTTTTTCAGAAAAGAGTATTTTTTAGTGAATGGTATGGAATAAGGTATGTTTGCATAGGAGTCGACTGACAACAAAATCATAGAAATACACAAAACTTTGCCTACATGAAAATCTTAGTTAATCATTTAATATCAGTTTTATTATCAAAATGTTCAACGATTTCGATAAAATTCGTTGTGGTAAATTATAAGGAATATAAACAGACCGTATCTTATGCTTTAACGCCTGATTAAAATTAGCGGGCAAACGTTATCTACCACGTAGTTGTATCGCTTTGGTAGCCGGAGACCGGAGTAATCAAACCTGTATTTCTAGCTGTCCTATGCAATTATCAGGCAAAAAATTAGCCAACTCAAAAAAATACTACAAAATACTTACTTACTTACGAATTATCCAAAAACACAACTCGTCTTTGTCCCTGATTTTAAAATAAGAATATAGCGTTCCTATCTATATGTCTGACTGAACACAAACCGTGAAAAGGTGCAAGGAAAAACGCGGCCCACTGGGTTAAAAATGGATATTATATTCTGGTGTTGATATATTTGTGAAGACTTAATTTTCTTTTTTCGGGTGTTATTTATAGTTCAAAATATTTTCACTCCTATTGATTTAAGGATGATACCAAAATCAAAAACAATTGATATAACTGCCGGTAACAAAATTGAAGGAGATTACTTTACATTAACCTGTAATCTACGAAAAAGAAGGCCACAATTCCGAAAATGGTACCTACGCCGTTTCGTTCACAGGCAAGTTGTAGTAATACGATTATATTCAGAAAAAAGTAATATTTTTCGACTTGACTATGGAATATCGAGATGAGCAATTAAACTGCGGCTATTTTTGCAGCATATTGTAGAAAAAAATAAATAAACCATATCCAGTTGTTTTTGAATTATAATAACACACACACTTTTGCTTGGTGGTAGATCTAATGGTCCACCCACACATCTAAGTCCGGCGCCAAGCAGTTTTGCTGTGTTCCATCAAGTGTATGTGAGAGCCGGTGCCCGACGGGCATTTCCTTGAATTACCTGCTCCATCTTAGACCGTTGCTTTCCATCACGCAAGCCTAGGGTCAAAGGAATTTAAGTCACGGATACAAAATAACTGCTGGAGAAGGTCGTAGTGGGCGCTGTACGTAACGCAATCGATCTGCAGCTGGCTCTGCTGGATGTGTGACCATCATTAGTATTTGACCTCGTCCGTGCTTGGGCTGCCATTCTACCATCTATGGCGGTCGTTACACGTAGTTAGTAGCGTGAGAAACCGACAGGTCTAACCATATATTTACCGGTAGTCCCTCCGTCTCCGTTTAAATAATGGTAGTCAACCAAATCGTCAATTGTCCGTGTTTAATTGTGGTGACGGGTTTAGAATACAAAGTGTCACCACCCCAATTCGTCCTGAGGGTATTGTAAGAGCCGACAAAAGGAAATGATAAGGCCAAAAACCTAGCCGCGAGAGAAGGAAACCTTGATACAAAACCCTATGTCTTCCCAGCATGGCACAGTAGGGTAATTAACCTCCATGTAGTTGCAGGAGGCCCGACTAAGCAGTGGGTCATGTATGGGCTGAGAAGAACCAAATCAGTTTAGACCGTTGCAAACCTTTATGAAATTGGGAAAAATGGAGGGAGATACGAAAACCAAACTGCGGTATGTCAAAAAAATGTTCGTGTTCTCTGACAAAGTAAATTCTACCAGTATTAATCCATCGTTTCTTGTAATCAAATATAATATGTCTGTAGCAGTGCATGTTCCGCTACATTTTAATATAAACATGTTCGCATTTGAATATTAAGAGTTCTTGGCTGTTTTGTCATTTTTATTTCTCTCCCAAACATCGTGTAACAGCTTTTTAAGAAAAGCCATGCCAGGCGCATTTATTTCTTTAAATATCCATTCTTGTTGTAATCGCTCAAACCATTCGATGCAACGGGGAAATCTGTAACAATCATACGAATATCCATAATAGTTCTTGAAAAATCGACCTACGGCGGTAGTCTTCTGAATGGGTGACGAAATTAAAAACATACTCGTATTTACGACATTTAGATTTAATTTTTTGACATGGAGCTCATACTTATTATTGTAGTAAAGTGTATTCGTAGGTAATTAGTATAAATTCCAATTTTATTTTCGACTAGCGACCCGCCCCGGCTTCGCACGGGTGCAATCTACAATATTATGCATGTATTATACATACAAACATTCCTCTTGAATCACTCCCTTTATTAAAAAAAAACGCTTCAAAATCAATTGCGTAGTTTTAAAGATCTAAGCATACCCATGGTCGGACTATGTAATAATCATAATGATAGGTTTTTCTTCGTCCCAACCTACTCAATAAATAATGGCGGCGTTCCTTAACTGCCCGAACCAGGGCTACGGGTTTCATACCCCACGGGGTAGCATGCACTGCGACCCTGGGGGCCTCAAATACTAAATCAAAATCGGTTCACCCGTTCAGGAGCGGTGATACCACATACTAACAAACACGTAAATAACAAAATTCCTATCCTTACTTTTCAGGGTCAAAATTTTGAACTAATTGCAAGGCAGCGGTAGTAGTTCCAGTGGAATAGTCAGCCAGTGTCATCCAGTCAGTCGCAATATATTGCCTGTCTTGAAGGTACGCCTCCATCACGCCGTAAGCCGCCTCTATATCAATTAGGTTCTGTTTGGTGGGGCCGGTAAGATTGCCACGTAAGCCATCTGACTATAAAAATAAGCAGATTATTATTTTACGGTTAAAGCACGAGGACAAAGTCTTCACTCGAACAGATAACAGATGCAAGGAGGATTAGTAAAAAAGGTCTGGTGTAAGGAACTTTTTGCAACATGATACAAAAGCAACTGAAAAAAGAACGTTCTCTTTAGTTAAAAAAAAAGCGGGATTTCATCTGTATTATGGCATTAGAAATTCTAAGGTGCTTAATTTTTCAATAATAAAGGGACAGCAGGGGCGAATTAGAAGAAGTAAAAGTTCAGGTGAGCACGGGAAAAATCTGATCTAACGGACCAAAAATTAGTATCAATGCCATCCTACGCAGCAATTTGTACCTTGTTAAATCGCGGTAAATGATATCTTATCGGTTCTGATCATGTTCTTTCATTTAAATTTAAATAAAACCTTCGTGAGAACCTAAGACATACTGCGACATCTCGTTGGTCTAGTGGTTAGATGTGCCGCCTTTGGATCAACGGGTCCCGGGTTCGATTCCCGGGTCGGGCAAGTGTCTTTGTCTAAACCAGAGGCACTGGCTCGGAGTCTGGGTGTCATTTCTATCTATAATATGTATGTAATTACAAAAAAAATAATTATAAAGTAGTTTATCATCCATCTCGTTACCATAACACAAGCATTAAGTTGCTTAGCTTGAGACGAGATGGCCTTGTGTGAAATGTCCAAGGATATTTATTTTATTTATCTATTTGCAACAATGGAATTAACAAAAGGTTAAACCAATGCAGACAATGATCGCGGGTAGCAGTTAGTATAGTATAATAATCATGTATCTCACAAAAATTGCTATAGCAGCTTTAAACAGGACGCCGGTATCGAAGAACATGCGTTGGTCGACGATGGCTCGTGTACGAAGGTCAGGAGGGTACAATAAGTCCTTTTTGTCGCCACCGTACGCGCGGACTAAGTACTTCATTATTGCGTGACTGGAAAACAATACTTCCTTTAAAATGATGATGAAGAAGAATAGCTACGTGTAAATTATGTACATGTAATTGCTAGATTGTAATTTTTCTCTCTGCCGTTTATAATGTGTTTTTGTAACTGCATGTCATGAGTATATTTGTTACAAATAAACACTTTTTCTATTCTATTCTTCTAAATGGCATGGTTCGTTGGTGCATGATTTTCAGCAAAAGCGTATCATGAGGTTTGAATTGTAACCTAAGTTGGAGCGCTGACGTAGGTTGTTAAGGTCGCCGAAGTCCGATGGAAGCGGCTCAAGGCCGCAGATAACCCCAGCGTTATACCCTCGCACGTCTCGTTTGGGACTTGTCGAAATCCTAGGGAGAGCCTATGTCCAGGAGTGGACGTCATTTGGCTGAAATTATGATGATGTTGGTACATATTACACAATGACCGATAATGACAAATGTAATCTCCATTGACACAGCGCCGATATCGCTTGAATAAGGTGAAAAATGTGGGAAAACACCTCTTTGAACAAGATTGGCTGTTGTACGAGCCATCAATTGTCTAATAATTTCAGCAATTTCTTACCTTTCGGACAAAACAAAGTCGCCGTCTTGTAGCACTGGAACCGTACCCATGGGGTTTAACTGTAATGAATACAATTTGTTCCTTATTTTCGTGTTATTGACGGTTTAAAAGTATATAATTTCACCGATCGTTTTCATCCTAACACGCAATTTACGTGTTTTAAGGTGCTTCGCGCGTTAGAATCACTGCAGATGAACTTCCATCGTCATTATAATCCCTGGCTACTGCCTATTAATTTATTTATACTTCTGCACGACTGATGTACAAAGGCGGACTTATTGCTTTAGGCTCGTTCTGCCGGTATACAGTCCGCGACAATATTTATGGCCGGTCTGAATGTTGCCGCATACGCTGCGCACAACACAAAAATCAGGTATCAGCGGGACGTACACGGGGCGGGCAGGCAGGGCACCCCCGCGCGCGCTGTTTTTCACCCACAAGCGCCCTCGCCACCCGCGTGTTAGTGTGAGTGAGCTACGTTCGTATTGGTTATGAAATGTACGATGCGCAAGTTCGTACGCACAGCTACATTCAGACCGGCCATAAAAATTGGTGCGGACTGTGCCTTGAGCGATTCAGGGACAGTGTGGTAGATGCACTAAAAACTATAACGATATCTAATTACGTAGTATTAACACTAACCACGTACTAACAATCGAGCATCATTCAATTTAAGTGGGGTACCTCAGTTCATAATACCACGCTGGCTGGCTAGCTATGTTAGGACTCACTTCGGCCTATCTAAATATCTCAGTCGTCTTGCACAACATTAAGGATGAATTGGGTCACAACAGGGCATGTGAATATCTGCTTATGTATCCTAGAAACAAGTACTTCCTTAATTAGAGTTGAAAGGAAGGTACCTTTTTGAACGCGGGTGTCAAGTTTTCTCCGTTCAAAATGTTTACTTCTTTGATGTCCACATCCAGACCTAGAGTGTGGCAGCACATGAGGACAGCTCGCGCCGGAGGACTCCCGAATGCCCGATGCAGTATCAAGCGAGACATTACTGATAAACAAATACACTTCAACAGTTCTAATTATTCTTTAGCGAGATATTATAGAGTGGCTTAGTAAAATAAATAAAAATAATACAGAATCCTAGCTTACCTTATCATATTGGACTTTGCGTTTAACTGCCATAGCCATATCTATGTTATCAAGAATACAGATAGGTATTCAGTGTGGTGACGGGTTTAGAATAAATAGTGTCACCACCCCCGTGACCAGCGTGACACAGTAGACTCGACAGTGGGTCATCCATGGGCTGGGTGGTAGTATTAGATAGGTAGTAAAGATATAGGTAACAAAGAAGTTCGATCGTTGTAGTTTAGTGGATATTGCGAAACACAATCGATGTCCAGTGAACATACGGCTGGCTCAGCTGGATGATGAATGGGAGTCCACCGCACCATTTGTAATATCTGACCACCTCCGTGCTTCGGAGTGCACATAATGCCGCTGGTCCCGACTGCAATCCTACCATCTATGGCAAGTGATAAACTAAGTAAGTAGGTAATAAGTTGCGAAAAAACTGACAGCTGGAACCACAAATTACGGGTTATCCCACTTGATGGTTCGCGTTCTGCGTATACCTATATGTATTTATTTATAGTTAGCAAATTCAGGTTTATTAGACAAATGCCAGGACCAATTAAATTAGAAAACGATGAGGAAGATAGCTGCAAGATTGTTTTAATTAATATGTTCCTACCATGGACGGTTCCTACATAAAATGCGATCGCGCAAAAACACTCTTAATTCTCACTCACTAACCTAAAAATTCAAGCGACGACTTCAGTCTAGTCTTAACATTGAGCACTCGTTAGCTAATATTTCAAACACCCCACAGTAAACTTATCAAAATACTAAAACTCGTAATATTATTGTTTAATAAAAATAAATGATAACAATTTTATAACCTCAAATTAAGGTCGGTGACCTCCGAGACTTATTGTAGAACTATTTGAGTGCGCGGGCCGCGGGCGAGTCGGGCGACGCGCCAGCCTGTCTTGATCTTTGGAACCAACAGAAGCTTGACGGAGTGGTGGCATCAACCCAGGATCTCAAGCCTCATAATATCTTGGGATTCTGGAATAATACCGCATCTCGTCGACAAAGAAAATCCTCTTACTGCATCAAATAATATGTACCGATGTGATGACCCTCCATCACTCAACATGTTTTAATTACTATAATGTGAATACAGATTACATTTATTTGCACTCTTTGATATTATGCTCACGGAGTCCTGGCCATTGGGCAATAGCCGGGTTATGCGGGACTCAGAAGTGCGAGACGGTAGTATAGAACCGACCGACCCACCACGGGTTCAACGAATGTCCAATTCCTGGGCCACCAGGTTCACTCCTCCCGGTTGGGCGAGATTTCTCCGCGAGCCTGGTGGGTCTTGTCCCCATATTATACGAGTGTTTATACGAAACCTTTTGACCACATTTTGACTTTAAATATTAAGATTACTTACCAAATGGACCACCTATTGCCTTATCAACGCGAAGTAACTCATAATATCATGGACGGCATGGTCAAATTATGGCTATGGCTACCCCTATGGTATACGATAAAATAAATCCGCCCCATTAAATAAGGATGCTTTTAAAAAGCAAACTACCTTCTGCTCTATGGCTATATTATTGTGAAATGTGATTAAGGTGGATGCTCCAGGGTATACAGTAGCATTTTGTGAGTTGAAACAAACAAACAAAAATCCATCCATTAATCCTTACAAACTTGCGCATTTTTAATATGTCTTAGTAGAATAGAATATGAATACTTAAAACAAATAACATCAAACTACACAAAATATATAGTAGTAGTAATAATATACTAGACAAAATTTAAAATATAGTTTTATTATTTTTTCGATTGGGATCAAACCACATCTATATTAATTATAAGAGTTACTGCATCTTTTTTTATTTACAAACTAAATCCACATAACTGTACTAAGATGTGTTTTCAATTAGTGGGAACACTTCATTCACTGTATCTATAATAGTTCGGACATCTTCTTCTGACAGCCGTTCTTCACTTTCTTGCACAATCTGAAAATATTACTTAACATCATATACCACAACAATATCTATACTACCTGTTTTTATATCCCATAACTAGGGTATGCATGAGACCCTAACAAAGAATGAACTGGCACATGAAATTGAAATTTCAATGATTTTCTTGTTTTAAGTACAAAAAGAAAAAATAATCCAAAAGAAAAAGGATGTTTGTATTAATTATACTTATACATATAATCCTAGAGTTATGGGACATCTACTAAAACACTGTACATATAAAGACCCATAAACCCATAAGGAATGGATAACCCTGGAGTTCCTTAAAATATGGGTTAACTACACACAATAACAATGACATTCTTGCAGCTGTGATGAATAATAAGTATAGACTTATTTAACTTACCAACTGTATTTCAAGTTCTGTCCGTGGGGGGGTATTCACCATCATCAATTTTTCAGTTTTGGTCAGTTTAAATCTCTTCATAACTTCCAGAAATTTTTGTATCGATTGGGCATTTTGGGTCTTGCACTCTGTGTCTTGTAAGTAGTGAACGGTCTGCCATCATCAATAAAATGATAAACTAACCAAAATACTCACTATTGCCCTTTAGAGATTTATCATCATTAGCATAAGGCCAAGTTAAGCCTTGTTCAAATATATCAATGACTGTGCCTTCTGTGCTTGGGAAAGGGTTTCATATTAAGTTATCCAATGTTTACCATCTGGTCAGCATGGCACAGTAAGGTAATTTCCATCCAAGCATTCCAGGCTTTGAGGAGCATTGACTCAGCAATGGGCTTGTGATCAGCCAATCATGAAGTTAAATTACATAAATTAGTTTAAACAATCATAGATCAATATGGTGTCCATATGGTAACAGATATAGAATACATGGTAGCATTACCTCATCTGAGTATGTTGTTAGAGTCGACAAAAGGAACTGACAAGGCAGATAACCTAGCCACATGAGAAGAAAAAGTTGATACGAAAACATGTACCGATCATGGCACAGTAGGCTTATTACCCTCTATGTAACTGGAGGAGGCATTTATGAACTGAGTAGTAGCAGCAAAGTTGGTCAATTTAAGTTGAAAGTACCTCATATGTGACAGTTGCCAATGAAGCCTCACGCTTATGCTTCCTTTGTGTATTGTCCTTAAGTTGTTGCAAGATTTGCATCACTTCATAGTTGCATAGGAATGCACTGTTTGCTTTGGTGCTGCAAAATTATATTCAGTTTAGCTAAGTTTACAACATTTTAAAATTTTATCTCACATCCAGTCAGCTTTTATTATGTAAATAAAAGCCTTGATGTAGATATAAACTGAATGTTATTATATGGCAATATAAGGATAATTTGTTTTCTTGCTATTTTAATATTCCTATTAATAAGAATAAATTTTATCCACCGACTCAAATCATAAACATGGAGGAAATTGATTATAATTATAATAAAATATAATTATAAAGTGCACTCTACCTATATATTTATCTAATAATGTCATGCCTGCTAATGAAGTTAAACTAATATGAAATAAAGGATATGAAGCTTTTGACAGTACTTCTTCCAAAAAAGATTTAAATTTAAAACGTATCACGTTCAAATGCTATTTAACTATACAAAAACAGATACGTACGTCTCCATGCCGTAGATTATAATATAGTGTCACCTTCCAACAATTTATATGTGTACTGAACTGAAAGAAAATTAGTACATGTTGTTTTGTGTTGCCAAGTTTGTTTCGTTGTTCCTGTGTGGTGACCATTTATTCATAACTTCTATGCAATGTGTGATTAGACAGTGCATCGTAACTGCATTTAAATTAACGTAGGTTTTTTAAAAATAAAAAAATATAAAAAATATTTTTCAAGTCTCGACGACTAAAGCAAACAAGTCGCGTAGCAATTTACTGCAATTTAGCAATCAAATCAAATCAAATCAATAATCAACAAACTAACCTAAAATAATAGCCAAACAAAGTTCTTCTTCTTCTTTTATTGGCTTTCGAACTAGTATGATTCCGCCACTGTCGAGCGTTGAGGATAAACGTGTACAAAAACCAGCGAAGTTAGGTAATTTGATTTGGCTGTTGGAACTAATGTGTCCCGCAAAAAGGTTGTTACATTCTGTCACAACATTATATAAAGGGAACATAATATAAATAAGCTAAGCAGAGATGAGGGAATCAAAATAGTAGGTTAATCAGAGTTTGATGTTATTAGTTAAGATACATTGGGATTTGGTGGTATAGAGGGAAAGTCAACGAGGGATAGGAGAAGTTAAAAAATATCAGGACGCAAGGTATCATGAAGAACGTCGTATTTGAAGGATTGCAATAATGGGCACCGCAAAATTCATAGAGGGAGGTCGGTGGTCTTCCAAACAAAGTTATCTATAAAAAAGACACATTTCAAATGATCTTTGTGACCTTATAATTATATATTTGAAGTTCACGAGTGGATATTAAATACGCTTTAATTTTTTTTTCGGTACTCACTTTGAAAAAATTGAAAACTGAAACAGAAATTTTGGTTGGAGAAAGCAAATCTACTTACTTACTGCCTTCAGGGTTATTAAAGACAGAGTCAAGATTCGCTTTATTTTCCTAAATTGTATAATAAAGATGTTTCATTATTTCACATGTTTTGTGCAAACCAGAGCTTACGCATAACAAATCCGAATACGATTAAATTACCTTGTATGAAACGTTTTTTTTGGGGTAGGCCTTTCTTTACCGGTGAGTGTTGGTGGCTGATTGAGAGAACGTATTTTGTAAAACATTTTAATAATTGAGCCCAATGCAGATTATAGACATGTTTCTGCTAATAATGCACACACCCTGTATGGATCACAATCCCCAGCAGGCCGCCGATCTTCTAAAAATCCTTTCTTTTTTGCCACAACGCTTCTTTGCAATCTGATCGAAGCGCTTCGATCTGCTACTCCCCATTTACAATCGTTAAATGAAGCCGTCTCAAACTTTCCTGTTAATCTTTTTTTATTTTCTTGTCCGTCACCTAGTCCGTAATTTTTCATATACTTTTCATGATTTTCACAAAGAATTTTACAAACCCTTTCAATTTCAACCAAACCTCCGTCTTCTCTCATCTTAGCCACGCTGAAGTTATGATGGCATCCAATACCTGGTTGATTTTTACCCATTGGTTTCGGATGATAACTGATAATTATACTAAAATGTTCAGCCATTCTCCGTAGTAAAAATCTTCCTAGCCACAGATCATCTGCAGCTTTAATACCAAAAGTCCCAATTTGAAATTCCCAAGCTCCTTTCATGACTTCCGCATTGGTCCCTTCGTAATCCATTCCAGAATATACACAAGCCCTAGCATGAGTTTCAGCCAACTCTCTTCCTGCAACATGTTCTCCTATACCGCAGTATGAATACTTGGCTTTTGTATAAGGATAACCTCGAATTTTTGGCCAACCTAGGGGCCACATGTCTTTATCAAACATTGTGTATTCTTGCTCGATACCGAATTGTGGCTTCTGATCTGATATTTTACTTAGCACTTCAGCACAATGAGCTCTGTGATTAGTTGGAGTAGGAGTGCCGTCTCCGTAGAACGTTTCACATAGCACAAGAATATGCGGACCTTTCCGAAAGGGATCCTTATAAATAGCCACTGGAATTAAAATTGTGTCAGAATTGTTAGTTTTCGCCTGTCCCGTAGAACTTCCATCGAACGCCCATTTTGGCACCATAGATAAATCACAAGGAATTTTGTTCAAAATACGATCTTTGCAGCGTAAGTTTATACCACTGCCGTCAATCCAAATATATGTTGCAAAAATTTTATTTTCCGGTAGCGGCAAGTTTATATAATGGGTGAAATAAGCGTTTGCAGGAGTACTCAAAGATGAAGTCCCACTACTAAAACTTTCTTGGCTCAAGTACTTTTCACCATTCCGGTATAATTTTGCAAATATGTTACATAATTTTCCTCTTCTTAAGTATGGCTGTGAAGTTAGCAATTTATTTAAAATCATTTTACGAAAGTGGAATAAAGTATCGTCTATAAATTAACGTTGTTACAAAATCTAGTACTATAGGTCCACGTAAATTTATTTCTTAATTTGGAACCAGATGGCCACGTTACACACTTGTGATAAAGTTTAAATCATCCAAGACTGTGTTATAATTTACTTTCCTGTGCGTAAAATGTATTAAAAACTTTTATTTATGCTAGATTTGCATGCAACGCTAAATCATTATGAATAGTTTTTGTTATTCTGGATATGTAGTATTGATATTGTTGTCCAGTTGAAGACCATTTTGAAGTATTGTTTGAGAAAAAACTTTTAGCTTTTGCCCGCGGAACTACGACCCACGGATAAACCTTGCCTCTACGGAACTAGATCTGGAACTAGACTTTTTGATACTTTACAGTCTAAAATACGTAATTAAGTAAACGCTTTCTGGTTCATGATAGCTACAATCCACGGACTTAAGTTCAAAATAACTTCTATAACAATTTTGATTTATGACCTATCGTTATCTGTTCTTCAAGCACCACTGGCATATATGTCTGTCATGGCAAAAAGTCAAATTAACCAATAGCAAAATTTTAAAGAGTGTAATTTCTGAACAATTATTTTTGGAGCATGGAACTATTTAGACGATTTGCATTTCATTTAAGGAAACGTACAAATGTTATTATATTACCGAAACGAAAATTAATGAAGCATTCTATTAATCACATATTGAATAAAAAAGTTATGGATAGATATCTCCGTCTACCGTTACCAGGTAACAAAGTGTTAGCAACTTACGTATGGATTGATGGATCTGGTATCAACATGCGCTGCAAGGATAGGGTCTTAAACTGTATACCTCTCAATCCTGAAACTGCACCTGGCTGGGCGTTCGATGGAAGTTCAACTGGACAAGCAGCAACTGACAGCTCTGATACTATACTTAAACCGGCTGCAGTATATAGAGATCCTTTTCGTTGCGACCCTCATGTTTTAGTTTTATGTGAAGTTTATATAGGTGGTTCTGGAGAACCAGCTCCTACGAACCACAGGAAATACTGTAATGACCTGTGTCAGCAGCATGGCGCAGAAGAACCATGGTTTGGACTTGAGCAGGAGTACACATTCGTCGATGTAGACGGCTGGGGGTTAGGTTGGCCAAAAGGTGGAGGTTTTCCTGCTGTGAAATATGAATATTCCTACTGTGGAGTTGGAGCAAAATACGCCGCAGGACGTGATATATCGGAATCGCACGTTAAGGCGTGTCTTTATGCTGGTCTTGATTTTGAAGGCACTAATGCCGAAGTAATGTTTGGTTGTTGGGAATGGCAAATAGGTACTACTCTTGGTATAAAAGCACCAGATGATTTATGGATGTCCCGTTACATTATGTCTAGAGTGGCGGAAGATTACGGTGTTGCTGTCACATACCATCCCAAACCTTTTGGTCCGTTGCATCCAGGGGTAGGCATGCATCACAATTTTAGTACGAAAAGAATGCGATCTGATGGTGGATATAAATTTATTGAAGAATGTATTAAAAAATTAGAAACTAACCACATGAAACATATGGAGAAATATGGCAATGATGTGGCTACAAATAAGATGAGGTTATCAGGAAAATTTGAAACAGCACCGTTTGAAAAATTTTCATGGGGTATAGCCAACAGGAAAGCATCAATCCGTCTCCAAAGAAATATAAAAGAAAAGGGTAAAGGGTTTATGGAAGATAGGAGACCTGCCGGTGATTGTGACCCGTATCTTGTTTGTGGGCTACTAATGGAGACGTGTCTAGGTCCCGCCGGAAGTGGAGGTAGTAAAAGAAATTAATCCTATTAAAAATCTATTTTAAAATGTAATTGTAATGTATTTTGAAAATGAAAATAAAAAAAGTTAGAGTATAGTTAGTTATAGTACTAATACCCCCCTTGAGTGCATTTAGAATCTGTTGGGACCATACCGGTTCAGGGTCACCAGCCCGGCCACAGGAGCTCCGGCCGTAGTCTTCCATGTCCTTTCTTTTTTTACACATGATGTACATTGCTGGACAGGTTCGTTCGGGTAACACAGAAGAACCGATGTACAAGTAGTCAGTGTAGTAGCACTTCCCCAAAAACTATTTAACCCATATTAATTTTATTGTTCAGTGAACTGGGTAGTCCAACATTATTGTTACTATTATCCAACATTATTAACTCGTCACTACATTCGTGTTTCATTTGGTCAGTTTTCTTGCTATATTGTGTGTGTTTCAGTTGTATAATCGTGCTTTTTGTATCTGGGATATAAGAATGATAAACGTGTTTAATATAAGATTTTTATTTCCAAGCAAGAGTTTTTAATACGACTAAAGATATATTTATCTTAAAAACAAAAAAAAAGTACCATAGAGATAATGTAATGAAAAAAGAAACCCTTTTGGTAGACTTTAATTTTGATCAAAGGCTTTCACCGGGCTTTCAAACAACAGAAGCCAGAAGCCAGAACAACAGAATATCAGTTTAGAATCTCTGCTACCACCAACAGATCAAGCATACATACGAGATAAACTTAATACATTACTTTTTTATTTTTAATAAGAGATGTAATTGCGAATAAAAAATATATAATTATTATAGTGCCCGTTTGTGTATCAACAATGTTTTAAAAATATGTATAAAAACGACTTTTATGCAATGTACTTAGGATAACTGTATTTTAAACAAATGTTTTAAAAATAGTGGTGTTGGGGTTAATATTGTTTTAATAAAAATGCATATTTTGATTAAAAATGTATAAAAATACTATTAGTAGTTATTGTTTTTTATGAGAGGGAAACCCTAGACTTTACTCTGTGGACGGCCATTTTAGTTCTTTTCTCTATTCTTTCGTCATATGGCGTAAGTGCGTTCTCTGTTGTCCGCCATATTAAATGAAATCAATAAAATAAGACAAAATGTCGCCTTACTAAGTGCGTGAAAATAATCCAATAACATCCAGTTTTTGTGTGATTAAATCGTCAAGAGGATCACAATGGAGAATTCCTACGGTGTGGGGGTTGTGAACCGATACGCTCTTTTCTTGGACGACGAGACCGATCCTCTTGATTTGTTAAAAGCGCGAGAGACGGCCAAGGAGCTCAAAAAGAAGACCAAAGAGGCCGAAAAAGAGAACAAGGGTAAACCCGAAGTTAAACCTAAAGTCAGTACAACACCGGCCGTCAGGAAAGGAATCAAGGAGACCCAAAATGTAAAGTCTCTAGAAAACAAAAGTGGCGAACAACCGAAAGGTAAGGGGCCAGTTCGACCGAACGATCGGAATTCCGAGCGGCCGCCGCCGCGTCGCCGCGAGGACCGGCCACAGAACGGAGCCGTCGAAGGCAAGGACGGAGCCCCGAGGCCCCCGAGACGAGACTTCGGCGACCGTAAACCGAATTTCGAGCGACGCAACTTCAGCGCTGACAACGTCGAGGGTGGCGAGCGCCGCGGACCCAGACCGCCTCGCGAACCTCGCGACCCCCGCGACAGTCGGGACGGCCAGCGCGGGCCGCGACCGTACGACAACCGTGGCAAGCGTGAGTTCGACAGGCGCTCCGGTTCCGACAAGACTGGCGTCAAGCCCGTGGACAAGCGAGAGGGCGCCGGGCCCCACAACTGGGGCACGCTCAAGGACGACATTGACGAGCTCAACAAGACCGGCTCCGAGGGGGAGGTGGGCGAGGACAAGCCTGCGGACGCCGCCGCGGCCGGGGACGCGCAGCCAGAGGCCGAGAAAGCCGCCCCCGCCGAAGACGAGCCCAGGGAGCTCACCCTGGACGAGTACAAGGCGCTCCGCAACGCCCAGCGCACCCAGCCGCAGTACAATCTGCGAAAGGCGGGCGAGGGCGAGGACCTCAGCCAGTGGAAGAATCTGGTGCTGCTCGAGAAGAAGAAGGAGGGCGAGCGCGGGGAGGACGATGACAGCGACGACGAGTACGACTTGGCCGACTTCCCGCAGCGCGTAGGACGCCAGAAGCGCGTGCTGGGCATCGAGTTCACGTTCAGCGACGGAGCGCGGCGCGGAGTGGGAGGGCCGCGTGGTCGCGGGCGAGGCCGCGGCAGAGGCGCCCCGGTGGGAGTCCCGCGGGCGCCCCGCGAGGAGGTGCCCGAGGAGCGCCCTCCTCCACGCCGCACTGCCGACCCGCCCAAGGTCGACGACAGCAAGGACTTCCCCTCTCTCGGATAGGCGCCGCTGCGCTCTTCTCCCTTTCGGTATAGAGTTACGGATTGAAAATATTGTATGTACCGTTATTTTTGAAGTAAATATACGAAATATTTACACGAGCGTGTGTTGTATTGCGATGGAGTCGGGCCGGTCTCCTCGGAGGCCGCCCCGGTGCGGCTACGATTTATGCGGTTCGGTCCACTGCTGGTCTCACTTTCGGTGGACTGGCCCGCTCGCATGCGGAAATGTCCAGAGGGGGAGGATGTTTTGAGTTTTACTTTTGGATACAGATAGCTACAAACACGTACGGATCTATAGTAACAGTAGCTTTTATCATATAACCGCAATGGCTTGATTTAACTTGAGTTAATATGGAATAAGGTTTTAACTTGCAGACTGTGACTCTGATGAATTAACTCCGTCACAATTTAGAGTAGAACTTTGTGAAAAGTAACCCTCGTTGCATTTTATCACAAGTTTGTGTTGACAAATGCAGACTTTGGGAACTGTAAATAGTTGATATATGTTTAAAAGATAAGGTCTTAAATAACAAGGTTGATTTTTGTTGTTACACAACTTCTGAAAAAAATAAACATTTTGTATGTGTGAAAAGTATGTGGCATTATTTTTCAAATTCTGCATAAATTCCTATCTTGCAGCTCCTGTAACTTCCTCCTCCTCACTAACAACTATAGATAGGTACAATGGTAGTGATAACAAGATATCACTTGCAGCATAATAATAAATATTTAAACCACAGGGTTGGAAGTGAAACCATTTATTTTCAATTGTAATGTTTTTATATTGACACATTTTATCACTTTCACACAAAAACAATAGTCTTAGAATTTCTACAGATAATAAAACAATACACATAGTGGGATAAATATGTAACATAATAGAGCTATTACAAAAATAAACATCAAGTATGCACAATGTTATGAATACAGACAATAAATAACATATATTTACAGAAAATAATAAAAATACATTGTTCTTAGAACTGTATGTGGAGATGGCAATGTACCCATGGTAAACTGCAATTATGGACATTAAATACTGAACATACAATTTACATAATACAGGAACATATAAAACAATCACAATTCACCACTAATATTACATTTGTTGAATGTGCTAACAATATACATACACTGAGCCAAGTTCTAAGCAAATAGCATATAGGGATTACAGTTCTTGATATTAATTACTATGTTTCTTTTGTTCAATATGAGTGACTAGTATTGTAATGACAAATATCCGCAATGCCTAGATATACAGTATCACTTAATGAATATGTGGGATAATTTATTGTGTTTATAGGCAAATTGATTTTAGTTGGCTAACTAACATTGTCAGCAAAATATTCCAGGTAGAAAGAAAAAATACATGCTATAATTATTCCATAGATGCATCACTATTCCGCATCACACCCGAAATGTCCAAGGATATTTATTTATATTTATGATTTTATGCCTCCAATTATATTTAATTTTGGAATCTACACATAAATAATAAAGCGCGATTGTCAAATTTCCATGCAGTTTTCTCGATTATTCGCTGAATGTTACCTTCTTAGTAAAATTAGTGACGTTAAGCGTAATTACTAAACACGAGATCTAGTCCCGTTTCACAGCCACAGTACATATAATATTCACTTAATGTACAAGCATTAAAGTACAAACCTCGTAGGATAAGTGGCCAGTTAGTATGACAATAAATACCTAGGGTGACTACAGTACATCTAAATACAACTATCTTTGTTCATCCACTACATTAATATTATCAATTGACTATTATTTACATTGACAACAATACTCATAATTACCAATTATTATTTACAGCTGCTGGTGCAATGCTCTTTAGACTAGGCTATCGAACTTTAGAATGTTATCTGGATAACCAATGGAACAAACTTATGCAGGGTCTATAATGTACTTCAACAATACATCGAATAACATAAATCTGTAGGCCGCATCTTCATCATTTTACTAGCGAGTTATTTATAAAATACAAATTTACAGTCAATAGCAAGGTTTCTTTGTTTTCCTGAAGTTTAAAATAGCAGATTTAATTATGTACAACTGAAAATGTTGTATAGCATTTACTAAAATCCCACCATCTAGGGAATAGATATTGCTTGTTAACATAAAACTTTTCTTTGATTGTGCTTATAATTTGCAAGTTAATTAACTCTTTATACAAAAAATGATTTTATAGGAAACTTCCTATTTTTGATGCCAATAAAGTTGTCACACCTGACAGATGCGTGTATCAGTTGGCATAAAATGTCTTTCTATTGCAATGCGAGGTAAAGCATAATAATTCAGTCACCACATTCTATCCAATGTGAATGCCAACATGCTTGATTAGCATTATTGCATAATTTAATTATTATGCTTATTTCTTCGTTTAGACCGATTGGATTGTTGGCGCGCAATATTTTCATAAACAAGTTCAGTTGCATATGACAATCGAATCCAGTAACAAAGGCCTAACTCAAATCACCCACCCGTACATACCTCGTTCCAATAAATATAAATATTAAAGTTAAACAAATCAGCTTGATGTTAATGGTAGCTCAGTTTTAATGTTTAAGCCTCAATGTGCTTAGTCACATGTCGCTAACACATCGGTCTTCATATAGCAAGGTATCATATTCATTGCAGCTTGTAGACTCTCCTGCAGAACATAGGCAGATACCTAATACCAAAAAATATTGGTCTGCAGCAATCCTAATCAAGCAACTAACATCAAACTACTATGACTTGGAAACATAGTTTCTAAACAAATACAAAAACAATCTCTTCGAATGACGAGTGCCAGTGTAATGAAGATTCACTCGATGCCAAATGTGTTCGTCTCTTCTACAGCCAGCAGTAGTTTCTCATGTAGTATATGCGGCGTTGGGTATGGAGGCAGATCGAGGCGGTTGAAGCAGGTGTGGGCACGAGGCAATGACTCCACGCGGCCCCAGCGTTCAATGCAGAACCTTCGAGGGCCGGTTGAGCCGCGCAGGGCCGAGAAGCCCTCGTAAGGTATCGACGAGGTGCCCGTCACGAACTGTACTAGGCGAAGGCGTTGCTCGTTTGTGAACCTGCGGAGTAATTAGTAAGTTCGTTGTAAATATACATTTGAAGGTAAGAGAGACCACTAATGCTAGAGAATTGATCCAGTTATAGTAAGTTCCCGGTATGGAACTTGGATTGTTCAATGCTAATTCGATTGCAGGAACCGTAGCGATATCAACCCAACATGTTTAATCCCCTTAGCGCATATAATAAGCCTGATGTAAGACGGTCCATTGTATGGAGGGTAATTTGCCTAATGTGTCACGCGGCACTGTTTTCCTTCTCTTGCAGCTAGGTTTCTGCCTTGTTATTTAATCGGGTCTTACGACACCTTCGGGATTGAATGGGGTGGTAACACTATGGCTGTCACTATGAATGGGGTGGTTTATACATATTTATTAGAGTCCTGTCATTTTGTAGTGAATCTGTAATATTGAGTAAACTTCGTATTTAGTAAATACTGTATTTCAAAGCTGATCGCAGTCAGGAAATGTCCTAACATCGTGTTAGGCGTTTGAAAATATCTCCGAAAATAGCTTGACCCACAATCGGCATGAGGCCGGCGAGACGCGCTTCCTGTTTGTGTGACCACGTGGGTTTGGAGGTTATCGATGCTGCGCATGCTCGTCATTTACCTATTAGAGCCACGCGATAGACAAACTTACATAGAAGAGCGAAGCGGTATTTGTTTTTGTTATTCAATTTCAAGGTGTCTGTGTACTGTTAAAAGCTGATTCGAAACTTTTTGGCAAACATCTATGATTTTAACTGACAAATATTCTCTATATGATAAAATAACTAGGTACACCGTTTTTAATTAACCTCAATGTACAAATATGGGCAATAAGTTACATACGTTTTCCTTATTACTTCATGTGAGACAAATACAGGGTGGCCAAAAAGTCGTGGATCAAACGCAACTAGGGGTTAGATGGGGCTATCAGCTGTTGTAGAAAAAATGATCTACGGAAGATCCTTAAGGTCAACCTCTGCAGAGTTTATTTTATGTTTTTATACTAGCGACCCGGCCCGGCTTCGCCCGGGTGCAATATATACATGTATTATACATATAAACTTTCCTCTTGTAACACACTCTATCTATTAAAAAAACCGCTTCAAAATCCGTTGCATACTTTTAAAGATTTAAGCATACATAGGGACGGACAGGCGACAGCGACTTTGTTTTATACTATGTAGTGATAGTGATATTACACCACCATGTATATTAAATCAAATGTAATGCTTCGGGTGACGGATTTAGAATATACTATGTCACCAACCCATTCTAATAAGATGCGTGGAATGTCATCTATACCATAGCTCTGTTTGTTATTCATCAATTAGCATACTTTTAATTATCTCTTTTCGTCGACTAGAGGACGCAATAGAGAAATAACCTAGTCGAAAGAGAAGGAAAACTTGATACGAAACCCTGTGCCAACCCGTCTGGCCAGCGAGGCACGGTAAGCGACTCAGCAGTGGCTCATGTGTGGCCCGAGTAGTACTAGTAGGATTGGTTACAACATTGGCGTGCACTTGTGCGTTGTCTTATACAAAGCATTGGTACCCAAGTCGACTTTTCCGGCTTTCTAACAGCCCAGTATTCCCAACGTTTCAGAGTCATCCCGCGACCACGGACGTAGTGTCCGTAACGTGTCTGAAACGTTGGGAACAAAATATACACGATCAGAACCGTCAAGAAATCTTTTCTTGCAATGTGCAAAGACCGTAAAACCTAAGACATAATTATAGCCTACTCATTTTCTGAAGGGATGCGCGTCTCACCTGTCAATGGCTTGCCAGAACCAGAGTATGACGGGATGCGCGTCGTGGTACCCGCCCCTGTACTCGGTGTGAGCACGCCAGTCTGCCACGTCGAGTTCGGGTGCCCCTGCTATCACTAGTTCCAACTCGCGCGCGTCGAACGCTGCTACCAGACGCGGGTCCACCACCTGGGGATCAAGAACGTACATTTTAAATACCCTGTTTGTGTAATGTAAACGGTCATTTCTAAATTGCTTTGTCAACAGTGTTGTCCACGAGATAAACTTTATCGCTTTAGAACCTTAGCGGTGATGGGGAAGTCGATAAAATGGCAAGTGTCTACAAAGACACTTAAGAGTCAGACTCTATGTAAACCAGAGGTACTTGCTCCGAGTCTGGGTGTCATTTGTGTTCGTGAATTGCATGTTTGTAAACTGCCCCCGCGACACAGGTTTTACCGTGTGTAGTGTGTAATTTCGTTTATTTTAAGGTGAATGTTCCAGGGTAGCCGCGAATAACATTTTAATCAACATACCACCTAGCACTGGCCTGCAAATTGCAAAAAACGTAAGAAAATTTGAATTTCGCGGGCTACCCTGGAACATTCACCTTATAGAAAGAAATAAAAACAAGAAATATTTGGCGCCATTTGTCAACTATAAAACTAAATCCCGCCTGTTCGTAGAGAATCGATTTTACTGTTAAAGACTGGGGTAAACCTAAGATTTTCCTCTTCGTGTTCCTTGAACTAATCGGTACATCTGATGGCTTCGCCAACTTAGGCCAGCTTAACCAAGACTTCTTTGAAACTCAACCTAAACTTAGCATGTCAGTCCGGACTTATGAATTACCTTTTTTTTCAGCCTACATATAAGGTTTAAATTTCCGTTTCGAAGTTCTAGAAATATTTGGACTGGCAAATATTATACATTGTAATTTAAATTAATCGCGTAAACGAACATATTAGATGTAATTATTACATATAATTTTATTACATGTTGTGACGTCAAAACCCGACGATCACGGAGCTTGTGTGATAATGTTCCGAACAGCTAGATGGCTCATTCTCGATGAAACACTATTAAAATTGAAACCCAAAAACGTCTGTTTCACACTCACAATTCGAAATAGAAAAATAATTTATACACAGCTCAACTCATTTCGGATATCTATAGGAATTTTGTTATGTATATGATAGCAAAATAGTAGGCAATAAGGAAAGACCTCTAACCTCATGGAACCCTCTGACGAGCCACTCTGTCTGCTCTGCGACTCCCCGTTCCACCCTCCATCGCACGACCCTCTCCAAATACTCCTTCTTGTTCCTCTCCGTGACTGCAACATCGCGGCCTCCGGGCTTCAATTCCCGTTCCAACACGCGGCCGTCGGCAAGGCGCTCCGATACGGCGAACGTCAACTCGAGAGATGACACACAGCGCGCGGTCTGAAATGAGAGAACCAAGGGCTTATTGATGGTCTTGTTTACATAAGGAAGGGTCATGCATGTCTGGCTGTATTTGGACGGTAAACTTTTGGAAATGTATACACATTATTCACTCCGTAATGATATTTTGACGCTTGCACTATTATTAAAGTAGCTTAAAAACATCTTGAACCAAAAGCGTCTTGGTGTCGGAAATGTCGTGCATGACTACCAATCGCGTGGCTTACGTCTCCTTTACAAATCGACTATTGAGCAGGATAGATTTTGGTTCAAGATGTTTCTTAGCAGTACTAGATGTTAACCGCAGTCTCCAACTGCGTTTATTTTTAGAGATTTTGAGCCTCAATTGTTAACGCGATATTACTATTTTCATTACCCCAAGATCCCCAAAGTATATCACCTTAAACATAGATGTGGAACTACAAAGAAGAAACCTACGTTGTATCTTCTACATACCTGTAACCATCGAAGGGAAGCCGCGAACTGGGCGTCCAAGGCGTCAACGTCTTCTAAGGCAGGAGCCAGTCTCAGCAGAGCTCGGTACAAGGCGCGCGTGAACCACGCCTCCAGGAGGTACCCATGTACCAGTGCAAGTCCCAGAACTCGTCCGGAGAAACGGAACCTGAAGATAATTCCGTAAAATTGTAAATACATCCACAACAAAATTAATTAAGTATGTATTTACATATTATGGCAACACATTAGTCTTCCAGAATAAGTAGTCTGCTTTAACAGGTCGTGTCTGTATTTCTGTATCTGTTTGTATTCTATTCTACCACCGAGCGTGTCTAAAACCACTTGGGAGTCAGTTTATGTATAGACAAAGCATTATTTTACATTGCACCGGTATCGTAAATATCCCGCGACGTGCCGAAAGCTTCGGCAAAAACATCAAATTGTCTCCATAAATTTTACCGCATGTAGCTCGATAAACTATTTTTTTTTGTACGCTCTTGACGAACGAAAATGAGCGCTACGTTACGCATCAGTAACGTTATAGTAACGTGATATGTCGTAATATTTAGAAGTTATGTGACGTCGCTTGGTGTGCACAAAAAACTATTTCGTTGGGCGCCACGTATGTTTGTTTGTAACACAATACAGGGTGTTTGTCGTAATCCGATGCGAGTGTTGTTCGAGACAAGCGCGAGCGCCGCCGCCGGAGCCGTTAAAGAATAAATATAAGAGGGCGCGAACCTACTGTGAAACCGTTGAGAGGGCTGTTTCACTTGGGACAGTCTAGATTTCAATAACTGTCATGACTCAGTTAATGTTCCAAGACATTTGCTAAAACTCATCTTAGAGACATACACAGAACAGACAGACATAGAAAATACTTTAATCACTCAAATATTTCGTTAGCGTGCAAAAGTGACCAACAATGTTGCATTTATTGTTGAATATGCAAAATAACCTTCAAGCCAAACCTTAAAGATTCTACTACTAAGAACTTTGATTATAAATCGACTTATTAGCTTTACGTCATTCCAAGATTGGTCCGAATACTGTCGCTTGTAATTAACAATTTTCATTTGAAGAGAAATCAGGGTTTTGATCCCACACTTACAAAAATAAAGTAACTGTATCTCGCAAATCCGTCCTTCTTTTACTAATAACATTACAAACGGTCCGTATTTATGCAAAATGGAACCACAGGACAAATGTAGATGTTTACTTTTTTTGAAGAATGCTCCTTAAAATTGGTCTAAATTCTTATGCAAAAGAGAACCACATGTTTTTCCCTTGAAAACAAGGTATAAAAAGCAGAAAAGAACCAACAGCAACAATGACATGCGTAAAATAAATTTATAAGTATTTATATACGCATACTTAAATTAGTAAATTATCAATGAATTTAAAAAAAATGAATTTTACTTCCTCTAACACTGCACATGATTTTGTAAATCCTTTGAAATCTCAAAAGTGTGTGATTGCTGGGTGGTTCCTTATTGCATAAATACGGGTCTTATCAGAGCGAAATAAAATACTGGACTCACTATGTAATTTCATTCATAGGCGAGCCTATAAAAAAGTTGCGCTATAAAGAAAAATCGAAAGTCATTAGAGGTCCCGTCTATGGTTTTCTAATAGGCATTACTATTAGAAAACCATAGAACTATTGACCGTTAGACACAGGAACTTGGCAAGAACTTTTGAATTTAGTCGATTAATGTTAGCAATAAAGGTTGCGGGCAGCAGCTTGATGCGTCAAGCTGAAGACAGGGCGCTATGGCGTTCTTTAGGGGAGGCCTATCTCCAGCAGTGGACCTATGTGGGCTGATGATGATGATGCTCGCAATGGCATAGAATTGCCTCGATAGAATTTTTTTAACGATTAATGCTAGCAATTGCATCGTGTCAAATTGCCACGATAGAAATTAACAAGTTTTTTTGGTGGGCCTACCGGTATTCCCTTACACCGGAACCATAACATCTCTGCCTGCACCACTCGTGTCAATACACGTGAACGCCAACTAACAGTCGTAGCGTGCGCCGTGCAGGTTCTCTTTCAATTGTACATGAACCTACATAATTGCGGTAATTTCCCGTAATGACCGCCAATCAACACGAACCACTGTCTTGTATTGATTAGCTAATAATGACGGGGGGTCCAGGAAGCGGTCAGGACATCACACAATGACTGTGATTACATTGTTACATTGTCAGTGTGGTGACGGATTTAGAATACACACTGTCACCAACCCATGCCATCTTTAGGTTGTCGTATTAGGCGACGAAAGGAACGCAAGAGGCAAGTCACCTAGCCTTGACACAAACCCTGTGCCAACCCGTCTTGCAAATGTGGAACAGTAGGCTAATTTCCATCCATGAATTAGGAGAAGACCGACCCAGTAGTGGGTCATTTATGGGCTGAAACGGCGATATTGTTACAAAAAGTCTCGGTATTTGATTTCACCGCTAGGATTATTGTTAGCCGCAACTTTGTCCGCGTGGTATTTATTAAAAACGTTATTGTTCAGTACGCATAGTTTACGATAACTTAGTAAGTCTGTATTTTCAATTTTGATGGGAAACTCTATAAGCTCCCTTACCGCGCAGCCTGTCGCCTTTCCGTCTAGGCGGTTCGTTTGAGCGGTCCAACCGCTGAACGCGGTTTCATATTTTGACTGCCTCGTTGGTCTAGTGGTCAGATGTGCCGCCTTTGGATCAACGGGTCCCGGGTTCGATTCCGGGGTCGGGCCTCTGGCTTTGTCTAAGCCAGAGGCACTGGCTCGGAGTCTGGGTGTCATTTCTATCTATAATATGTAGGTATTTACAAAAAAAAAAAATATATAAGTAGTTTATCATCCATCTCGTTACCATAACACAAGCATTAAGTTGCTTAACTTGGGACGAGATGGCGTTGTGTGAAATGTCCAAGGAAGGATATATTAAACTGGAAACCGCTAGTGCGTAAAGGGGGTGACTCCTTTTTACATCGGCTACCTGCCAGTGAAAGTCCCGTCAAAATCAGTCGAGCCATTTCAGAGAATAGCCAAAACAAACAGACAGACAGAGCCACAAAAATTGTAAAAAAAATGTTTTGGTATATGCACAGTGTATACATGCAAATTAACTGAAGAAAAAGCGGTTAATTATATATTATTACAAACAGACTCCATTTTTTTTATTTTATGTCAAAATTTATTAATATTTTTAATAAAATTTAGTAGGACAATTAGCAAAATAACTTTTTGACTGCTTCTTTGTACTACTTTTGGCCTGGTTATATATTTTAACGATAGTGACACTGGTAGTAATGTCTGTTCGTGCAGTACATGTTTGTAAACTGCCCCGGCGATACGGGTTATACGTGGTGCAGGGATCGTTTTTTTTATAAAAAACAATACCTATGGTTTCTTTTTGTTAATATATTGTACGTTTAAGCATTTAGACTTTGCCTAATGTATCTTCTAGATAAGCTGCCAGTTTTTATAATAACATTGTAATATTAAATCGTGTGCAAATTTTTATGGGTACATTCAACGTGCGAGTGGTATTAAAATTTTATTTGCAATTGTGTTTAGAAAAACAGACCATAAACGAATCCACGTCATTGGCCCAAGTAATTAAATTACTAATTAATTATAATAAACAATACACATTGTATAATATAATATATTGTGAGATTTTTTCCCAAGTAATTGTTCGCGGTAATAATGCATTGCGAATCCGTTTCTAGGCATTAACGTGTATGTCTTATTTTGATAATTAATCAATAAATAACCTATCCTCTTCCGAACGTTACTTAAGCAAGAGCTGCTTCACTGGGATTTTGCACCGCTACTAAATCAGTGTTCGTAACCTTAAACCTGCGGACTGACGATCTTACCAGGGGCGTAAGATTATCGTACATGGGATCGAATTTGATCGGAATTATCGTATTTCAGGGCAATATCTATTATAAATAAATAACTAAATCATATTATTTGTAATATTGATATGTATGCAAGTACCCTATGGTTTATCTTTTTAAAACCACCGCTTTCAAATAACAGAACACACAGACCTGAACCGATTCTCTTTCCACTACGCGCCAAGTTTAAAATTCACTCGGACTAAATTTTACTGTTCTGTTCCCATGCATGTTCGGTATGAAGCACGCGAACAAAATTTCGTATTTCTATAGAAGAAATGGATATGAAATTATCTTACAATCTGCGTACCATAATAATATGCTATCGTACATCGTACGAAGGCACAAAATTATCGTATGTGTACGATAATTATCGTACGGTTCCGAACGCGGCTAAAGATGAAGTTTCATAGTAGCAGACCACGCTACAGCGCCATCTAGTCCCTGTATCTGTCAAAAAACGAAACGCAGCATAAAATAATCAAGCGGAACTCACCATTCATGATGGTTGTCGACGAACGCGGACATAGGGGACACGTGCACCGTGTAAGTGTCGTTCGCGGAGTACTCGAAGAGGCCGTAGTACGGGTTGAAGAGTTCCCGCGACAACAGGAAGAAGAACTCTCGACTGGGACCGCCGTAGTCGAGGCCCTCTTCGCCGTCCCAAAGCACGCAGAGTTTTCCCTTCTGCAGTTCCTTCTTGCCGCACGACATGATACGTCGGAAGGCGTCTTCGAGGAGATGTTCGCGGCGTATGTGCAATCTGGAGGAGAGATTTGTTATTAGTTGTTTTAAGGAACCAAGGGTAACTAGTTAGTTATATGCACGGTCATTGTAATTTGGCATTTTAATTAAGACAAGCCCACTGTGATTTTTCCTCCAGGTCTTCTTGGTTGATGCCGCGTTCCGCCTCGGTGTTATAAAATATCTATATCATCATTTCAGCCAAAAGACGTCCACTGCTGGACATAGGCCTCCCCCAATCCAACCCAATGGTATCCATATACCATAATAATAATTGGTTTATATACATTTTAATATTTTAACAACTCTAATGTGTATGGGATTTTCCTCCTTTCGTGTTCTGGAAGAATAGGAAGAGACGGTAAAATAACCTTAGTACATTTCTCGCCTCTCTCGCGACAACTTCTAGCTAAGGTGTTAGAAGCTAAGAATTGTTTCTTTTTCTTAAACGGCTGAAATACCGACACAAGTACAGTGTGACTTCGGAGTATCAGTTGGGTCAATTAGGGTACTCTTGTTCGTAGTATCATATTATCTATTGACAGAGCAATGGGTATGAACCAATATTTGAACATTAATTACTTACTTTAGTTTGCCAGGACCCTGTCCATATCCTTTGCTCTCCAGCTTTCTGTAAAAGGCCCTCAGCTTGGCTTCAAAGTCTCGTCGCTGTGGTGCGGGCGCTCTGGTGCTGCGGGCAGCAGCAGGGGACGCCGCTGGCGAAGGGACTCCGGCTCCCTGAACGGGAGTTCCGCAGCCTCCCGCTGGCACATAGCTCATAATCTCCTGCTCGAACAGGCTGCAAAAGAAATTAAGCGTCGTTAGGTTTCTCATACAGTTTCGTTGGATTTTCTTCATAAGAGTTGGAATAAGCAATTTACAGCGTATTGGTGAACATTCTGTGGCTTTAAGAAAAATTTTATTTAAGTAAATAAAGTAAAAAAAAGGAAAATGTAGTCTTACGTCATTTTCTAATCAAACCGTACCAATATCTGTGAACATCGGTTGAGTGGTTTAGGCGTGAAACCGTAACAGATAGACATAGTCTCATTCGCATTGTAGCATTAGTTATACAT
The DNA here is from genome assembly GCA_905475355.2 of Clostera curtula. Classification (NCBI taxonomy): domain Eukaryota; kingdom Metazoa; phylum Arthropoda; class Insecta; order Lepidoptera; family Notodontidae; genus Clostera; species Clostera curtula. Next base: position 18,139,065 of record FR997797.1, on the reverse strand, counting down.
GTAACAAAAACGACCTTCGTATTAGCAAAGTAAATGATTCTGCGTTGAGATAAATATGCAAGATAAAACTCGAAATAATTCCAATTAATTTAAATTACAATTTTGTGTGGTTCTGAACAATTAACCTTAGAAAATGCCTTTGCTGCAGAATAAGGAAACAAGTTGGGTGTAACCACATAATATAGCATTAAAGCTTTTAGTAAAAATGTAGGTCATATTCAAGGACTACAATCACCAGTGGTGATAATGGATAATATGATTTATCTTAACCTAACAAATTGTAAAATATAATAAAGCTTGTTGTGGATTTTATTAGCCAAAGTGAAATCTATAAACCGGATTACTGTGTAGTTTAAGCCATTCAAATGTACAGATGCAGTGCGGACGAAGATTGTCCAGCGTAGGGACGCAATCTTCTATTAATGGCGATGTGGTGGTCGAAGTAATATTCTGATAGAAGAAAGTATCTTGTCATATTACACATGCCGTCAAAGATCAAGTGCAACGTTTTTTCTTCTGAGCCCATGGAAGACAATAGTGCATTAAACTGGACGCCCCTTGGGGGAAACCGGAGACCCACCCACCCTGCAACGGCCCTCCTCAAATTGGATAATTCACGAAAAATGTTACTTCGGACAAAAAAATAAAGGGGTGGTGCCATGTTTTCATAAGAAATCCTTATTACTTTAACCGTCACTTACGGCACTCTTAGGATGGAATGGGATGGTGATACTGCATTCTAACGCTGTAACATGAAATATGATGCTAACATAAGTACAATGATGCTATTCTAGCCAAGAAAAAAGAAACAGGGCAACTACGCATTGAGCGATAACAAAACAGTTACTGAATACGTCGAAACAACCAGTTTTTAAGGCCGTAGCTAGCTTAGATATTACAATTGTCTTCAGGCGTTTTGCTAGGTGGAAAATTTTAAATACGGTGACGTTCAAAATCATTGTTTAGCATAAGACATGTTATATCTTTTTAAATATGTCACGGCTTTTTGTGGCACAGAAATGTTTAGGACTAGTCGTAGTTCTACTTCAGTAGACAAGAAACTTCACAATATACAAATACAGATCCATACCCGTGCGATTCTGGCCTTTCTTATTATATCAATTAAGGCGATCATAGTGTGTGAAAGTGAGATTCCTCCATTATTTACCAGAGCGTGAACCATTAAAACAATAATAACAATCTAGTAAGTTGGTCAGTGTGAAACTGACTTGTACAACACTCGACCATTAACCGCCTCACCATTGCCCGTATGGGCGGCACCAAGCACGGCTGACTTCTAAAACAATTACACCACCGGCCATTATTAAAAACTTCATTAAACAAACGAGATAACAGAACCTCAAAACGTCCAAACTGTTGCGGTCGGCCAAAATGCCCACCAGGTGCAATGAACCGTGATAGATTATAGTCCAAAAAGACGAGGCAAGGCCGGCCCACATAAGACAGAGACAAAACGCCGGGCTCTAGGCCCGCAATACCCGTAATCGATTTAGGAGAGCGGGAGATTTAGAGCCGCGACGCCCCCCGCTCGTGATCGAGATCCGGTAATTAGTGTAATAATTTCATTTGGCCCCGGTGAATTATACGTGAAGACATGCGGAGCGTACGCACACCGGCTCCAATATATTTGTGCTTAATAAAAATTGTAATCGATATCATTGTAGATTCTAACAACACAGCTACACCGACCGTTTTCAAACTACATCTACGAAAACTCAGTGGACAAGGGTGCACTATACGAAATTCCCATAGAAAGCAGGTCCTAACAAAGTGGGTCATGACAGGTTACAAAAATAGCTACGCGCAAGGGTGGGTAAGACATAACATCAAAGATTTTCGGCGTAATTAGCTCACAAACAATGGATTCGCCGAAACACCCACAACGCGAGATCACGTACTCGCCACCCATATGAAACCATTGAGCCCTTTTACAGAAGAACCTTGTTGCTAATGTTTAGTTGATCTATTGAGTACGTAGTACATTTTAATGGGACATTATGTAAGGCGCGTGCCCAATATTCTGTTCACCACTGGCTTTGTTTGCCAGGTACACGCGCGACAAACACGCAGATAATTGAGGAAACATTAAACGCTGGTTGCACTTTGTGTATGCTAACTGCAAACGCAAGGTCGCCGCCGTCACCCGAAGGAGCTGCAATGGGAATGGCCTAAAACTGTTCACAACGATACTTATATCTATTACATTTGAGTTACGTGTAAATTGTACGGTTTGTTACAAAATCGGTGAGAAAATAGTTTCCGGCACGCGATGGGAGAGCGAATTCGAAGCGCACCTTTTCTAAAAAGCGAACAAAAGCTACGAAAACATAATACGATGCTTTCGTGATAGCACGCGGGTCATTATGTAAGCATCCGGCACATCCTCGGTACATATCGTGGAGTCCGGCAACCGCCGAAAGTTAATGAGGATCGGAGGCATTCGGTGCGCGGAGCACGCGCCGGTCTGGCCGCGCCCGAGGCGGTGCGCCGGTCACGTCCCTCGGACAGGTGTGCGAGGTGTCTCAGCGCCGGTCATTGTGTCCGAAGATTTCAGATAGTTTCTGAGATAACGGAGACGATACGGGTGCTCAACGTCTTGATTCCATGTCAGGGTTGAATCGAAGATGACGAGGCGAGATCTTATCTCGTGTCTGTGGTAGTTATTTAATTACCGCTGAGCGCAGACGCCTCAGCAATGTCTCATTGTTTAAGTTGCAGCCAGTATTGATGGGACATTTTGTATCTAGATACGTTTGAGTAGCAGGAGGTTGGGGCTTAGTGAAGGTACATTTATGTAATGCGCGTGCCTCGCCAGGAAGTTCACCTAACAGCTGTCGTTAACGACTTTAAACGGTGTCATTAGGAAGCCAAACCGCTTGAAATATCAAAACATCGTTCATTCAAGGTATGAGCGACACTGAAAACGACTATAAGAATGCTGGAAATAAAATTCCAAAAGAAGGTATAAAACTTTCGGGCCACAAACTGCGTGCGAGGAAAGAGTTGGACCATTAGACAACACAGTCACCTGTAATTAAGGTCCCCTACACAATCACCCCTGATGATAGTTGCCGCGGGCTCTCTCTGATATAGTATCTTTACTGGTGGAAAGCGAAGCAGATTATTTTTGGCCTCTGGTCATTCATATTATAATTTTAATACGATTTATGCTGGAACTTTACGTTAGATACTAGAGTTACCAAAATCAATTTAAGGATAAATAAATTATTATTAGTTTCTTATGGTTAAGTTCTTGATGTTTGAATTAGTTTGGGAGCTAAATTACGTTCGATAACAATCATACGCATAACTCAATATCAACCTTTAATTTCGGCTACGAGAATTCTTTCCGTGTTCTCAGCGCCTATATTTGAACGGAATACGAAAAAAATATCGAATTACTTCCGAGAACAAATATAGGTAATATCAACACGTCGATGCCAAACAATTGAACGATAACAATGGGCGACTTTGTTTAACTCCTAAAGTTCTAGAAGGCAAAGGTAAATTATGAAATGGTCGACATTGACGCGACCTCACCAGAATTAGTAGGTAAGTGTTACGTGTCTAATATTTTTATTAAATTACTTCCGAAGCTGTCATAAGGAAGTTAAAGTTTGTCTCTTGCTAAAAGCCGTAGACGAACACCTCTGCGATATGCGCTATTTGTTATCATAAAATATTAAACTGGAACTATCGCTAGGTTAGTTTCAAATGCCAATGAACTGAAGATTTATATGCTTGTTTGGATGGGCCTTCAAGATCATAAGGTTTTCAATGGTTTCAAACATTTACGATCATATCTTTTTTGAATTGGTTATTCTAAGCATTATGACTGTTGATGGATACCATATTTCATTTAAGCACATTAAGGCGATAAATATTCAGGCATCTTTTGTATTTTTTACATCATAAATCATAGCGATCCTTCCCTCACCTACAAATTAAGTTTCCGAGAATAAAATAAATTGAAAAATATCGCGAGATTAAAGCGTTATATGATAATAGGGTCGACGCGTGAAATTAAAATTGCGTTAAATTGAGATGTCTATAAATATTACGGGGTTCTGATATTGGCAATGTATATTTTTAACGCTTTTGCAATCTGTATATTTAGACTATGCAAAGTAAACAATAAAACTATAAAGCACTACTTCGTCTGCCCAGTCGCCAATTCGCACTGTATCTTTATAAATTATAATTATAGCTAAATTATTGTAAAGTTTCATTATATACAATCAGTAGTTTTTGTAACAATGTTCAACCCATCCAAACAGTAGTTCTATATCATGTATTTCTAAATCAATTACAACAGACATTAAATTCATCAAATGATTTATTGTATCAAATGTGTACTTGTAGAAAGGTGATTGATGGTGATTTGCTGACGAGCATGTCGAATCAAACTGTAGTATTTAGTAGAAGCTTACATTCCGATAGCTGAACGAAATGTTCGCGCGCAGTTTGTATCTGTTTTATTAGAGACATCCATCAATACATTGATTAATAATAAACGTTTTGAAAAAGAATGAATAATTATCTTTCAAACGAAAAATAATAATTTACGCATTCTGGATAACGTGACCAGGTTATACTATCTACCGAAAATATCCCTGTATTAACCTGGCTTTCGAAGCTCCTCCCAACTCCTCGTCTAATGTCGCATAGCATCTTCGCCAAAATTGAGTGAACTGAGTAAGTACATTTATAATAATAATAATAATAATAATATAGCCATTTATTCCGAATTTTTAAAATTGGGTTACATGTTATTTTACGAGCACTTTTTTATATACAAATAAAATCTTAATTAAAACTGAAAAAAATATATTTTGAAACTACTACTTATTTATAAAAGGTCTCTTAATTCGGCGTGTCTGTTGACATAGGCCTCCTCCAGCGATTTCCATTGTTGCCTGTCCTGAGCTACCCTTCTCCAGTTCGGTCCTACTGTCAATTTTATTTCGTCTTCCCACCTTATATGTTGTCTTCCTCTTCTTCTTTTACCATCTCTGGGGTACCATTCTGCGACTCTTTTGCTCCACTTCTCTACTTTGCTTCGCATCAGGTGGCCTGCCCACCTCCATTTTTGCTGATCGATCCTAGTGAGTATGTCAGTGACAAGTGTTCTTGCTCGTAAGTCATCGTTTCTTATTCTATCTTGCCGTCTGTATCCTGTCATACTTCTCTCCATTGCCCTTTGTGCTATGGCAAGCTTTTCTCTGAGTGCTCCAGTGATGGCCCAGGTTTCACACCCATACGTTAAACTTGGCAATACACATGTATTGAATGTTTTTCTTTTTATAGCCATGCCCAGGTCCTTAGATTTAAAAATTTCTTTTAGCGACCAGTATTTTTTCAAGTACATTTAGAGCGGCTATAAAGTTTGGCTAGGACTGATACGAAGTCCAATACTTGGTGTTTAAATGACAAATTACTGTTTTTTTACTGATAAGTTAGGATAGGTCGAGATCACTGTTACATTTGCGAGATTCTTTCTCTAAAACTAAGATTAAAATTTTTAAAAGTTATTTACAAAGTTAAAGTGGCAAGGACAGTAAACACCACGTGTGAATATCATTTTCCCAAATACAAATACACCATTCTCTCATCATCCAAGGTTTGATTATCATGTTTTCAAGAATGCACTAATAAATTATTTGTGATACATGTTACAGTTTAAGGCCACTGCGTCATGCAATTAGGACATTCTGAAGGATTTCCACACGGTATGGAAGCAGAAGACCTGACACATCAGCCTATTGAAGTCATACGTGTGTTTAATTTTGTCACATTTATGTTAATAATAACTGGACGAAGCGCTGAATGCATAAATAATACCTTTCAAATTATCAAATTATCAGTACTTAAAGTAACGGTTTTATTGTATAGGTATTTGTTTGGAATCTTGATATTGAACTGTTTGTAGTTCAGGATATCTGTGTTGAGAGATCATATGTATCTAAAATCAATAGTAATGCAGGTATCGTATTCCAGTTCGATAGTACGCTAGTGTAAGTTCTCCACGTAAAAATAGGAGGAGTTTCTCAATTCTTCGGGTTATTTTTTTCCCAAAACCTACTCAATAAATGTGCCATTTGCTACATCCTATATCATAGCTGCATCTTTAGTAGTTTTCAAAGTGTCAATGATAGATAAATCACCGTGCTTTAAATGGCGGAGGTCGTTTCACAAAACCACTGTCACGTTATGATTGATAGTTTACGATGCCCTGTGATTTTTATATTATTGTGATTTTCCAACTACAAAGGTCACAGCTAACGTAGAACTTGTGATTGTCGTTCTTTTGTTATATGCATAGAAGGCATTTTGAGCAACTGTATCCAAAAACTTGGATTTCGGTAAATATACTTATTCTAACTTTACAATGACAACGCTTTATATCTTCTTCAACAAATTAGGTATGTTCTACAAATACAGCCCAAATGCTTAATTTCTTTTGGTTAAATAAATAACTATGCGTTTACCACACTGTCATAACTTTGTATCAAGCTTAATATAAGTAACATTAATGAAGTTTCTTGCCTAAAGTAATTTAATTACATTTAAATTGAGGTTATTTTTAACGGTGCGTGTGCCGGAAGTGTAGGGGCGCCCAACAATGGGGATATGTGCCCCGGGTGACCTGCGATCCCCCAATTGGCAGGCGTAACGTTTAATTATTCTCGTTTAGCTGCAACTGGCTTGTTACTATGCATGATTAACATGGCGACCAACAGACACTTACCAACGTAACAATGAGAATAAAAAATATCATATTATGTTCCACCTCCAAAATTATACATTGACGCAACAATACATTTATGTAATTTTAGATATCCGTATAATCTCAAAAAGTTTTTCTCTATAAATTCCCGAGCACAGATTATTTTAGTAACAAAATTCATACGATAACCCCCATTCAAGTAAATATTTTCATTTCAGTCCACAAAAGTCAGACTTTCTCCAATTCCAAGAAGCGAAATTAACCAAATTATAGCGTCTCTAAAATTAGGTTAACAACGTCATCAACCCAGCCGACAACCATGATCAAACAGTTAAGTTTATAACCCCAAATCTATCAGTGTTGACATGCGCATACTATTGTTTACACATTCAAACGTATAGTAGAAATGTAGGTAACCAGTAATGAGTAATGTTTAATGACAGGAAACCAAGGACAATGACCGATTGGAGCACTCCCGCGTACTCTGCGTGGCAGCTGCACCTTTGCCTTTTTTGTTTAAGTTGTAACCGATTATTGGAGGCGTTCTGCGACACATTTCGTGTAGTTACGGAATTCAACACTTTAAGTCTCCAACCTAAGTGTACCATAGAGAAAACGAAATGCTATACCAACCCGAGGAGCTAACGTAGAACAATGCCTATGCTAATTCTCTCCATGAAACAGGAGACAATATAAGTTTTTTTTTATGTTGATAAGCGCTCTATAATGTTTCTGCCGTTTTACAATAGTTTCGTTAAAATTTTTGCGAATCTTCACCTGACTAAAGAGGGAGATAAAGTTTAAATAGCAAACCAAGTCTCGATATTACTATCTTGAAAGTTAATAGCATCATTATAATGTAATAAAGGCAATTGGTAAAAAGTGCACGCTAATTTAACGTTACAGACCAACGTTTTACGTTATTAACACTATGAGCTATTTGTAATTGATATGCTTTTCTATATTTAAAAAGCCTGCAACGGTAAAAAAAATCCTTGTCATCGCATTTATGCTTTTACGGTATAAAAATGCCCGCCATACAGTCCTGGAGGCAACCAGTCAGACTCGTCCACAATGCCATTCCAGCCGACTGCGCCTAGTGTCCATTTGAGCCCTGTCGTCACGGTTACTGCCTCCACTGTTTCCATGGAACACATTTTTGACGCAATTTCTTTAATTTTATGGGATGTGCCGCCTTTGGATCGGTGGACACCGGTTCGATTCCAGGGTCGGGCAAGTGAGGCACTTGCTCTGAATCAGGTGTCATATGTTCGAGAGTTAGATATTTGTAAATAGCTCCGGCGGTACAAGTTTCCTGCAGGGGTTTTGTTTAGAAAACGTTCTCCTTTATATGAATATTTGATACGAACTAGCTTAAAGAGTCTTAATAAACACTAAAATACGTAATATCAGAATGAAATCAGTAAAAGTGTAACCAAAAAGCATTGCGCGTACCAATTGCCGGATGAACAAATCAATCAAACGAAACTTACGAGTACGTAAGATATTTTCAAATAGATTTGCTTAGTCTGCTTAAATTGAAAAAGAAAAAAAAAACACCAAGAGCAATGTTACAAAAACAATGAGCCTAAGAAACAATTCTCCACACACGGTATAATCTATACCACGGTGTTTGCCCAAACGTGAAGACCGAATCAAACGCGCCAACCATCCTAAAACGCGTATCAATATGCTATTCTATTCGGCGGTTATAAAGTTTAAATTTGCATAGTCGATTGTTATTAGATAAATTGTCTATCGGGTCCATCTTAGAATGATAGTTCCCTTATCGAGGGGATTACGACCGAAACTATTACACTTTATGACCATTTGATTGGTTCACCGCGACTAACGATGTAGGAGCACGGCAGAGCAGTGTCGTTCCGTGTACGCACTCGATTTACGACCACTCTTAAAACCTGAGACGTGTCCCATTGTTAATTTAGAAACGATGAATGGCGATAACAGACATTAAGCGAGTTTGTTTGAGCATCGTTATATCGCTGTCTAATTATTTTATGGTCTGTTTGCTCTTTGGCCCTGAATCGACTGTTTGTATGGGTAAGATATAATGGTGGAAATTTGCTCATTGGTATAAATGATAACAGGTGGGTTTAACATATTTTAAAGTATTGTCTTCCATATTTTAAAAACATCGTAATTAATTATGTTTTACGAACGAGTAAGACGGTTTCTTGGACAATTTATTTAATTTATCTACTTAATTTTGTATCAATTTATACCATAGTTACATATATATATATTTTTTAACCTATACCTTGCACTGGGTATAACCTTGCACGGGGGCAGTTTACAAACATGAAATTCACGAACACAAATTACACCCAGACTTAGAGCAAGTGCCTCTGGATTAGACAAAGACACTTGCCCGACCCCGGAATCGAACCCGGGACCTGTGGATCCACATCTAACCCCTAGCTAGACAAACGAGGCAGTCAAACATCATCAACCCAAATCGAGAATCCGATTTGGTGGTAGAAATTTAGCCTGGACAATCCGGGGACAAGGGTTTCTTATCAAGCTTTTCTTCCCATGACAATACGATGTCTAATTACCTTCAGGCACGAGGAACGAATAAATGGATACCTACGTCACCAAATATATTAATATCAACATATATATGACTGTAAAAAATGTCATTAGTTAATACAATATCAACTTGATGTCGCAATAGGGTGGACGACAAGGCGTGTAAAATACATATTATGTGCGTAAGTAGCCAGTGTTACAATAGACTACCAAAATATGATCTAAATTAACAAAAGCAAACGAACGACGGTACGTGAAAACGTGAATTAGTAATGAGCAGAGTATTGTCGAAAAGGTCATGCCACAATGTAGTTCGAGTCCTTTTTTAGAAATTAATTCCAGCGATGGTAATCTTTCTATTTTTGGTCGATGCTTACGCAGAGACCACAATACTTAGCATTCTGAGAAATTTATTGTATTGGTGATAGAAGCTTTAGTACACAAAACGATCCAATTAATTGATGTGTGCTTAAGAGTATTTGTACGTTTAATCAATAGACTCTAATAAACTGAAACCTGAGGATGAAATTAGTTCAAATTATAATTTTACTCTATGTACATCCAAGGTAACATAAACCAGTTGAGAGTAGATAAAATGAAATAATCTATATTGGTTATTTTACCACTTGAATGCTACGCTACAGTTTCGTAGAATATAGACAACCCATTGAAATATGCGATTTATAGTATACTACCTTCTCCTCCTCGTCTTTTACAACAACTTACGAATACAACAATAAAAAGAAAAGTACTAATTAAAAAAATATCTTTGGACTTTCACTGGACGCCGTCCTTTTTAAAGTTAGTATAATAAAAAAGGAGTCTTTGGTGTTACCGCCTTTTCTGAAAGAGCTGGCACAAAGCAGAGGCCCACAATTGTCCACCTTCCTGGTGCAGCTACAAAGGGAAAGATTAAATTGCAATCATATCTATTATCTTGGGGACGGTTGAGTAAAACTGGGTTTGAATGTCTGACAATTCAGCGGAGAGCTCGCGGCAGTGACTGATCCGGTACTAACGGTCAGTAAAGCTAAAGTCGGTTGGTTCGTTGGCGATTCTGGAGATTTATGATAGTGCATTTCGATTTTGGTTGGCAGATTCAGAATATTTAGTGTTCATCCAGAAAGATAGGGAGAACATATATCCCTAAGGAAAAGACTTCATATGTACAGTCCTCATCTGGCCAGCTGGCTAATTTTTCTGTACTAATGGTAGGTGGCACAGGTTATAAAAGTGTGTCATATAAAGATGAGGTTATAGTAAAATTAGACCCATCCATCGCTTACAGTTTTAGTGTTGGAGTCGAAATGTCTCATGGTAATGAGAATCGCACTAGATACATTTTCATTTATAAAAGTTAATAACTATTACTTAACACGACCAGTTGAATTTAGAAGTATGTATTTTAAAAAGCTGTAGCGGTAAAATAGCTGCTGTATCTTATTTCTCAATTGACACAAATGTAATAATTTTGTTATAATAAAACACAAAATTACTTGTAAATAATATAAACTCAATAAACTAATTTAGTTACAATGTGATACACGCTTGCAGCAGTAACAAGAGCACTTTATGTTTCAGAAGCATGCGATGATAAAGCCATTGTGGTGAAGGAAGTAATTTTTAGGAAACAATAAGGAACTATATACGTTATAGTAACAAGAAAATAAAAGGTACTCAACACTAAGCACGGACAGTATTGGAAAATATAGACAACAATGTAATGTCATAACGTTTATAACGAAATTAATAGGAATGTAAATTGTAGAGACAACATATTATTTTGCTACACGTAAGCCTTTATACATTAGTACGTTCATGTGTCATTGCGGTAATAAATCATGTTATTATGTTTAAATTATATAAATTGTATAATAATACGAAACACAGCTTCCTGAAATTAGTTATGTCATTGTACTAATACTTTTCCGCATCAGGAAAATATATAAAATGCAGGAGTTATTTATAAGCGTTTATTTCCTCGACTGCATAACATAGGGCATAACATAGGTTATAATATGGAAGAGAGTATGTTAATTTTAAAAGTGTTGTCAAAAGCAGGATGTACTTTGGGATAATGTCGTCATCTGTGAGAGGAAATTATATGTCATAGAGACAAATTAAGAACTATAATGCACCCGAACGTTTGGATTCAAAAGAGTAGAGGAATATAAAACGGAATCTTCAAACGCCGACAAAAAGTAATTAGTTCAATATTGCTGCAGCGACAGAAAGTAGGTACATTCATACATTCGTTTAAGATATTTTGGTTATGCGATAGTTAAGTTAAAAAGTATTAATTCTGATAGCTGTAATCAATATTGTATTGTGTAACAGTATTTTAATGACAATTTATTAACACAATTGAAATACTTTGTTGAATGAAAATGTACTGTGAGAATCAAGACAATTCGTAAAGAAGCATGAAAATTGGCAAAATACACTAAGCAAGATGAATATTACAAAATAAAACTACGTACAAAATGTTTTTTTTAAGCATTCGGTTGATTAAGGATAGATTCTGGGGACGTTTCTCTTTACTTACAATGACATGATTGAAATATACACCAGTTTAAGGATGGGCAATAAACTGTTCAAATTAAAACTAAACAAAGAAAACATTTGAGACATAAACGCGTTTGTTTGTAACAATTTAAAGGGCAATATAAATTAGTTAGCACGTTTACGGAACTTTGCCCTATTTAATAAGAGATAAGGGCGATAGCTGACCAACCTGAGCCCGGTGTTGGCCAATGGCACGTGACGTCATGATAATTGGCTATCCGCGAAATTACACGTTACAAGGATTAGCTAGTGGCCGATAGAAATCGTGAGTTGTAAAGACTTATGAAAAGTCTTTGGTCTGAGGTTACGGTTTCGTACAATAAATTAAGAAGCGAGTCACTTATTTAACTCGCGGAACAGAAATAGGTCGTCCGGAAATACGCTTCGATGTCGCTACGAATCGAGCTTTTGTAGATCAAAGGGCGAGTGAAGATTGGACGATAAATTATTGTGATTGGTTGGTAAATGATATTACCTCACGTGTTTAGGTAAATTATAAGTATGGTAAGGTTGGTTATACCAAAGTTAAAATCACTTAGTTTACAATAGCAATGAATAAATTAAAGTAATTGTCTAAATAGTGATAGCTGACGAGCCCGGAAAGGGAAAGTTGGTAAAACTACTACAAACCTGAGAGAATAAGCTATTGTAATTAACAATGATGAATAAGTGCCCACAATGGTTGGCGGAAAAGATATTGCTCAATTTTTGCATAACTACATTGGATTAGATTATTGCGGCGTGAGACAACGGAAGATAAGTGTTTTGATGAATGTGTATAGTTTCTATGGTTACGCATGCGTTTGAAAGCACACGCATCAGATCGCAAGGAACGTGCGAATAGGAGCACTTGCGCAAGCCCATCGCATCGTCTATGCGGCAGCGGTTGATGGAGTTTTTATAGCTTATATTTTCTACACGGGCCCGGACGATAAATTGACCCGATAGCCCGAGTTTTCAGATGCCACTTTCTATTTTTCTTGAGTTACGTAAAACTATAACGAGAGGAAATTCTAATGTTCACTTGATATATAAATACTCAGTTGTTGCTGACAGACAACTCTTTAAGGATCGGTTTTGGCATAACTTACAGACTGAAGACAACGCCAAAAGTTTTGGAGATGACACCCATGGTCTTCTTCCAACCCTTGATGAACTGGCGGCGGCGCGCCCCCCTAGGCGACGCCGCTCGCTCGTCGAGCTCCACGTAAGAATTAATTTTGCCGCCCTCTAAATCCACCGATAAAAGACTTCATCACTTGCGCAATCACTTCACTGATACGACTGATTGCACTAGACAAATCCACTATTTCGAATTGTGAGATCGAAAATCCACAATATATTATAAGGGTGCAAATTATATTCCTTGAAAGTTAATGTCCAGCTAGCCTCATCACAACGATTGTTCCTGAAAATATATTTCCAATTTGATTTTCAAATCGGGTGTTGAGTAGCGGAAGGCTCGATTCCCATCGCACTCGTGGTGTGGAGTGCCGGGACGAGGCGTGCGTGCGGCGAGGTAGCGCGGACTACACTGACTACAGACACTACAGTTGCTGTGCTCACGTAGATCTGGGGGACAGAGCCTACGGCCGCTACGGGGGTGTCGTTTAGCTTTTAAGCTCGCGTGACTCACATTGTTGGCGGCGGTCGGTTGCACATGACAGTATAACTTGACGGTGGACACAGATGGAAATCAGCTCGCGGAAGATGCCTTAAGGCTCCCTCTTGCAGTCTCACGCGACAATTACAAATCTGCAATAAGCCAGTCCAATTTTACGCCCAAAGGTCTCCTTTGCGTGGGCAGTTTGGCCTTCAAACAAATGATCTCAATGTACAATGCGTTGGCAGTACGCTTGCCCTGAGATTAAAGGGTATAGAAGTGCAATCTTTTAGTGCGTTGTAGTTGATGTCAGAGTGAGCTCACGCTATTGACTCAGTGGTTGTTAATATAATCTAACTAAATATAGTTATTGGCGAAGTTGAAAGTCATGAATGATTGTTTGATAAAAAACACAACAAACGGAAGTCTATAGAAATAAATTACAGAAGCTAATTATTTAACAAGTTATCATTACAACTTATGATAACCTTAACTGGGTAAACATAATGTAAAACCTAACTAATTTCAAAATAAAGCAACCGTAATTTTCGTAGAATATATAATAGTTTTTGCAATATCGCAAACATTGCAGAAGCGATATTTCAGGATACACATATCGTTATGGCAATTTTTTGCAACTCGAAACTAAATATTGAAGCCCTCTGTGACTGGGCAAGAAATGCGAACACAGCTGGAGTCCAATCCACCAACACGCAACGCCACTTACCTAGTATATGTACAGGTCCTTAGCTGCAAACATTACTGTTACTATTAATAAATGTAATCCAGACAATTGGGCCTTCGTTTAAGCATGCTTATTCAATAACGATGGCGAACTGGTTAAGTGTATGGGTCTGCCTATTATCGGTGAATAGTTCAGCATTTTGAGCATGACCCCGCTACATTAGAATTAGTAATACCACGATTAGCATTTGTTTGTTTGGTCTAAATAGATTTATCTACAAAAACATACTAAATGCTTAATAGCACATTATTTTTAAGTTAAAACAGGACTACGTGTACGTTTTATGTATTCTCTAGTTTTATTTGCCTTTATTTGTATTTTTGTACATTGTCGAATTGAACTATTGAATTAAGCTACACAAGGAATCCAGTGTATTTTCTAGATTACAATTAATCATTATTCGAAAGCGTGCTAACTAAAGTTTGCTCGCTGGGTTTTAGACTGGCTTCACCAAAGGGGAGAAAATGAAGAAACCATACACAAGCTATATGCTGCACTGTTTTAGAGCGCACGTGTCCTGATTGTATCGCTGACCTAAATCTGATCCAGTATCTTCGCTCGCCCCATTCATTGCACCCGTATGTAACAAACAAGTCACGACCTCTTTTATGTTTAGTTTACTTTTAAACAATCATTTCATAGCGATTGTCATCCGTTTACACCAGGGAGCGTGGAAAGCATTAATTAGTGTAAGTATCTACTTCTAAACTTGTCATTCAGTTCTTGAACAATTCACTGGTGAGTTAGTTTTCATCCAGCAGGATCGAGCGTTAGCCTGCTATACTACGCTAACTATGTCTAGTTTTATACTAAGGTCTTGCATTGCATTGCTCTTGCATTTTAGTATTCCTGTCTGGACAATTTTTAGATTTGATGACACTTTTTTAATCAATCTTGGATAATTGGCACAATTTAATTTTATTTCCTAGGAATCAACATCTAGAATCTATGTTTTAGGAACTGCTGTCGTAGGGGTAATAGCGCATGAAGGGGTCTTCATGCGCTATTACCCCTACGATCGACATCCTTGACGCACCGATGTCCTCGATGGCAAAGTTATTATCGGCATTGACGTCACTTATGGCCTCCCCAGTATTGCCTTGGCTGCCCCGGTAATCTGATCTATAGAACTAATTACACATATCAACCCTTACGCTATTTATTTCTTGTACAGAATGTCAGCTGGGAGTAGCTCAATAATTTACGGGTATTTTTATAACTCAAGTAAACTCGCATTTTCCTCAAAGTGTAAAAAATATGTCGAAATGTTGCAAAACCTAATTAGAATAAATATGTGAAACAAAAAATAACTGCCTGTCCGTTAGTTTCGTCCTTACCTCAAATTTCCATAATAAGTGATTTGTCTTGTCGCATTACACTATTATTCTGCGCGATGGCTGTCACATTAAGCAAAATAATATGGCATTTGATTGCGTGACTAAATATGTTATCCGGTATGGATTATGCATACATACCATCTCAAATTTAGTTTGGCGTGGCTAAAATTTGCATTATAGACTTCGTCTTAGGAGTATAGCCTTAAATGCGGCTGTACTGACTGTTCTGCGTTGAAGGTAATTCAAGTACCTACATTGCCTGATAGACACTTAAAATATATCTACAGATCTTACACTACCTATGTCTGTTGATTTATGTAAATCTTGTATGCGCCTCCATTGTGGAGTAAAATATGAATTTCGAAATATATTGTTATGTTTTAGCGATGGTGTCCCAAATATGAACCGATTATAACCTGAAGCGTATTCCACTATCTTCATAGTTATTTCGGTTTCTTTAATAAATACCATTTTATTAATTACTTCCCTATATTTTAGAACTATTTTCAATGTTTAAAGGAACGTAAAGGCCAAACATTGTTCTCAGTCAAGGCTTAACCCCAACTATACATGCGTGAGTTGTTTAACTCGGATACTCTATATCAAGTGTGCATCTACATTGCTAATTGGTATGTAATGCAATTTTAATTTATTAGTCCATGTGGGTAAATATTTTATTTATTTATATATGGACATATTATCTAGATCCGTGTGGTGACGGATTACGAATACATAGTGCTACCACCCCATTCCATCCCAAGGGTGGGAAAGGAAATGTCAAGGGCCGATAACCTAGCCTCAAGAGAATAAAAACTTGATAGGTAACCTTGTGACCACCAATGTCTGGCCAGCGTGGCATAGTAGGCTAATTGCCCTCCATGTAACTGGAGAAGGCCGGTCTCCACAGTAGGTCATTTATGGGCTGAGTCGTAGTAGTAATCTAGATGTTAAGCTAAAATATAATTTCTTGAACATAGGGATGCAACATTAAACCTATAAATGGAATCACTTCGTTATTTAACTATGGTTTTTGTATGTCACTTATCAAATCAACTTAATACCGAAGTATTAAGTACTAGACTAATGATCGCTCAGTTTAATACCTCATTACAAAATTATGTAAAGATGAAGACGTCTAGTTCTCACGTTTCGTTGTCAGTGTGGGTTAGCAACCGGACCATAGGACGTGAAATACTAGCCTCGTGTGTCGGCTCCTGTGCAATTTAAGGGGCCTTGTACCTTAATGTTGCATTTTATACGGTAAGCACTTATTATGCTTTGCTGTCAGTCACACTTTGCATAGGATCATTGAGCGTAAACGATCTCTCCAGGACTGGACAGTCGGCCGACCGGATTCTGCGTGTAGTGTGACGCTGTGTTATTTGTTCTATGACATGTAATTTATGGACAGTACAAAATAAAGGCTAAATAGTTGCCAGACATTCTGGGTAAATAAAAGATTTGTACCTAGATCATTTGTTTAGCAAGCGCAGATAAAGTAAAGAAATACCAGTTATAAGAAACTAGACGGTTTAGAAACCAACGGAGTAAAAATAAAGGTGATTAGTTATTATGTACTAATCCTATCTGAGGTATGATTAATTTAATGAGAACGCGTAAGGGAAATGATGTAACATCGTCGAGAGGATCAAGATAATCCTAGTTATTATAAAGTAACTAATGACAACGAACGTACTGGCGATGAGTCAATGTACGCAGCCCAACGTACGAAACGATGCAGCGTAGAATTTTATTGGCCGTACGCCAAAGTACTTGTTTGCTTCAATCAAATAAAAATAGGTTAGGGAAAGCCCACAACATAAGTAAATAAACACATGTTTAAAATTAGAGCATAAATCCTCAATTTAACAGTTTCAGTGCCATAAAACGGGCGCCTTGTATACAAAATACTTTTACTTTCACCCATAATTTAACAAAGAGACAAGGGCGGACACCGCTATTTAGACGTTCAATGTAACGTTATTTTGTTTGTCATCTAATTATGTTGCCATTGAGTTGTAAAGAAAAGAGTTTTGTTATTGTTCCCAGCGCGTCCTCCCGACGCCGCCTACGATGGGACGTGGCCTTAAAACGATATAAATTTAGTATAGGTTGTAACATAAAAATGAATGTGCTACTGAATCATATTCTATTTTGATACCAATAAATAAACACTTTGGAACCGCAAAGCAGGAGTCAGTGCTGCCATCTAAATGTCTTTGAATCATCGCTTTTGTTAAAACAGCAACAGATGGGTTATAAAGGATAGGAACATCTGTTGAACATCCACTTAAAAAAAACTTGGTACTTAAACTACTTGCAGTACGACGTCCAGTGAAATAGCATAGTGCCGAGCAATAGTACATAGTAGTTAAAGTAATTATGAACCAGAGCAAAATCTTAAGATGTTCAGAGAATTGTTAAATCAAAGAAACGGATCCCGAGAATAGCCGGGTGTCGTGCGCGGGCGCATCTACCTGCCTCGGGCCCGTACTACTGCGTACCGTTAGATAAATTGATTGAAAAAAAGCTTTTGTGGTCTGAGCGTTGCTAGGAGATGCAAGGGGTGCAGTGCAATTTAGAGGACGGATTTTATGCTGGATAAGTTTTCTCTCGATTTGGTAAACGGATATTAATTTAAGGTTCAGTATGGGTAATAAAGAATAGAAACACGTAATCAATTATTAATAATACGTAACGCAAAAAGTAATAAAAGAAAATACAGACGAACCAAACCTGAAATACAAACCTGCTAACTCAATGACACAAAATTGACAATCAACGTGCTATTGATTGTCGATTTTGATCGCTTTGGTAACTTACTACATAATAATTTTGTGTCAGTTTGGCACGTATGCCAAGCGCTTTTGACACATGCACTTACTAAGTACTTTTGCATTGCATCGTGTCGGATGAGCACGAAGATCTCTTTAAAGCTAAATAAAACGCCAACATAACTTATTACTAAAAGTTCATATTTCAAGAAAATAGCTGATAATAACTATAGATTAAGCAAGAAGTCAAGTGATAACCTGCTGATCTCTAAAAGAAAAAGTTACAGAAATGCGTGAAATTACAACAGCTGTGCGATCTATTCTTGACATGTGAAAGCGTAGCTTAAATCTTTTTGATTAATAAGGAGGATCTTTGGAGGATTGAACATTAGTAACAATTGTATCAAAACAATTACTGAATTATCACATTACCGTTTTGCCAGCGTGGCACAGTAGGCTAGGTTACCCTCCATGTAATTGGAGGAGGCCCGATTCAGTAGTGGGTCATTTATAGGCTGAGGAGTAGTAATAGTAGTAGCTAAAAATGGCCCAATTGTAATTGTAGGCGAAGACCAGGTACACAACTTTGTAAGTACAATTTACTTTATTTCCTTTCCGCAATGCGAAGTGATACCTTCTTTCTATATGTTATGAATGATAGTAAAATACAGATTTGTTTTTGTCTACATCCACCTAGCCTTTCTTTAGCCTTCTCTATAGCAGAGTCTATATAAAATATATAACGATATCCAAAATATCTTTACGGCAAATGTAAAGCAAAACCTAACATACTTAACATTGGACATTAATTAAATTCCTGCTGACATCACTATCTGCAAACATCTACGAAATAAGACAAGTATTAAATAATCTCATGGAATTCGAGTTAAACATTAGCAAAAAATATTTGATTCCACTGAATCGAAGCATGTTCCGTTATAAAATGTATGAAATACGATCGACAATATGATATTCCTGACAATTACCACGCATGGTTTCGGCCCTGTCTATTGTCGCAAACGCACCTGCGCCGGTGTACTTACTGCGTGTTATGCAGAATATCGCATTTGTGCTGCCGTGAGAAAATACTTGAATAACTTTTTTTATTACAAGTATTTACTACTGTTTCCATGTCACTGTCTTGTTGGCCACGATATGATATTAATGGTAGTTTAGATTGTAATAGTCCCAAAAACAAAAAACAAAAAAGTTATATTCTGGTTCGGCCTTCAAGCATTTACAGATAGGAGTAAACAATGTTTGTTCTAGAAATAACATTTTGAATTGCTGTCGAATAGTATGACAATCATCATGTCAGAGCACAACCTTCTTCCGAGTAAGGCATAATTTTACCCCTTATTTTGTGCCTTAGATTTCTGCGTTGTTGATGTTTCCTAAAGTTCTCTATAGCTCAATCAAATCTTATCAACATTTCTTATGGGCGAAGATAAATTCAGCAAAATAATATTTACTATTTTTAGGGAATATAATAGTAAATATAATATAAAGTATGTAAGTACTGCTAGGATATCAATAGTTTTGCCAAACCAATCGGATACAAAACAGCAAGATTGAATTCTTGGAATACCTCACCTTTTATCGTCGTGAAACACAGTTAATTGAGCGTTAGTGTGCCAACATTATCGGCCCGTTAACGTCTAGATCCATACCTTCTACACGAATTATAGCCTCTAAACATTTATGTCTCAACTAACGAACGAGCAAAGCCAGGTCATTTACACAAGATACGCCCATTTCTGTTTCGTCGAATGTGTACACAGTCTTTATACTTGAGCTATAAGCGCCCAAAAAATACTGTACGATAAAAAAAAAACATGAGACACTGAACTGGCTTGACAACAAATAAGTAGGTATTGCTTCCGACGTAAATAAAGATTAGCTTAAATTAAACATGAGGATAAAGTTATAATCCTTCCAAATTTCAGAGCTATAACTAGATGATGATGATACATGTTAGAGCTATTCTTTCAAGTTTTACTTAGCTCTCTCACCAGCACCTTAAGCATCAACCTTATCTCCTTGTGCATTGTTTGCGACTCGCTAATTACTAATTACACTTAATGCCTATAATGACCAGATTCTGACGGCAGTGTAGACACGCGATTAAATTTTCAGTTGGCGGCATTTAGGGCGAGGCCAACACAACTACTATGTTTATTCTGGATGAATCTTAGTTCAAGGGTTTATTAGCCGAAAGATAATAAGGGCCAGATATTAAAGTTGAATATTAGGTGATTTGACGAAGTTACAAAATATAAGAATGCTATCTTGTAATTTGTGGACGATCGTCAATCAGACGTTGGAAAATTGCAGTTATTGAGATTCATAAAATGAATATAGCCAAACAGCCGCAATGAAAGAAATTCTCCATAGAGATTGATTACTTTGAGTTACAAGGATTCCGTCACGTGACAAAGGCACGTGGCAACTTTGCGAGAAGCCTTACCAAGTACTTTGAAATGTTTGGAGTTACTGTAAATAGAATTTCTCGTATAACGACGTTTAATCAACGTCAAATTGGGGAGGAGCAAGAGCAAGGGAGTTTCCCTGCGAGATCGAATCAGAAATGAGGAGATACGCAGGAAAACCAGGGTCACTGACATAGCCCACCGGATTGCCAAACTTAAGTGGCAGTGGGCATGGCACATAGCTCGCAGGACCGACGCCCGATGGGGCAGAAAAGTCCTCGAGTGGCGACCGCGTTCCGGAAGGCGCAGTGCTGGTGGGCCTCCCACACGGTGGACCGACGACCTGGTTAAGGACGCTGGATGCAATGGATGCAGGCGGCCCAGAACCGGCCTTTGTGGAGATCCTTGGGGGAGGCGTATGTCCAGCAGTGGGCGTATTTTGGCTGAAATGATGATGATGATGAACGTCAAATTAATAACGTATAGATTAATTGCCAGCTTATTCACACCAAGTTATATTTATACATACGAGTATATCCAGTACGCAACAAAGGGATTCAGCTTAAACCGAGGAGTCGCAATAATAAACATCAATCCGCATACAATGTTTATCTAAACATACTTACGGGCTTGTTTATCGTCGAAATACAAAGAAATCCTTACCTGAAACAAGAAGAGCATATTTTATAAATTATGATCGTGAACATTTAGCATTGGCATTAAAAACAAGAATCTGGCAAACTTCCTCAAGGGCATAAAACTACAAATGTGTTTTCGACACAGACGAGTGCCGTTAAATCAGTATTTATTTACAACTAGCTGACCCGACAGACGCTGTCCTGTCTGAACTATGAATATTGAATTCGAATTGGAATAATTAATAATAAATTAATATACCGCCTTTTCTTATAGATTCTAATCCCTTATTTAATGTAATTAAAAAAGAAAAAAGTAATTATGCCAAAAATAGGGAACCGTCGGGACGAACGTCAAATGTTTGACAGGTAACAGTTTATATGGGAAAATAAAATTGTTGTTTTTATTATTTTACTTACAATATCAATGTTTTCTCTAGACTCTTAAACCTTCCCTGGACTCACACGAATATTTCAAGACCAAAATTAGCCAAATCGCTCCAGCCGTTTTCGAGTTTTAGCGAGACTAACGAACAGCTATTCATTTTTATATATAGAGATAATATACAAATAATAAAGAAGACAGATGGACATAGTTCGACGATGTTTTTGTACACGTAAATTCGATTTTCATTTTTCGTGATACGTTTCTTTTGATTCAATTCATGTCCGTTTGTGATGGAAGGATCAGTGAACGGACTGAAAATAGTCAACGCGGGCGATGCGGCCGCGCGAAAATAGCGACCCACGCTGCGCAATGCATACTCAGAGCATGTTTTTGTGAAGCTGTATATTCGCAGAAGTTTAACGAGTTCTTGTTTGTTAAAGGCGAAATTATTAAACATGAAAGATTGTTTAATCTTAACATTCTGCGAAAAATGCCAACGCTTATACTGAAAAAAAAATATGTTAAGCAACAGAAATTAAAATACTTAAATAATTCAAGTGACATTTCTGTCATTTAGTGAGATGAGACATGATAAGCATCTTTGAAATTATTTGAGCTGCCGTGGTAGTAAATAAAATGACGTCCATGAGAGCCGACTGGACCAAACCATTGTATTTAAAACGAACAGAGTAGATGTTAAATAATGGATGAGGCAGGCCTGTAGAGGCACAAGGTCTTAGAAACATAGACCGTTCAGCAACACTCTGCCTTCTGAGTAACAAACGATTGTTTATTAGCAATAATTGCTGAGCAAATAACTGATGGTGTGAAAAATGGACGCCGCGTTGGATATTATAAACAAACCTCGCTTCCAAGATTTATGGACTACCGATACATTTTTAAAGTGTTTACAGGTCCAATCGATCCTTTTGATGGTTATTATCACTTTGTTATTTACGATACAATTCTGGATGTAAAACAACGGTACTTTGGAAACATGATAAGATTTTAAACTATTTCGAAATACTATATTTAAATAACAATATATATATACGAAGAAAAAAATATTTGCTGTATGAAAATTGGTTACATGAGTAGTTCTGATAGGTGGCTGACAGATAGGTACAGTTTAATTGGCATAGTGCCAAGCTACTAGAATGAAAACAATTCAAATCATCTCTCATTGTTGCAAAGAAAACAATAACTTAAAACGCAAGAGGGAAACAACATAAACATACATTCCGATAAATTTTATGCGTACTGTACACTAAAATCTGGCGTGCTTTGAGTACCGAAAACCATTTATAACTTCCAAATGAGATATCCCAATAAACATCCAGAACACTAAAGATGTCGATATAAACCGTACTAGAAACTGGTACATATTTCGAACGTGGTCAGTATTTACGGGAATCTAGTAAATTTTCAAGTACGTAGGACATTGGAAAGACAAAAATGCGCTGCACTATTGATATGGTTTCATATACTAATGTAGACCATTTTTAGGTGCAATATTTCATTGCGAATCCCAATTTAGGATAAATCCTCCTTAACATTTGTATAGGCAATGTTGTGATGCATTCAGCGTTAGAACACTAGGTCTACGCCATCTTGAGGGAGGTGCTTTGTGACGTGGAGTAGATTATGAAGACGATAACCTTGAATATATCTTGAATTATCTTAAAAATGCGTGGTGCAACAGTAGCAACGTCTTTGTACGCGTGATTATGCTAAATTTACCGAGACTCTAGGTAAGGCTTTGTGTACTTGCTCGAAATTCGTGTGTGTAAGAGACGAAGCTGTCATGTTGAATAAATAAAACAAACAGACAGAAACAATGACAACAACTAGTAGGTTCATTAAAAAACAAGAAACCGTTTATATTTCTTAATTCTCACAAGTGGGTTAGGAGAATTAATCTTATTCGGGGGACGATTGTATGCAAATGCCCGCATGAGCGCCTGCGCTTCCAGCTAGGGCAGGCGAGCCCTCAGTTAGCAATTGATTAATATGGTCTTGCGAAACATTGAGTGCTTTGTTTCATTAATATAATTTACAGTAGATTTCATTTATCCTTATTCAAATTTAGCGATGTTAAATCTAAGTCCCTTGATTTTAAAGCATAGTTTAGTACAACATTGCGTGTGGCTACTGTGACTTTGAATATAGCGACTGTATTTATTGAATCATTTGCAATTTGCAAAAGCACAAAAATCTTTGTTATCTTTAGTTTTATTTATATTTTTTTTTTTGGACATTTCACACAACGCCATCTCGTCCCAAGTTAAGCAACTTAATGCTTGTGTTATGGTAACGAGATGGATGATAAACTACTTATATACATTTTTTTTTTTTGTAAATACATACATATTATAGATAGAAATGACACCCAGACTCCGAGCCAGTGCCTCTGGTTTAGACAAAGACACTGGCCCGACCCCGGAATCGAACCCGGGATTCAACATTATTTATATGTGGATATCAGCTGGGTAAGTGCGTCTGTTTTTAAATATAACAGTGAATAATCAGTAAAAATAGTGTATCTCTTTCTCTTTGCCTGTAACGACTATCCGATATAACGACGAAATTGCAATGGCGCCTTCATTGTTCCATATATATATATATATATATACATATAAGCGACGTGTGACCACTTCCCTTGATATGGTTGAGGAGACCGATAGCTGCCACATGCGATATGCTTATGAACAGGAACTGTTTCGGGTTGGCTCACTGCATTCAAGACTTATTATTCCAATTTAAATTCTCTTTTTCAATTATAAAATTCATATTTGAGATGAGCGCCTTTCGAAAACAAACAAAACTAATTATTTATAAGTAAACGGTCCTTTTAATATGGGATTTAAAACCAGCTAACTGAGTTTCTTTTGCTAGGTCTTGGACGATTGTGAACGCCATAATTGGTTTATACAGTAAAGCATTATATCTATTTTATTCTATCTCTTACACTGTAATAAAACCAGACACATTACGTTCATTAAACGGTCTTTAATCAATTGATGGTAGTACCCATCATAGGAATAATAGAACTTTAAAAATAGGAATACAAATAGGCAATTTAATGGTCCAGTGGCCGGCATTAATTAATGTTAAGCTTGGACATTCATGCCACAGTTAATACAAATACTTAGTGATAAAATATGCTAGACGACAACATTAAATAAACATTATATACATATGTAAAAAAGACGAAACCCCTTGCATTAGAAATAACCTGTATCGCGGGGGCAGTTTACAAACATGAAATTCACGAACACAAATGACACCCAGACTCAGAGCAAGTGCACTCCACTATCAGTGCACACTTGCACACATCCAAACGGGGCAACCCACCTACTGGGCAGTATCTTGGTATGTTGTTTATGGTGCAATTTAAGAGTACAGTAGCGAATCTCTCTGTCAACCACATATAATAAGAAAAAGTATGTATATTATAATTACATTGTAACTAATATTATAAACGTGAAAGTTTGTAAGAATGTTTTTGTTACTCTTTCACGCAAAAACGAATGAATGGACTTTGATGAAACTTAATAATAATATAGCTTATTCACCAGAATAAAAGATAAAGTGTGAATGATCCAAAAATACAACGATGAAAGTAAAAAGGAAAATAAAATACTTTCTATCATCATTATCACAATTTTCCATCACCACGCGGATAAACCGCGGGGCGCAGCTAGTACATCATAATATTGCTACAGAACATGTGCAAATTGCTTCTAGCACGCGATTGATTGATTTAGAGATCAGATCTTAATAGTGGGCTGCACAAGTTCAGGTGCAAAAACTGCACATATAAGAACCATCCTTGACACCCCCGCTTCCTTTGTTAGCTATGATCATTTCGTGCTAGTATTTGGAGATGAGGCGATTGCACGCAATTCTCTAGACGTGATAACACTAGCAGAATGGTAAATTATAGGATTAGCTAATGATTTCATCAGTGACTAGTTAATTTACCGTGTGGTGACTGATTTGGAAGAAATTGTGTCACCAACCCATTTCATCCTAAGGGTGTTGTAAGAGTCGACAACAGGAAATGACAAGGCCGAAAACCTAGCCGAAAGAGAGGCAAAACTTGATACTAACCTCCATGTAGTTGGAGGAGGCCCGACTCTGCAGTGGGTAATTTACGGACTGACAGTATAAGAAGTAGAAGGAATCAGTCTCCTTGGATCATTAATTGATTTTGTCACATCACTACATAGTATAAAACAAAGTCGCTGTCGTCTGTCCGTCCCTATGTATGCTTAAATCTTTAAAACTACGCAACGGATTTTGAAGCGTTTTTTTTTGAATTGATAAAGTGATTCAAGAGGAAGGTTTTTAAGTATACAACATGCATAATTTCACCCGAGCGAAGCCGGAGCGGGTCGCTAGTTAATTTATATATTTATGTACAATTTTTAGAGGTTTTGATAGGTATCAGGTACACATTATGTTTATTATATTAGCATTTGGAAACTCTCCGTTGTGCACTTGCCATGTTCTGTTTCTGCATCACCCTAAGGTGATGCAGAAACCTAAGGTAAATGCCTGAGGCATTAAGCCCGCCTTTGTACAACATTAAACTCTCGATGAAGATCCGTCACCGGAGAATGGGCTCTACCTTACATAATACAACAGCTAGCAGAAATATACATCAATTTTGTTTGGTGTTGTGTTCCTGTTAAAGTCACCAGAGCTCTATGCGGGGAAGCATGGTGTTGGCTGTGTCATGCTTTTACTTTTTGCAGAGCTGCGGCAGGTCCAGCGTTAAAATCGTCCATAGGCGACAGCGATCGCTTTTAATGAGACGAGTCGTAAGCTTGGACGACAGGGTACGCTTTCCAGCATGAGCGATAGTTTGTGGCAGCGCCCCAGTTTGAGCAGCGGTTATCGGAAAGGAATAAGTAATTCGTCTGAAGGGAGCTAGGGAGTAAAAAAGCGATTTGAATTTTATTTGGATGAGGCATTTGATATTCACGTAGATATAACGGGAGTATTGAATAATACATCCATCGCATCTGTTGATGTGTTACGTGGGAGATCTACATAGCTCGCTAACTATACTATAATTTCGATAATGGAAGACCATACGGCAAGGTACAATTTGAATTGAAACTAATGGGATTCAATATTGGCCTAGACTGGCCGTGTTATTAGATTTACCAATACGAAATTGGGGTTCGGAGGTTGATCTGAAAATAAGTACCCAATTTTTCTTAGGTGCGTGTTTATTTACTGATAATTTTACTGTTTACATACGTACGAAGTAATGTATATCGTAGTTAGACGACAGAATCAGAAGTGTCGATACGAATTTGGATATAGAATATTACAGCTTTTAATAGACAGAACGTAAAGTACGTTCTGTCTATTAAAAGCGTATACGTGAAATTTGAAAATTGCTTATCCAACCTGGAGTTTGTTAAGTAATTTCCAAATTTCAAGTTAGTTTAAAAAAGTAATTTAATTAGTCCATGTGTCATTAATCTAATTTATAAATAACAATAATTGACAATCGCAAGAAGCTCAGTTTCAAGGTTGGAACGGAATCTTAAAATATTTGTCATTTGCTGCAATAACTGACCTGCAAACAAGATTTGGATAACTTCGTATTATTTTAAAGGTTAATTATGCCCAAGTCTCGCAGTCACATAATTATGAAATCCTGACCTTTTTTGGACGTAGGTAGGTACCTATTACCCTTGCCAGCCCTACAAAGCGAGCACAAATTAAATCGGATCATGTCTTTCCATTACTTAATTAGGGTTGAAAGTTCGGGTCGCGTGAACGGATTTGGTTGTTCCGTGACCTTCCCACAGCTCTAAATAATAAGTATAACGTAGGATAATTGCCAAGTAAGCACGATCTTTGGTCCCGTACATCACGGCATATGGATATTCAGACATACAATATGCCTACAAAAAGCTTTACGTAAATTTTTATTTGTCTGTGTGGTGACTGATTTAGAATACATAGTGTCATCCCATTTCATTGTGAGGGTGTCGTAAGAGCCGACAAAAGGAAATAACGAGGCCGTTAATCTACCCGGAAGAGAAGGAAAATTTGATACGAAAGAAACTGTGCCAACCCGTCTGGCCAGCTTTGCACAGTAGGTACAATACCCTCCATGTATCTGGAGGAGCCCTGACTCAACAGTGGATCGCCTATGGGCTAAGAAGTAGAGTAGTAGGTGTAGTGTAGAACTAGTACGTTTATAGTACGAACGACGTCACAAAAAGAAAAAAAATATGTCACCTTTCTTTACCAGCTATATATTCCGAATAAAGTAAAGAGCTATTGCTTATATGAGCAGTAGTTTTTAAATAGTTTAAATCATACCACAATACTATTTGAAACACGTATCAAAATGCACAAGATGCAGACATACCTATGTTAGACGCAATAAGGCTTAATTGTTATGCATCGATCATGGTTCTTTGAAACTTGTTGCAAGAATCACGTAACAAATAACTTAATAAACAAATTCTTTGAAGCCCATACGTTAAGAGGTTTCACCGGTAGCTTTCCGCAAAGGGTTTCCCGCACATATAAGGGTTCGTACACATTTCGCTATGCAAACTAATGCAGATAATTAGCGTTAAGCCTTATATTGTACAATGACTCATTGCAAATGTGTTTGTTAGTAAAATCATTACCTTAAAGGAAAATTTCCCGTATTATATATACATAGGTAGTGAAGGACATGTGGATAACGATTACAAGATTTTCCATGTACCTGCTTAATATATATGTAAGCGTGAATCTATGGTACTTTTTATATAAATTATTATTATTTAAAAACCAGAAATTGGCTCTGATATTTTTTACGTATTTGCAATCATGTCTTTGTATCACTGAGGGTACGCACGGCTTCTGTACATCACTTCTATAGAGGTTTGGAAAACCGCTCACGCCTCTTCAACCCCAAAACACTATATCCAGTTTCTCTATAATAGATAAAGGTTGCCTGGAAGAAATCGCCTAGTGCGATAAGACCGCCCATTGTACATTTCTTTGATATATATATCTGATGCTATGTTAACCTTTTATATTATTGGTGTACAATAAAGAGTATTCTATTCTATTCTATAACACAGATACATTTATGAATATCAGGATAATGGCAGCTGGAAATTTATTTACAAAAAATACTTCACGGTAGTTGGGTATCGAAAATACAAACGCATTTACGGTCTGCCAAACACAAAATGTAAATAAAGTAGATAGCTGGATGGCAAGTGAAAACCGCGTCTCGCGAAAGGCATTTCACTAAGATGAATTTTAATTAGCTTAGATTTTAAGTCAAGATTGTATGGCGTTCCGACTACTTATCTCTGAAATCAAAGGCTAGTTTCATTCATCGATAAGTACTTCTCGTTGCTGCTTCGGTAGTCACAAATTTACAATTTACCACAATGTCACAAATTTAATAATACTAGCGTACCCTGCGCGCTGTGCTACGCCACTAATTAAAATAAATTTGAAGGTAAGTCATTACACAAATCTATTTTGTTTTTGATCAGAAACCTTCCTGGCTTCATGCACAACACTTTGCTGAAGATCATCACTTTATCAAATGCATGATCATACAAATTCATCTTCACTATCACTATCACTACATAGTATAAAACTGCGCAACGGATTTTGAAGCAGTTTTTTTTAATAGAAAGAGTGATTCAAGGGGAAGGTTATCTCGTATAATACATGCATAATATTGTAGAAAAACACTGATAAATGTAGAGGTTCATCAATGCACCCGTGCGAAGCCGGGGCGGGTCGCTAGTTCTATATAAGAAGCAGACGACTATAGTAATAATGTAGTGGTGATGGATAGTGGGTCATCTATGGTCTAAGTCGTGGCAGTAGTATAATAACAATGTGTAAGGCTGCGGGCAAAGCCTTTTTTTGCGGGGGTAAAATGTGAAGGAAAGTTGGTTGGTACGGGGCGTGTATGAATCAGGGTCACCCCTGCGGGTGCTGCGAAGGGCGCCAACTCACTAAATATCTCCCGGTGTACCATCCTCCCACTGCCACGTGAGTCCTGACTGAGGATCGTGAAAGCCTAGGACATCATAATGTACCAAATCCGAAAAGGCCTTCCAATACACATTTTACTATTTGATCGCCAAAAATAGAAAAAAAACAAACATATATGTGGAACTCCTCGAGGAGGTCTTCTATTTTTATATGTAGTTATCGTTAATCTTACAAATGGAGCCGAATTCTTAGTAAAATCCAATAGAGGACAAATTCAGAAAGAATGTCGGTGTTTCATTATTTATTGTCATAACCGTGACTTCGTTTCTATCTCATGTACCAAAGTAATAATTAATATAGCATACGTTACTTATTACAATAAAATTATGCGTTCACATTTTTGCCGACGTTAAACAAAATCAAACCAAGCAATGATTTATTTTACTACGTTTGCCACGTACCTACTGGCAAACGTAGGGTGGGACGCCCCCCTGCTAGATGGAGCAACGATCTGCGACGGGCAGCAGGCAGCAACTGGATGCACAGAACCGAATACCGGGTTCAGTGGCGAGCTATGGGGGACGCCTACGTCCAGCAGTGGACTGAAATAGGCTGATGATGATCATTCGTCATGATGAAGATGATGAATGATTTATTTTAAAATCTTAACAAACATCAAATGTGTAATGTAAACATTCATATGCATTACATTTTAAACGTGTTATTTTGAAATTGCAAATAGACACTCAAATTTATTTCTATACAATAGATGCGATCAAGCTCTGGAACGCGCTCCCTCTTGACATTAGAAAAGCTCAGACCAAACTTACATTTAAGCGCAAAGTTAAGCAACACTATTTTCTAACACTGCCTTAGACTTGATTAATCTTCGTCTCGTCGAAATTGTATTTTTTATATATATTACGTATATTGTAAAAATTTATATATTAATATTATAGTATGTATTCATTATATTTGTATGTGTTTATATATATTTATGTGTGTATATATATATATATGTCGGGGATTGATGAAATTTAATTATTTTAATTAAATAATAAATCGTCACCGGAAACGCAAGCGGCGCAGTACCTTCCGCTTGGACACGATCGTCGATTGAGCGGATGTAGCAAGAGACGGCGGCTAGATGGCGCTAGCAGAACGTGAACCGGATGCACCATTGACAGCGATAGTCTTTATAATGAGCTGCGCTGTTGAATCGAGACACACTTCTATCTGAGACGTCGCGGGGTACGGACCACTGCCTCAGACAATCAGTACTGTCTTTAGTGTGGTGCGCTGTCTACGTCGGACGGTCTTGCATTACGCTCGGTGTCGACGCACGTGTTTGTTTCCATAATGTAGGAAGTCGTTAGTAAAAGAAAATAAAGTTACTTTGATTTAAATTATCTTTCGTTCAAGTACCCAAGTCAGTGCCCTCATCCATCTTAAACTAGGTCAGATTATGATTAAGACCGGATGCTTCACATCTCGGCCACCCATCCATGATCTCATGAGGGTATCTGCGACACATATATATCTGGTATTCCTTTTGTACCCCATATGCTCTTTCCTTTTAACCCGAAGGTTGACTGGCAGAGAATGCCGCATGGCATTAAGTCCGCCTTGTGTACCGTGCTTGTAGTACATAAAGAGTAAATAAATAAATGAATAAATAAATACTAATAAATAAAATGTGTCGTTGAACCGATTGATCTAGATGCTATCAAAGTCTTAATAATATTTCGTAACGAAGGCAAGCAACGAGCTGTGCCCCAATTTTTCAAATTTAATAAGAGTTCAATCACGTGCTATCGTGATCGTCGATTTTGACAGTTTTGGTAACTTGCTAATACTACAGTGCCTGACCTGACAGACTATCGTATGCCACACGCTTTTGACACCAGCACTTCATCTTAGGCCTTACAGCCCAGGGTGGGCCTTAGCCTGGTCCAGTATGTTCATCCAGACAGAACTGTCCATAGCTTTCTTCTTCCAGCTTCTGACACCAATCACTTTGAGGTCCTGTTCGACGCCATCTAACCATCTGAGCTTGGGCCTGCCACGACTTCTGCGGCCATTCGGTTTGCCGTATAGTAGCTGTTTCGGCATTCTAGTTTCACACCAGCACTTGGCAAGAAGTTTTGAATTTAGCAGATTAATGTTAGCAAGCTAGAAAATAGCAAGTTTGGGGCCCTGTACGGGCGACACACTACTACTACTACTGCCCATAAATGACCCACTGCTGAGTCGGGCGTCCTCCCTTTACATTGAGGGTAATTAGCCTACTGTGCCACGCTGGCCAGACGTGTTAGCAGAGGGTTTCGTATCAAGTTTTCCTTCTTTTGCGGCTAGGTTTTCGGCCCTATCGTTTCCCTTTGCAGACTCAACACGAGACTCTCAGATGAAGTCAGGCGGTGACACTATGGGTACGTTCCACTTGGCGTTCACAACGCCTAAAATGCTCATTCAGGCGTTCCACATGGCGACCACGATCGTTGTGGTCGCGGCGAAAACGTCATTGATGACGTCATTACTTATGCTCACGCCAAGCTCACGACGCCCCATCTCAAAAGGTGGGTCGTTGTGAGCGTTTTGAGAATTTGAGCGCCAATTTTAAAAACTAAAAGCAGAAACATGGCGACAATAACAATATCGTTCTATAGTACCGAACAAGATCGGACAAGACATTATCAAATCAATATTATATGGTCAAACTTTTCGTTTCTCACGATCAAAGATTTGTAAAATTCTATTTATTTCTTCATCTGAGCTGGACGAACTAGTACTTTTATTTTGACGCACCAACTAATTTCAAAATTCTGTCGATATAGGCATTTTTATTAAATACGATCATAAATTAGTTAAATACTCCTTGAAAATTAAAGTATATACTTCTTTTTTAATAAATCTCTTCACCAATATGTAATGGAACTTATTAATACCACTTACAAATTCTAATATAACCTCATCAACCTTTTTTTAGTTTTTTTTAGACGCGCCATTTTTATTATTTAAATGAACGCCCAAAACGCTCCAAAATCTATTCCACTTGAGTAAACGATTGTGACTATTTGTGACGCCCAGAACCAAGTGGAACGGCGAAAACCGTGGTCGTGAGCGTGGTCGTTGTGAGTGCCAAGTGGAACGCACCCTATGTATTCCAAATCAGTAGGTCGCGCCACATAAGAATACTATAATGTACATAACGCATTGTTGCCTAGTTGATGAAATTGGGCTTACAAAATTACACGGAAATATGTAGTATCATGGATCCGCAAAACAAGCACAAGTAGCCAATATATATCTACAAAGACAAACTATGTTCACAGAGGTAAGTGCGGCCAAAGGTCGTCAGCACATACCACGTTTATCGGTGCACCCAAAGGGCTGCGCTACAGCATGGCGATAACCCACGAAAACCCTTACTCATTAGTACGGTAGCACTTTTATCAAACACATTTCACCAAGTGATCACGCCCTATGATAAGGTTTAACAAAAATATTTTAAGTTGTTAAGTGTGAGCGTAGAACTTACAACGATAAGGCCTTCTGTTGCTTTGTTGTTTCTATTGTTGGGCAAGTTCATTATAATGTACTTGCATACCTTACAGATATCGGAAGTGTTCTGGTGGACTATCATTGAGGTAATCACTTTTTCTGATAAGAAAAAAATGTAGGACGCCCTTATAAGGTTTTACCGTGCGGCGACGGATTTGGAATACATAGTTTCACCACCCCACTCCATCCTGAGGGTGTCGTAAGAGCCGACAAACTGAAATGATAAGGCCAAATACCTGGCCGCAAGAGAAGGAAAACTTGATACGAGACCCCGTGCCAACCCGTCAGTCCCGAATACGAAGGTGGGTCCTGTGTGAGCTGAGGAATAGTAGAAGTAGTAGTGTATGGTATATATATCTTAAAAATGGACATATTAAAAAGAAATTACATAAAAACAAGTAGTATTCAATACACTAAGGGAACTAACTTTTTTTTTGTAATTCAATCTTTTGAATAAAAACTATAGGTACCTATTACGCAACCAAATGACGACTACCTCAGGAATTTCCCATGGAATATTATGCTAAAACTGGACCATCGACAAAGCCTAAGAGTGACATTGACATCCCACATTAAGTCAGTCCACAGGGCCACTGTATTATTTGTTTTGGTAGACAGACCTCTGACAATAGAACGACTCCAACCACAAGGATAGACAAGCAACATTTGTTATTAACATTGTCAATTATGTCGTCGGTCAGCGACAACATGCTAGTAGCATTTTAGATGTTTACCGACAATATTATCTGTTTGCATAGTTAAGTAATTGGTTAGCTTGTTCACAATGTGACTGCAAGACTTTATCAATGCTTTTGATAAATGTACTTTTTAGACACTCGAAATATGTAAATAACTTATATGCACGAGAATTTTAAATAACGTCTTTAAGGTTAGTAACGTAACGTTTAAAGTAATATGTACGCACTATGTACTATGTACAAGAAGTATCACCTATTTATTTAGCAAAATTATTAATTAATTAAATCGAAGGCCTACTAGTACTACTCAAACCAAATATAACCCACTGCTGAGTCAGGCCTCCTCCAATTGCATGGAGGGTACCACCACGCTACGCTGGCCAGGTAGGTTGGCTCAGGGTCAAGTTTTCCTTCCCTTTCAAGATTCAGGTGGCTATAAATGACATGGAATAGATACTCCTCTAATATTAATGGCAATAAGCCTTACTGCTTAGCTGCTAAGGACGAACTAATGTATTGTATATCGAGCTTGATTGAAGTTTATACGTTTTGGTGACACTATTTATAGAAATCTATCACCATCTATTAATCTAATACTTCTTTTTTGCCAAGTAGTCGCACTTTTCTATGTATTTGAGAGGTGCATGTTAACGACGGAAGGCAAACGATGCCGGGGCTTGTAAATTAAATTATTGGGATTGTAACTTCCTACAGTTTATTAGCACATACACTCATTAACGTTTACATTTGGCAACTGCAAAACAAAAACATATCAGAAGTGAGACAGAACAGCAGCTTTTAAAAATATTAAATATGGATCACAATGACCAAAATGGTTGCGGATCGCCAACAGTGCATGTAACGTCAATTATCTAGCTAGCGCTACTGCTAGCGCGCAGGGAATGTTTCTTTTAAGTGAAAACAATCAATTTAGTTTTTTAATATATTTGTTTCCTTGCACAGCAATTAGGTTTAACCCGCATTGTCTTTGATAGCATCGTAACTGTTCACAATTTATACATGTACGATCGAAATTTGGGGCACTGATAGGAGCTTTTTATTAACAGTTACTAATTACCTCACAACTGTAACAAATGTCACTGAAAAAGGTAGTTTTTACCATCATCATTTCAGCCAAAAGACATCCACTGCTGGAAATAGGCCTCTCTCATGGCTTTGCACAAAAACCGGTCCTCAGCCGCCCGCATCCATTGTTTTCTGGCGACCTTAACCAGGTCATCGGTCCACCGTAAAGGGTGCCACCAAGCACCGCGCTTCCAGAACGCGGTCGCCACTCGTCACACGAAGAGTTTTCTGCCCCATCGGGCAATCCTGTGGGCTATGTAGGTAACTCTGGTTCTCCTACGTATCTCATCATTTCTTATTGAATCTCGCAGGGAAACTCCGAGCACAGCCCTCTCCATTTCCCTTTGGGTAAATTTGTGCCTTTCGATAGCGCCTAAAGTGAGCGACCACGTCTCTGTAACTCACATTGAGCGAAAACTTTTTTCTTCAAACACTGCGATATTGTGGAGAAGATCTTTCGCAGCTTCCCGAATGCTGCTCAGCCGAGTTGGGACGGAGGATGGACCTCTTTCTCAAAGTTGGACTTACGTAACTGGACAGTGTGTTCAAGGTAATGGTCAACAATTTCTAGTATATAATTCCCAATGTCGACAGGCTTGAACATGGGTATAAGACATTATCTTCGTCTTCTTCACAAAAATTGGTTTAATCTTTATTCCAATAGCTCGGATGTTTTCGTGTCAAAATGCCATTGAATGGGGCAAATTGCTAAAAACTTTGTGTTGTAAGTTTTGCATACCGTAAACACGTACGTTTGGTACCGTAAACAATAAAGAGCCTGCTTGGCAAATAAATCTAGTCACAATTCTTGCGATTGTAAAAGGGCATGTGGATCTAACGGGCCAAGAAGTAAATACTTTTAAGGGCTGACTGCAAGATTAAAGATTTTATATGTTACGTTACACATTCCTTTAATTTAAAAAAACATTGCAGGAAATGATCTATTCACGGTTATGATCGTTTTATTTTATTCCCAACGTTATTCCCGCGACCACGGACACTGCAAAGTGTCTGAAACGTTGGGAATAAAATAAAATAAAACGATCATAACCGTGAATATATCATTTCCTGCAATGTGTAAAGATCGTGAAAACCTAAGACATCATTAAAAAAACATGTCATCAGTCAGATAAATCGCATGAAATGTCTGGAAAATATGCAAGAGAAATTGCGATATAGGTATATTTCGTAATTTGCTCATTTAATATCACTACTAGGGTTCATTCCCGGGAATTCTCGAGCCGAGAATTCCCGGGAAATCGTTGGGCTGTGTTCCCGGGAAATCAAGCTCGAGAAAAGTCGAGAACTCGAGAAATCATGTACGTTTGTAGAAAATAAACTTGCAGAGTTTTAATTTGTTTATATTCTATTAACATGCCATAAATGGTGCTATGATTGTAATGTAATTATAATTTACATTTACTTTCTACCTGAGTTTAAGATATTAAAGATTTCTTTCGTTTTTTATAGAAGCTATTTTGTTTACAAGATTTAAGTTGATTTTTTTTCTAAATAACCAGCCCAAAATTGTGCTGTGATCCTAATGTAATGTAAGTTAAGATAATAGGTTGGGGAAAAAGTTTCGTCGCTTTTTTTAAGAAATTGTTTAATGTCGTTTATTTACATTTAAATAAAGTATGTAGCTACCATTTTGTTCGATAACTTTTTGCCATCTTGTAGGTAGGGACATGATCCCATTGATATAGACATTTTGTGACTACTGATCAAAATACCGACAGCGACAAGTGGTTTTGGCAGCCCTCTCGTGATGTTAACTGACACTGCCTAAAGAATTCTGAAGAGACTGAAACATGTGGAAATCTGAAGGTGCAAGATCAGGACTGAAGATTTTATTACAAGTTCATACATACTATAATGCGAAAAGACTTTTTCCCCAACCTAATATTTACGTTTTCTTTCATGTTGATTTTTTGTTTAGTTTAAGTTCTAAATAACCAACTAAAAATGGTGCTGTCATTATGATTATGAGCCTGAATAATATTTTTATCTGTAATATTTTATAAAACAATATTTATAAGATTAACGTTTTTAAATAACATCGATGAAAATTTATAATTTATTTGATACTTTTATTTGAGAGGAAAACCACTGATTTTTAGACGCAATTGGAACCAAATAATATGAGAAAACGTACGTAAATGAAAATTTCTCGACAACCCGAGAGTCCCGAGAAATTAGCCTCGAGAATTCTCGAGACCCGAGAAATTGAAAAGCTCGAGAAATCATGAACCCTAATCACTACATAGTATAAAACAAAGTCGCTGTCGTCTGTCCGTCCCTATGTATGCTTAAATCTTTAAAACTACGCAACGGATTTAGAAGCGGTTTTTTTTAATAGATAGAGTGATTCAAGAGAAAGGTTTTTAAGTATAACCCACCCCCGCTTTGCACGGGCGAAGCCGGGGCGGGCCACTAGTTTTTTATAAATGTAGAGGTGAATATGGTATTAAGAAATCACAAGAATTTTTAATTTCATATTGTAACACAGCGCGAGATATTGATAATATAATATTTTGCTCCATTTCTGAAAACACGGCCAGATATCTGAAATATTTGATCATAGCTCACAACAAAGGCAGTACGATTACTCAGCCGTTGGGGAGCTACCCGGTCGGGAACAATACTATAACTATGTAGGACTTTGAGGCGCCCTGAACAAATCTAATTCGCCAAATCTGCTCTAGGCCACTGTCGAAGTACACACCGCAGCTAACAGAGCAAGCCCTGTGTTATTTACGTGAGTACAGCATTAATAATACTAGCCACAGTACCGGTGCGAACCAAATGTGCATACTTTATGCAGAACGCAGCACTAATAATATTATGCGTAATGACCATTTTTGTTACTATCTCCCAAGACCAATCGCTAGGTACACTAGCTTTCCTTG
The DNA here is from genome assembly GCA_905475355.2 of Clostera curtula. Lineage (NCBI taxonomy): Eukaryota > Metazoa > Arthropoda > Insecta > Lepidoptera > Notodontidae > Clostera > Clostera curtula. Next base: position 18,101,048 of record FR997797.1, on the reverse strand, counting down.
AAAAGTAGGTGGTGGCACGCTATTTATATGTACAAATAAGATGTCTATAACAAAGTTAAAACAACACATTTTAGGTTGTGAGGTTTCTATCGAATTTTGCACAGACGTCTTGATAAAAAACATAGGTTTATTTAATATTATCAACCACAGAGTAGATAAATCGAGTTGATCGCGTGTATCATCGAATTATGTTTCTAAAACCCAACGTTATTTTTTTATCTAACTAATCTATTTTCTCGAAATAAAAATCTACCTGGAATGAAAGCGGAAGGCAGTAAATCTATAAAACAAAAAGTGACTTATGAGTTCAACATTACTTGGGCACTATATAAATTTACACGTTAATTAGCGCAAACTGATTTCTTTTACGATTAAAGGTAAAATAGTTTGCAATCGTTTTGCAAGAAATAAAGGAAATTTATTTATAGTGGTACAGAGAGCTCGCAGAATGGCAATTAATTTGTCGTCATTAAATGCCAATTATAGAATATGACCAAGTGTGCTGCGTTTAGACAGACTTTAGCAGATAATTAAAAACTTATCGGGACTTATCGCGCACAGAATTAATACCTGTTTTTGCTCGACTTTAGCAGTATTAAAGGGCGAGACAATCTTACGAAAATCTCTCAGGTTTGTGAGGATTTTGCGAACAAGTTTAGTGGGATACCATAATAATGAAATTAAAGTTGATATATTAATGAGGTATTCCATTAATATGAGTTCACAAACTGTCTGTTTAAATTTTTCGCCCAAGACACTGAACAGATTTTAACATTGACACATACGTCTAAGGGGTGTAATATAGGATAAAATTAAAAGGGTACACGATATCTACTAGTGTTGTCCTCATTTTCCCACACATAGTGTGGTGGCACTATAGACGCGGCGGCGCGTGCGCAGGCACGGTGCAAAAAACCTAGTAAATAGTAATGCTTGACCTAGCGCAACACAATATTATGACTAACACCTTGTTTCGTTGGGAGGAATAAACTACCACGGATGTTTTTCAAACTCACAACATTTTGTTAGTATTGTTTATTTACAGATTCCGACGAGCGACGAAGTTTGTGGGGAGAGTCTTTGTATGATGATATTGATGATTCATTTAATTCTATAATCGAACCATCACTTTTTTGTACCATTACTTTGAACTATAAAGGATGGGAAAAAAACCCTATAGCCAAAACGAAATTATTGATTGTACTGCTAAATAATTACATGTATTTGATTTCAATTCGATAACACAATTTTCATGACCTGACCTAAATAGACAGACACAATTATGATACAAAATCACAGTTTCATTAGCACGCACAAAAGCTCTAGCTGATTATTTTTTCATACCTTCGCATATCTGTTACAGTGAATTGTATTGTATTATTCCACTGGTAACAATTATATGCACGTAAAATAAGATATATACTAACTTTGATATGTATAGATACAAATTAGGTTCCTAGTCATTGTATTTTTATAACATTGTTAAACAGCTGCGTCCCGCTAGATGTTTCAGTTAATTAACTATTAATTAGAACTACAGAAATGTTCGTGTAGGTACTCTGTTTAGCAGTGAGGCTGGTCGAAATAAACATCTTCAATATATATTATTAAAAAAATAACAATCTATTGAACGTCGTTTAGGTTGTGTTTGCCATTTAGACAAATATGAACTTCAGACCCCAAAACTTCCTAAGCCAATAGAGCTAAAATCGACAACGTGCTATAGACTTATAAGCTAATTCTATTACTAGAGATAGACTTAGGTTTATAATTATGGGTACATTAAAAGTGATATCACACAACTTAATGATTCATCAACTGATCACAGAATGATTCACTTATCATCATTATTGTTAACAGTATGTGCTGACAAACTTCCATTGGCACTGTATTCCATGACTAATGAGCTAAGTTTCCATTCCAAGTTTTTTTTCCATGGAAATAACAAATGGACACGCTCTCCATATGACGTTAAAAGGACACTGCTTGTGGTCCGGGGAAATCTACCATATTTCGAAGCTAATTTTACTTAAGATTATTCAGTTTTATGACATAGACATATCTCAGTCTATAAACGACGGGCTCTTAGCTTTGGGTCTCCTACAAAAATAATTGCGAGCATAATTCACTTTGCTTGGTCGGCAAAGTGATTGTTAGTGTTTGTTATAGGGTTTGTACAACGCTAATCAGTTATGCCGGTGACAAATTAATTCATTCAAATTAAAATTTGGAACACCCCGCAATTTAAAACTGCTATGTTTTTTTTTCGTTTAATATTCCTTCTGGAAGTAAAATGTTTACGCACGCAATACCAGAGCGACACAGATAAACAAAAATCTAACCAAAACATCACCTCAAAACTTTGGCCCACTAACGAAAATAGCCAACATCCTGTGTATCAGAAGTCAGGCGAAATATAACTGTTTGTAATGCCCGCCAAATTGGCGCAAAAAAGTTGCCTAATTTGAGGTTATAAATTGAGTATGGAGTACAATGCATAGTATACATACACAACCCGCAGGTATACATTAGAGGGGCGGGTTTTGTCGTCTGAATTAGGCTCAATAGAAACGAGAGTGGGTCGCCGGGTGTTACCGCTACAATTCTGTAGTATACTAGCAGACCCGGCCACCCGTCGCTGTTGCTAAGGTTTTTGTTATTAACATTAATTTAACTTTGAACATAGCGCCACCTATTGAATACTTACTCAATCCAATCAACAGATACCGCCATCTGTTAGAATCGTTTGGAGCTAACATTCCAACCTTACTCCTGTTTTCAGACTGTGTGTTGTGACCCCCAACAATATCAGAGATTTGTCGAAGCGCCTCTGATATATTTGTAGCGAATGTTTATAACGAAAAGTAAAATGCTATCGATAATTTTTCCTCCTCCTCTAAAAAACATACTTAAATCACCGTTCCATTATAAACGTTCTTTCGTAATCGCATTTACAACAATGACCTTTCTAGAAGGCTGTCTAAATGGCCCGTTACAAACAACCTGTTAAGACTATTGCAAGAGATCTTACCTGAGCATGCAGGTCAGTTGCAGATCGTTCTGGTACCGGCTGAGAGCGGGAGCGCCCTCTACCCGCACCGCGTTGACCTTCTCCCGCAGTGCGCCACTACAGCCACACCGTTCCCGCAATATTGACATGATGTTCGGCTGCCGGAGGAACGCTACCACCTGGAGAGGACTACTTCTTAATAAATGTTCTTTGGGTGATGTTATTCAACAGTTCCTCAAAATACACTAAAATTAGTGTTGCCCAAATGCAAGAACAAGACGAGACTTAGCCAGTCTTGGTCTTGGTCTTGCGCCAATACACCTGGTCTTGGTCTTGGTCTTGGTCTTGCGCCAATACACCTGGTCTTGGTCTTGGTCTTGGTCTTGCGCTCCCAGTCTTGGTCTTGGTCTTGGTCTTGCAGCAAGAGTCTTGCAAGTCTTGCAATTACCTATTAGTCTATTACTATTTATTAAAGTGTAACGTTATTGTTACATATCTCAATTTCTAATTAATAATACTCGTATAATAATAATAAACATTAAATCAGAATTAAATCAGTTAAATTTCTTTATCAACACGTTCGTTTTGAATATAGCGACAAGTTAATTGCTCTGAATGCAGCCTTGGTCCGCCGCGCGTGCGCATCACAGACCGCACCGCGGTGGGAGCGCTCCTTACCATTTTATCCTAATCATAATACTACTTGCGTGATCAGTATAATGTATTCATTTTCATTCTAAGCACTCTGAAACTTATTTATTCTTTGGAACACCTGTAGGTACTCTACTAGGAAATTATTTTGCATGAGTATACCTACGCCCTATGGCGGCAATCAAATAGTGTCAAATGTTATGATTTGGCGTGGCGGCAACGATTGTTTTAGATTTCAAAAGAAGCCGCCGGCGCGTGTATCATAACCATGTACTTCCGAAAAGCGGCAAATTTCTTTGAGAAGTAAGTACAAAACCTTTGATGCCGCATTATCAAAGTGCCGATGGTTAAAAAATAACTATGCATGCACTCAGTTTGATTTTAATAGATATTTTTTTATTCGCTATGTTTATGGTATTAATCGTAATGCGCATAGGTCCAGTTTTTCATATTCTTTGATACAGTTTTTTGCGTCTCATAGAATTCCTAAGCGTACCTACCTATACACCGAACTGTTACACCTAACTACTCAGTGAAATAGCGCTAAGTCCTAGCTGCAAGACCCAAGAGTCTTGCAGGCTATGTCTTGTTCTTGCTCAAGTCTTGCACGGTCAGTCTTGGTCTTGGTCTTGCTAAAAATACGCGGTCTTGTTCTTGGTCTTGGTCTTGCAAAAACGCAAGAACAAGACCAAGACTGCAAGACCAAGACTGAATTTGGGCAACACTAACTAAAATACTTCGACTGTAACATATTGTACATATCCAATCGAATAGTTGTTTATCCGTGTGGTGACCTTAATTCACAGTTTCACCATCCCATTCAATCCTGAGGTTGTCGCCAAAAGGAAATGATAACGACCAAAGACCTAGCCGCAAGAGAAGGAAATCGTGATACGGAACCCTGTGATACGGAACCCTGTACAACCCGTTTGGCCAGTGTTGCACAGTAGGCAAATTGCCCTCAGGAGTGGGTCGTTTACGGGCTGAGTAATAGTTGCAGAAATAGTATTAGTAGTTATTTTGGCCAATCGTGGCTCTGCTGTATGTAATATATTTAATTCCTCGTTGGTCTAGTGGTTAGATGTGCCGCCTATGGATCAACGGGTCCCGGGTTCGATTCCGGGGTCGGGCAAGTGTCTTTGTCTAAACCAGAGGCACTGGCTCGGAGTCTGGGTGTCATTTCTATCTATAATATGTATGTATTTACAAAAAAAAAATATCCAAGTAGTTTATCATCCATCTCGTTACCATAACACAAGCATTAAGTTGCTTAGCTTGGGACGAGATGGCGTTGTGTGAAATGTCCAAGGATATTTATTTATTTATTTAATTTTATTATTTATTTCATGAGCACACAAACAATATAAATTACATTGACATTATTGTCATGACGTTCACAGCATAAAACGGGAATTATGTTAATGTAAACTTGTGATGCATATCATTTTTAGAATAAGTACAGAGTTGAGATGCACATTTTAAATACAACAACTGTATGTCGTAAGGCCGTCGATCCCCGCAGCCATTCAACCGTCAATGGCATATACACGTAGTCAATAACGTATGAACTGACATCTGTTCTAATTAAACAATCATCGGCTGTCCCACTAGTCAGAAACTGGTAGTGTAAACACTGGTCTGGTAGTTAGCCAAATCAGGCACGACTGGTATCGGCTCCAATGGGATTGGGAAAAGGCTACAAAAAATAAACTATTTTTGAAATGAGACAAGCTGGGTAATGTGTTGGGTAGTCCACATTTTAAAGACTTCATCATCATCATCATCATTTCAGCCAAAAGACGTCCACTGCTGGACATAGGCCTTCCCCAAGGATTTCCACAAAGGCCGGTCCTGGGCCGCCCGCATCCACTGCTTTCCGGCGATCTTAACCAGGTCGTCGGTCCACCGTGTGGGAGGCCTACCAGCACTGCGCCTTCCGGAACGCGGTCGCCACTCGAGGACTTTTCTGCCCCTTCGGACGTCGGTCCTGCGAGCTATGTGCCCTGCCCACTGCCACTTAAGTTTGACAATCCGGTGGGCTATGTCGGTGACCCTGGTTGAAACTCCGAGCATAGCCCTCTCCATTGCCCTTTGGGTGACTTTGAGCCTTCTGATAGAGCCCATAGTGAGCGACCACGTCTCAGTTCCATATGTCATCACTGGCAACACACATTGGTTGAAGGCTTTTGTCTTCAGACACTGCGGTATTGTGGACGAGAAGATCTTTCGCAGCTTCCCGAACGCTGCCCAGCCGAGTTGGATCCGACGATTGACCTCTTTCTCGAAGTTGGACTTACCTAACTGGACAGTGTGTCCCAGGTAAATGTAATGGTCAACAACTTCGAGGGTAGAACCTCCGATGTTAACAGGAGTGGCTTGAACATGGATATTAGACATGATCTTCGTCTTCTCCATGTTCATCTTAAGGCCGACTCGTTCGGAGGCTCCACAGAGGCCATCGAGCATCGTAGTGAGGCCCTCCATGGTCTCAGCCATTACGACTATGTCGTCAGCGAATCGAAGGTGAGTGATGTACTCGCCGTTCACGTTAATGCCCAGCCCTTTCCAGTCCAGAACCTTGAAAACATCTTCCAGTGCAGCGGAGAACAGTTTCGGAGAGATAACGTCTCCCTGTCTAACACCTCGCTGCAACTGGATCGGTTTCGAGGTCTGGTCCTGGAGTCGGACTGACATGGTGGCGTTTTCATACAAGCACTTCAACACTTCGATATACCGATAGTCGACTTGGCACGTCTGGAGAGCCTGCAATACTGCCCACGTCTCGATAGAATCGAAGGCTTTCTCGTAGTCCTCAAACGCCAGACAAAGGGGCAGGTTATACTCCTCGGTCTTCTGTATAACCTGCCGTAGCGTTAAAATATGGTCTACGGTACTGAAGCCTTTTCGGAAACCGGCTTGTTCGGGAGGCTGGGAATCGTCAAGCCTGCACGCGAGTCGATTCGTGATGACCCTCGAGAACAACTTGTAGACATGGCTCAGAAGTGAGATGGGTCTGTAGTTCTTCAATAAGGTGTTATCTCCCTTCTGAAGAAGAGCACCACCACACTTCTGTTCCATGCCTTTGGCGTTCGTCCTTCGAGTATGACGGAATTGAATAACTTCTGAAGGGCCCTAAGGATCGGTTCTTCACCCGCCTTCAGAAGTTCTGCGGTAATTCCGTCATCACCCGCCGCCTTGTTGTTTTTAAGTTGCTCGAGAGCCATCCCGATCTCACACAGGCTGACGTCCGGGAGGTCTTCTGTGTAGTGCCGGGTTAATCTAGCTCGTGGGTCGTCTGCTAGATTTATGACGGGTTCCTGTGTAGACGCGTAAAGCTGTCCATAGAAACTCTCGACCTCACCCAAAATCTCGGACTTCGACGTGACGATCCTGCCGTCATCAGTCTTCAGCCTGACGAGCTGGCTTTGCCCAATAGACAGATCCCTGGCAAAAACCTTGGAGCCCCTGTTGCGTTCAATAGCCTCTTCAACACGATTCGTGTTGAATCGGCGTATATCACGCTTCAGGGACTTTGATATCTGTCTATTGAGCATCCGAAGCTGCGTCGCATCATCTGTAGACTGCAGAACCATTTTCCGTCGCTCGTCCATGATCGTTTTCAGGCGTTGGGTCTCACAGAACTTCGACCCAACTTTGCGGACAGTCTCCACGAACCCGTCATTATAATCGTCCACGTCAACGCCTAGGCTTATAAAGCGGTTTTGCAGTTCGAGCTGAAAGCTCTCCGGGTTTTGAATTTGAACTGGCACGGGACGCAGCGTAGACCTCACCAGGCGCGACCTTTCAAGCTTAACGTCGATATTCAATGTGCCTCGTACTAAGCGGTGATCGCTTCCGGTTTTGACCATATTGATCACGGAGACATCATTGAATATGTGCTTTTCCGTCGACATGATGAAGTCTATCTCGTTTTTTGTGGTGCCGTCCGGACTCAACCAGGTCCATTTCCTCTGTTCTGGTTTTTTGTAAAAGGAATTCATCATATAGAGACTTATCATCATCTTTTAAAGACTTAATGGGTTGTAATGACGTTTTCTTATTATATGTACCTTATCGTTGTACGCCACGGGTATCTCTTGGTATGTGTAGTCGGTCTGTGCGTCCGCCGCTGTGACAGGCGGCCTTGGGGGTGGCGTCGGCGCCTGTGGACAACACCTTTTGATAATGGAAATATGATTTGGTTTTGTATTTGTATAAACTTTTGGATCACCGGGTCCCGGGTTCGATTCAGGGCCCGGGCAAGCGTCTTTGTGTAAACCAGAGGCACTTGCTCTGAGTCTGGGTGTAATTTGTATTCGTGAATTTCATGTTTGTAAACTGCCCCCGCGATAAAGGTAATACCAAACGCAAAGATTAAGTTTAAAAATAGATTTTTTTTTAACATGACATTAATAGGTCTAGGTGTTACTTTCGCCTACCCACAGGGTCGTGCCCTGGAGCGGGCAGTTATGTAACGCCGTAGGTTTTAGAAGGACGGGGTGCTAATCTTTATCATTCCGCGTCCTGGAGTCCCACAGAGCCCAGCTAGCCCCCAACAGCGGGGTCTCCAAGAGTATTTCCAATGTAAAAAAGAGGTTACTTTCGATGATCTCGGATTGATTCGGGGGGCAGGCAAGCCAGTGTGCGAGCTACATTACTTGCTCCAAATAATGGTTTCATTGGCGTCCGATGTAGTGCAGGTAGTTGTAATACGAAAAAAAGAAATTAGGGCTAGATGGAGCGATGATCTGCGAAAAGTTGCAGGCAGCAGTTGAATGCGTCAAGCTGAATACAAGGCGCCATGGCGCTATTTAGGGGAGGCCAGGGGAGTGGGCTGATGATAATCCTTCTAATAAAATAAATTTGAAATAATGTCTGTTTGTTACTCTTTCGCGCAAAAACTACTGAATGGATTTCGATGAAACTATGCAATAATACCTACAGCTTACACATAAGAATAACACATAGGCCATAATTTATAAAGATATAGTGTGAATTATCAAAAATATAATGATAAGTGTTAAGTACTTTCTATCATCATGAATCACAATTTGCCATCACCACGCGGGTGAAATCGCGCAAAAATTATGTTGATTGCAAGCCAATCACTATTACAGTAATAATACATACTTCGCTAGTTTAAGGTCAAATAATAAAAACGCATTAAGCAACGAACTTCAAATGTTGTCTAAAACATAGGTTTAAAGTGTATAGGATGAAACCAAGGACAGAAAATGCGACAATGACGTACAACATGCAATGAGGATGACACAAAACAAAACACTCGGAATTTAAAACGAAAATAACATCCAATTTTAATTTTGAAAAAGACCAACAGAGCGCTGAGCGCGAGTTTAGCCAACCCACTCGATTTTGCGTGAACACAACTAATTGTATAGTTATACACGAACGCCATCTAGTGTCAAATGAATGGCAATCTTGCATATACATAAACCTAGACGTTATGTTAACGCAAAAAAACCGCTTAAAGCACTCAGTTGATGTAAGCTAACATAAACGAAACAACAACAAAAAAGCAACACACACGATGCAACACTCTTCTTTACAAACCGCCGGATTCCTTAGCACAGGTCGCCTCCTCTGGGGTAGAAGAGGCGAGAACGGCCCCGCCTGAGGCGCTCGTGGTAAACGCGGGTCGATGAACGTGGTGCGACGCATCACATGGTCCACGAAGAACCGCTGCCGTGCAACAATAATCCGTAGTGGTGAAGAAGAAGGATGATAGCAGAGTTATAGAAATATTTGCCTACGCCTACCCCCTTATCCATAAATCACATTAAGTCCTTACCCAATTACCGTTCTAAGCCCAGAAATACCCAATTATAAAATAAAAAAATATCTCTCACTCTTCATACTGTCTGTGATTTGGTATAAAACTTTAAAGCTTCAAAGCTAAAATCTATAATTTTAACTTCTTATCTCATGATTCCAAATTCAATTTACTTGAAATAGGTTTAACAAAACACTGTTGTTTGTACTAAGAACAAGAAATAATACACGGAACGGAGTAGGCAAGATAGAAATTTGTTAATAAGCAAACATTTACGGTTTACCACGCTCACGGTTAGTCAAGGACTGTTAATACAACATTTGAAGATACTCGAAACCAATCCCAGAGGGCACGCGCTAGCGACGCACGCTCTACTTTCCTCAAGCAAATGTAAAAACAGGTCCACACGCCCACACGCTAAACAAGCGGTAGTCTACGACGGCCGTTTAGACAATTGTCTGCTCATAAAGTTTTGCTATCAATTAGTCAGCAAGTTTGTAAGAGTAATTTGCTGTACTAAATTGTCAGTAATGGTCATAACGTTGAGACGGTCGAAACCGTCGAGTGATAAATTAAATAATGGCCATTAGCGGCACCTTTTTTCTATGTGCTACTAAATATTCCATATTCGTTTTCATGTTACTATTCATTCTATCCAGATACATTAAGTAAACATCCTCGATATCATTAAAATTAATGAAAATACTACTATTTATAGATTTATAAACTTTTAAACGCGACTCCCTCTGTACTCTAACTAATAAAAATAAAAATCCTCCACATAACTATTATAACATGCCAAAATATGTTTTAATGCCACAATCATAAGTTGTCGTTTGAAAATAGTCATTTTCATACATTATAAAGTAGATATCCCGAAAAAGGTACCTTCCTCTTAAAGCGGCTCTCCATTACCGGAGGTAGGCCGTCAGTACTGAACATTTCGTCCTATCCTTGGACATCTGGAATAGCCGTTCTGCATTGTTCATTCCAGTCCAGTCTAGCTACTAGAATGTTGTATATAGCCACCATAAGATGCCGCTGGTATAGATTATAATCTGTGGTTTGCACATATAGCCATCATATAATCTGTGGTTTGCATCTGTATTGCAATTTTTTCATTGATATTGTCGTGTAGTTTGAGTTGACAGGATCTTTAGTAAGGCATTTAACTAACGACAAGGGTATGAGTTGCTTAAGCCTTTTAAGATTTTTGGGTCGATTACATCACGCCATATTATGCCGAAAGTAGTTTAGTTGATCAGTCGCCCACTCTTTTGCTTGTAGTGTTTTTTTTTATTTCACTTTACCTTAACTACTATCCCGATGATGGATTTAGAATACATAGTGTCACCACCCCATTCCACAATGTGGGTGTCGTAAGAACCCATAAAAGGAGATGGCAAGGTCGATTACCTAGCCGCAAAATAAGGAACCTTGATACGAAACCCTTTGCCATCCCGTCTGTAGGCTCATTCCCTCCATGTAACTGGAGGAGGCCCGACTCAGCAGTGGGTCATCTATGGGCTGAGTAGTAGTAGTATAACTTACCTTCCCATTCCGGTCTAACTTAGTGTCCCAGCCTAAGGGCAGGTCTCTGTCGGTTTCACTAAACATGTTGACTAGTGCGACTAGGTCACGATTATGTTGGTATCGCTCAAAGGAGGAGGTGTCTCGCCTGATCTTTGATATCATGTGCTTTAGTGTTGAGTTGCCGTTATAGAGAACTGACGCCTCCTGTAAGTATAAATGAGATTTTAATTATTAAGAGCTTTTTACCTAAAAGTCGATATAAATCTGTAAAGCCGCGTAAATTTTTGCGAAATGTAGCATGCAACGTAACACGCAATGAAAGAATTTGCCGTCCACATTGTCGCAATATAACATGTAATGTAACAGAATTCCCATAGTGTGGACGGCTTGCGCGTCGCGATCCGTCATTTGTCGGTTTTTTCGCCGAAAAGGGGCGCGCAGAGTGCACGGAGCGCCAGTGTGGACGGGGGTGTGTGTGTCTCTACTGCGGAACGCATGCCGGAAACAGATGCAAGCACGTACATTTCGCAAATCTGTACACGGCTTAAGAATTACGTACAAACGCATGAATGTTAAGGGGAAAACGTAACAGCATTTCGCCATAGATGAGCTCCGTATCAAATTAGCAGGGGCGATTATAAAACCTAGCCTAACATATTTCATTTGGTGGACTGATTAAACCAAATTTAAAAAATTGGACTGTCGTTGTTTGTATTATTAAAATACCCGCTTTTTACATTTGGATGTATACGTGGTACAAATAACCAAATCAGCATTTTTTCAATTCTTGTCTGTCTGTTTGTTTCGGCTAATCTTTGAAATGAGTAGACCGATTTTTGCGGGAATTTCACTGGCAGATAGCTGATGTAACAAGGAAACAAGGAGTAACTTAGAGTACTATTATTGACCCCCCGCATTTCAGGAGCCCATAGTCACTGAGTTTTCCACATTATTAAATACGATGCGGGCGAAGCTCGGCTAACAGGTAACATTTGCTAAATAACATTAGCAACCGAACTGACTAGTACTTTATTAGAGTAGGTTTACGATTTCTGCTGTTAGGAGACCATATCTTCGATAGGGGTGATATATAGACTGTTTATAGAACACTGTACACAGGTTTCATTAGTGAGGCAGACCCAACTGACCTGGTTCATATGTAGTATGGAGTAGAAGTCTGGCCTCGCAAGAAAGTCAGCTGCGGGGTGAGGCGCGTGCGGCGTCTCCGTGGCTCGGGACGTGGAGGCTGCGGCGGGGGAGGCCGCGGGGGTGTGGGCCGCGGGGGGAGGGGACGCGCACGTGGTCGCTGCCGACTCCTCGTCAGCGAGCTGCGTTCGCGTCATGGTGCGGCGGATGGACTGGTATCTGTCGAAGGGAATATATCATTGTGTGAGTGATTGACGTATAAATAAATATAATAAAATAAATATCCTTGGACATTTCACACAACGCCATCTCGTCCCAAGCTAAGCAACTTAATGCTTGTGTTATGGTAACGAGATGGATGATAAACTACTTATATACATTGGTTTTTTGTAAATACATACATATTATAGATAGAAATGACACCCAGACTCCGAGCCAGTGCCTCTGGTTTAGACAAAGACACTTTCCCGACCCCGGAATTGAACCGGGGACCCGTTGATCCAAGGCGGCACATCTAACCACTAGACCAACGAGGCAGGCTAACAGACGGTTATTATCGCATGAGCTGTTTCCGCAAGCTGAGTTCCGCAAGCATTTAGAAATACATAGCATCACCACCTCTTTCCAGCATAAGGTTGTCGTTAGAGCCGACAGAAGGGAGTGACAAGGCCTAAAACCTAGCCGCAAGAGAAGGAACACTTGAAACGAAACACGTGCCTGTGCCAACCCGTGTAATTCACATTGAAATTAAATTGCCAAGCCGTTTAATTTCAATGTGTAATAATCGCGAAAACCTAAGAAATCATTACCCTCCATGTAGTTGGAGGAGGCCCGACTCAGCACTGGGTCAGTGGGAGAAGAAGGGTTGTGGTTATATGTACATCAGTAGTGACGGTTTATGATACGACATACTGCACAAAACTTGAGCTAAATAAGGCGATAACAGAGCACGCAATAGGGATCCGATGGCCATTGATTAAATAAACCTTTGAAACTGGGATGATAGCAGAGTGAAAATATTACGTAGAACTCTAGTTTCGTGCTAGTACGACTACTCAGCCCATAAATGACCCACTGCTGAGTCGGAACCTCCCCCGTCACATGCAGGGTAATTAGCCTACCTACTGTACCACGCTGGCCAGACGGGTTGGCACAGGGTTATATAAAAAGGTTTCGGCCTTGTCGTTTCCTTTTGTCGGCTCTTACGACACCTGTATGGGAATGGGGTGGTGACATTATGTATTCTCTGCCTCGTTGGTCTAGTGGTTAGATGTGCCGCCTTTGGATCAACGGGTCCCGGGTTCGATTCCGGGGTCGGGCAAGTGTCTTTGTCTAAACCAGAGACACCGGCTCGGAGTCTGGGTGTCATTTCTATCTATAATATGTATGTATTTACAAAAAAAAATGTATATAAGTAGTTTATCATCCATCTCGTTACCATAACACAAGCATTAAATTGCTTAGCTTGGGTCGAGATGGCGTTGTGTGAAATGTCCAAGGATATTTATTTATTTATTCTAAATTCGTCACCACACGGACACTAGTTACGTAACGCACCTTCTATCCAACTGCCTTCTCTGCACTTCTGGAGCGGGTGACCTGGGCGCAGTACCATTGACACCAGGCCGCTGCCACGTGGTAGTTCTGTTGACATGGTCGATGTAGAAAACACGCCCGTGGCTGTCCATTCGGGCCTCCCAACCTAGAACATCATTGTACAAAGCGTCTTAGAAGTTTAATGCTCTTGATTTTCCAAGCATAATTGACAAAATTTCATGGAGTCCGGAAAGTACTGTGTTAATAAACTACAAAATATTAAGCATTGTCGAATAATTTATACCAGAGAAAGTGTACTTGCATTATCTAATATTTATCAATATAACAGAAGTAATTCTATAATTCCGTACCTGCTGGTAAAGGTTCTTCGCATTCGATTATTCCCCCAATCATGTTAGCTGGAAAGTCACCCGTTAGCGCCATCTGTCTGGAAGCCCTTTCTGGTATTGAAGGAAGTCTTATTCCAGCCATGTGTCTCAAAGGCGTCGGCGATGCAACAGCGTTATCATTGTCGTCATTATCATCGACAGGCCTAGGTCTTCTCAACACCACATCGTCAGGAGGTCCAGCGTGTACTATCGTAAAGTGATTGCTGTTTACAAATTCCAAATTTGGAGACCTTATTTCCGAAGTTCTTAGTTCATTTGTGAATTCTACCATTTCGAAATTTTCACGTGGGCGACCGTCGGAATTCTGAACTGGAGGAGGTTGTAAGTCTGGTGGTGGCAGAGGCCGGGGCTTCCGCGCGTGATGCGTAGGTGTAGGCGGACACTGTGGAACTGCTGCACCTGCTAATGCCGCTACTCTTGTCAGTACTCTAGGGTGTGGCCGTAAGGGACTCTCGACATTATTCTTAGAACTATTATTAGTCTTATGTGGGGAGTGTTTCGGCGTACTCTCGCAACCGAGATTCTTCAGTAAATGTCTTGGCAAACTCGAGTGCTTGGGAGTCGAAAAGTCGGATGAGTATTTGCGATTCATCAACATGGTTCCTACACTTGGCAACGTTTTGTTTGTGTCGTCGACCGGAGACGTGGAATGCGAAGAATTACAGGAACTTGGCGCATTCGAACTATTGTTATCTAACTCCCGAGTCGGTGTGTCTATGTGCGAGGAATTTAAAAAGGCTGTCATCATCGTGGGTGTGTTTGCACGACCAGAATTTTGCCTAGTGAGAGGTTTATGACCTTTCATTATCACAATTTCTTTCTCTTCTATTTGGTTTCTATTATCATCTTCAAATTCTGAATGATTACTGATGTCATTAAGGAACGTATTTTGAGCTTTCTCTTCGGACTTGGCATGATTTGGAGTAATAGTGACTCCATCCACCACATCCTTAGTCGGACTCGGTTTATCCTTTCTGGCAAAAGTCGTTGTTATATAGTTGTCGGGACCTATATCTTTAATGAATAATATCTTACTTCTACTGGCACTAGTTGATTCATCAGGTACGGGTATTTCTTTAGTCTTCTTTTCCTCGTTTAACTTAGCTAGTTTTATAGATGTAATCGTAGATTCACATAAGCTACCATCTGTCTCAGGCGTCGCTAAAGGTGCAACATTTTGCCCACTTCTCCAAAAGCTCGCCGTCGAAGACGTAGCCAGCTGGTTTCCAGAGTAAAATTCTCCAGGTTTAAAGTCGTTCAGTTCACCCTGTAATGCAGCCGAGTTTGTTATATTATTGTCGGTGAAGAACTGTTCGTCCGTATCGATCAGTTCGAACGTGAAGGCGTCTTCTGGTTTAGTTATTTTTTTTGGCTTTCTATTTCTGGGTACGTGAGGTGGCGATAACGCGTGCATTCTCTCCAGCGGTTTGTGCGACAGCCTCGGAGGCAGTGGCGGCACTGGCGATTTCTCTGCATCACTTGGCACACTTGCACTCTCCAAATCATATACGAACTTCATTATTTTGCAAGGATTCTTTGGTGACCATATTTTATAATACTCGGTGCCCGGGGAGGTGGGCGAGTCGACTTTCGATTTCTTTTTGGCGTTGAAAGCCAGGCCCCCACCCGTATCGACAGGGGGTGGATACTTCTTTTTCACTCCCGAAGAAGTCGGTTTATAGTCTGTAGCACTTTGAGATTCACAATTAACATTTTGAGATTCTTGCCATACATCACTAAATAAAGATTTACTAGGATCACAATTTTGTTCGAGACTGTTCCCGTTTCTTTCTAAAGCACTAATTGAGCATTTGTTGACGTTGTCACTGAGATGTTTTATATCCTGGTGACTGCTGCCGGCGACGAACTCTATTCTAGGGGGGTTTTCGGAGTTCATTTCAAAACTCTCGTTGTGGTAGGAGAACGGGGACACTTGGTCGCCGCTTCTCTTCCTGGAGATGCCTTCCTTGAGGCGGTGTGGCAACTTCTTAAGCTCGACCTTGAGACGCGACGGCAGCGGTGCTGACTCAGCAGCGCACTCCTCGTTCTCGCCATTGTAATAACGAAAGCAAAGGAGTTGCTCACAATCTGAAATGAGAATACATTTATGTATTTCTGCTATAAATAATGATAACCTGATTATTAATTTTACTGGATGTTTCTGTAACTGCAAGTTAAATAATTCATTTGACATACGAAATCAGCAAAATGGAATTTCGAGTGATTTTCGCTTAAGGTGGATGCTCCAGGGTAGCCCGCGAAATTCAAATTTTCTTACGTTTTTTGCAATTTGCAGGGCAGTGCTAGGTTGTATGATGATGAACATTTGATTCGCGGCTGTAAGACGTATGTAGTTACAGAGTTATAATCATCAAACTCATCAATACAACCCTCCAAGCTCATAAAGGTGCAAGAATGACTTTGACGTTGAAAAAGTTTTCCTTGCACCATTATGAGCTTGGAGGGTTGTATTGATGATTTTGATGATTATAATTCTATAACTACTTACGTCTTACAGCCGCGAATAACATTTTAATCAACATACAACTTAGCGCTGACCTGCAAATTGCAAAAAACGTAAGAAAATTTGAATTTCGCGGGCTACCCTGGATCATTCACCTTAACTACCGCTAACTTTTTACGGGCGTATAATCCTCGATGGTCTATCCACATCAGCCAGCCCAGCCATCCGGTGTGGGGCGTGTGGGACTCAGGTTCATCTCTACGCGTTCTGCGAGGGCATCCTACCCACTAAATATACCCCGGTGTACCAACCCGCACTGACTGCCCCGTGGGCCCTGATTGTATGCGCAAACATTATACCAATCTAAATACGAAGTTGTTTCAAATAAAAAATCAACACATTTATAAATTACGATATCAGAGGTAACAAAACAAAAAAAACCACATGGAACTGAATTGAGAACCTATTTTTAAATCGATTACTGCCATTTAGGAGTTGGTATTAAAATTTTAATCACCTTCATAAGGCTGGTTAGGCTCGTCCAGCAGCCACATAATGTCGCCGCTCGCGCATCCGGTGGCCGGTGCGCGCCCCACCTCGCCCACACCCTTTGCCGACCCTGTAACCAACAAATCACATTTTGATTTGTACTCAAAGTTACACTATCTATATATGTATAATTTATTAGGAAAATTGCACGGACGGAGGAGTATGAAATTTCCCACACTTTTAGTTTATATAGAGAAGAGGTGCAAAATGATAAATATTTAAAAAAATATATGCATAGGAAATACATTTAATCAAATAACTTCTTAACGGTTCCGATTCGTTTATTTTAATATGTATTTAATAAAACAAAACGATCAGAACCGTGAAGAAGTTATTTCCTGCAATGTGCAAAGATCGTGAAAACCTAAGACATCATTACATATAATCAATAAAAAGAACATTACCATGTATTTGACACACACGCATATTAAACACTAGTTTGTTTGTCAAATTCTTGTTACAGTCAAATTGAATATTGAGAATAGGACTTTAATAGAGAAAAATTTAAATAATTATGGTCGAATTTCGACCGCTGGGCGGCGATATTGGTAGATACTCCATGTGTAGTGTGTGGTGTTCTTTCGTAAGATTTCAATTCCTATTCATAATATCCAATTGTTTCTAAAGTTCTACTGTTTCTTCTGTTCAGAATCTCCTGTTGACCATTGTTAATGAGTGTCCATAAAATAACTACATTAACAAGACTAATTGATCACCCTAAAAGACTGTCCCACATAGCGAACTCCCTATTCCATTTATCAAATTTTACCTTTGCCGTAAAAGCAAACCAATGTAAAGTGCAATACCATTAAAATTATTAACGTCGTCGTGCCAAACAAAAATTTAATTTAATAATTTAATTGCAATTTAACATCAATATGTCTAATGAATGCAAACGCCTGTTGTTTTGTATAGAGCAAATAGTAAGCTGCGCTTCACGCAGTGTGGTTTTTGACTGACAATCTCTCTTACTTACCGATATTGTGCAAGTCACATCGTGTAGTCAACTTTAATTAATATAATCCTGAAATTAGTAGCTCGGTTGTTTTCATTATTCCATCAGGTTATGGGCCGTCCCGTACCTGTGCTTTAGTGCAGTTATCAGTTTAAAATCAGTAGTTAAAACAGTGAAATTCTCGTTAAAATAGAACATAACCTCAAAATTCCGCGGCTTATAATATTTGTGGCTAGGAGTTCTTTTTCAGCATAAATACTTAAAATGGGAACAAACAATATGTTTTCCATTCCGAAGCTGACCGGACGAGATAATTATACAAGCTGGAAGTTTGCGATGGAAGCATATCTGCAACATGATGACTTGTGGGAATGCGTAATTGGTGAAAGCAAAGATGTCAAAAAGGATGTTAAAGCTAAGTCAAAAATCATATTATTAATTGATCCACAGTTATACGTCCATGTACAAAATGCAAAAACTTCCATGGAGGTGTGGGACAATTTAAAAACCGCATTTGAAGACTCTGGTCTACTCCGAAAAGTAGGATTATTAAGAGATTTAATTAACACAAATCTAGAATCAAGTGCAAGCGTAGAAGAATATATTAGCAAAATAATGACCTCTGCACATAAGCTAAGAGACATTGGATTTAAAGTTGATGATGAGTGGCTCGGAACGTTAATGTTGGCGGGATTGCCCGATCTATACAGACCAATGATTATGGGCATTGAGAGCTCGGGTATAATTATAGTGCTGATCTGATCAAAACAAAACTTCTGCAAGAAGTGAAGTCCACAGATACAACTAATACCGCTTTTTATACAAACTCAAAAAGGTCAACGCCAAATAAAAACAGTAAGCCAAATAAAGACAGTAATACAAATAAAAGTGGCCACGGTGTTATAACTGTAACAAATATGGACACTTAAGCAAGCAATGTTGGTTCAAAAATAAAAATAAAAAAGATGATAAAAATAATGGATTTGTAGCTGCTTTTTCAGCCACCACACTGAACGACGCCACCAGTTGGTATGTGGATTCCGGTGCCTCCCGCCCACATGACCATGCACCGAGACTGGCTGGAGAATGAAAGTGCACCACCTGTTCAAAAGCATCCGGATCGCAGATAATAAAATGTTACAAGTACAAAGCTGTGGTAATGTAACTATAAAAGTACTGAATGAAAATACCGGCGCCATTGACTGCATACAGGTGAGAAATGTACTATTTATTCCTAAACTTTCAACTAATTTGCTCTCAGTCAGCCAAATAGTAAAAAGTGGCTGTAAAGTGGAGTTCAGCCGAGATGGTTGTCAGATAAAAAATAAAAATGGACAACAGGTGGCTAATGCTAAGTTAATAAATGACACTTATAAGTTAAATACTTACCGGAGTGAAACAGCAATGGCAGCTACAACAGAAGATACAACCTATCTTTGGCACCAACGAATGGGTCATTTAAACCTAAATGATATACAAAAAATTGAAAAATATACTAATGGTGTGAAGTTGTCACCGCAGAAAGAAAACTATATTTGTACTTCTTGTCTGGAAGGCAAACAATCCAGACAACCGTTTAATCATGAAGGCTCCCGGGCAACAGGGTTGCTAGAGCTGATCCACACCGATCTTTGTGGACCTATGGAGACACAATCTCTGGGAGGTGCAAGGTACTTTCTTACATTTATAGACGACTTCTCACGTAAAGTTTTTGTATTTTTCCTGAAACAAAAATCCGAAGTTTTAGAAAAATTTATAGAATTTAAAAATAAAGCAGAAAATGAACTAAATAAGAAAATAAAAGCAATCAGAAGTGATAATGGAAAGGAGTACATAAATAATAATTTTGAAAAATATATGAAACAATTTGGTATCAAACATCAAACAAGCAACCCATACACGCCACAACAAAATGGGTTGAGCGAAAGGATGAACCGCACACTTGTTGAGCGCGCAAAATGCATGTTATTTAATGCTAATTTACAGAAGCAGTACTGGGGAGAAGCTGTGGCTACTGCGGCCTACATTATTAACAGATCTCCAACGCGCTCACTTGGTGACATCACGCCTGAAGAAGTGTGGACTGGTAACAAACCAAATGTAGCTCACATGAGAGTATTCGGCTGCAAAGCAATGGTGCATATTCCAAAAGAGAAACGGCAAAAATTAGATCGGAAATCTCAAGAATTAATATTTGTTGGTTATAGTGAAAGCACAAAAGGCTACCGTTTTGCACACCCAAACAGCAGACAAATTGTTATGAGTAGAGATGTCGTTTTCTTAGAATCAACAGTGAGTCAAAATAAAATAACCAAAAATATGCATGCCGAAGAAAAACCTGAAAAACAAAATACACAAGTTACTAAATGTGATATAGAAAAAATAAATATAGAAGATAAAAACAATTTTACTAAAATAGAAGAAAATACTATACCTGAAACAGAAGAAAATACTGTACCTGAAACAGAAGAAGAAACACATGATTATGAATCTAGTTACTACGAAGATCCAGATGATGAAACATATTTACCTGAGAATGATCAGTCTACAAGTTCTCCCGAAGCTGAAATTGTAACTTCATACAATTTACGGCGAAGAAATATTTCTCCATGTAATAACAGTCCAGATCATACTTCATTTTTATCAATAAATGTAGAATCAGCGATGAGTCTTCTGGATAATGACCCACAAACTCACGTAGAAGCACTAAATAGTGACAATGCAACTTCATGGAAAAAAGCCATGGATGAAGAGTACCAGTCATTAATAGAAAACAATACATGGAATTTAGTGGATCTGCCTAAGGGAAAGAAAATAATACCATGTAAATGGGTATTTAAATCGAAAAGAGATGAAGCTGGTAATGTAATTCGTTATAAAGCTCGCTTAGTCATTAAAGGCTACAAACAAACCAAAGGAATTGACTATAACGAAGTGTACGCCCCGGTCGTCCGCTATTCATCAATAAGATATTTGATGGGACTGGCAGTTAAACATAAATTAAAAATACATCAAATGGATGCCATCACAGCATTTCTCCAGGGGGATGTGGATGAAGAATTATATATGTCTCCACCGCCATGTTATGAGACTGACTACAAAGTATGCCGCCTGAGCAAATCTTTATATGGGCTGAAACAGGCGAGCCGTCAATGGAATAAAAAGTTAAATACAATTTTGTTAGAAATTGGAATGTCACGATCGAAAATGGACCCCTGCGTTTATTACAGAATATTAAACAAAAATGATATACTATTCATTACAATTTATGTTGATGACATATTGTACTACTTTAATAATGAAGAAACAGCACTACTTGTCAAACAAAAATTAAGTAAAAAATTTAAAATGAAGGATATGGGTACTGCTAAACAATGTATTGGAATAAAAATAACACAAAAGGAAAGCTTCGATGAAATAACTCTTGATCAATCACAATACATAAAGAAAATCTTATATCGTTTCCAAATGCACGAATGCAGACCAGTACCTACGCCTTTTGAAGCAGGAACACAGCTAAAAAAACCTGTAAATGAAAATGAAATATTAAGAGATATACCATACCAGGAAGCAGTAGGAAGTCTGTTATATTTGTCGCAATGCACACGTCCAGATATTGCATATGCTGTAAATTCAGTAAGCCGATTTAATAATAAGCCCACAGCGCAGCACTGGATTGCTGTTAAGAGAATATTTCGATATTTAAATGGAACCATAAATATGAAACTTACATTCCGAAATCACAACAGCGGGATAACTGGTTACTGTGATGCAGACTGGGCAAGCGATGCAGAAGATCGAAGATCCTGCACTGGATACCTTTTTCTTTTTCAGGGTGGCTCAATTTCCTGGAACTCTAAAAAACAATCAACAATTGCCTTATCAAGCACCGAGGCAGAATATATGTCACTATCGACAGCTGCTCAAGAAGCTCTCTGGTTGAAACAACTTCAAAATGAGTTTTGGCCTGAACTTGCAAGTATACCTATAACTTTGTATTGCGATAATCAAAGTGCAATTAGCCTTTCAGGTAACGAAATGTATCAAGCTAGAAGCAAACATATTGATGTCCGCTACCATTTCATGCGAGAGAAGATTGCAGCAAACGAAGTATCTGTCAAATACATTAGCACCAAGAAAATGGTCGCCGACGCATTAACCAAGGGTCTACTCCGGCGGCAGCATGAAGATCTCATCCAGGCAATGGGTTTGCATCCAGGGGAGGATGTTGCAATTTAACATCAATATGTCTAATGAATGCAAACGCCTGTTGTTTTGTATAGAGCAAATAGTAAGCTGCGCTTCACGCAGTGTGGTTTTTGACTGACAATCTCTCTTACTTACCGATATTGTGCAAGTCACATCGTGTAGTCAACTTTAATTAATATAATCCTGAAATTAGTAGCTCGGTTGTTTTCATTATTCCATCAATCCTATACCCAAGTTTATTTGCATATAAATGTTAAACGGAAAACCGGCGTATATCAATGTTAGCGAAAAAAGACAAAAACGGAGATGATCGCGAAATCTCATTTAAAACCTCATTTATTGCCAACGGCCTTTCAGAGTACCAGCATGAAACGTTAAACGTGGGCAGGTGCAAAATACTCGACAATAAAAACAAACAAAGAGAAATGCACCACGACAGACCATTGCCAACCCTGTAGCTAGGGTACCGTGGCCCAGGGTAAATGAGATACCCAGTTTTTATACTGTATATAATCTAGAAAAATATATTATAAGGTATAAGTACTTTTAGTTTAAGGGTTAAGGTAATGCATATATAAGTACTGCTAATCCCAACAACCTGTATTAAGATGTTTGACTTCACGACGGTGGCTGTCGTCTCGTGCTATCACTACCTAAAGATTATCACCACCCCAGGGCATTCCTGCATTTCTCTGGCCAAAGAACGTGCGTGGCAATAGAAAAGCAAAACAAGTAAATTAAACTTAAATTCAAACACTAGACGTCCTATTGTGTTAGTCAAAGTTATTAGGATACGGAACCTTGTTTTCGAACGGCGAATCGTGTATTCGCTCAGATTTTATCTAACCAAAATCAAGCGGGGCGTAGGCCGCGCTCGGTTCGTCGCGGGCGCATCACAAATTATGCACCGACATAATCACCGGATGCGGGAGTCGCCCGCACGTTTTATGCGAAATAATCGAAGCCACCGAATTGCCAGTTAATTGGGGAAACATGTCCATAAATTTCACGGGGGCAAATTGATTCATGTGATTCGAGGTGTAACTGACTAAACATATGTCCCATGTGTTCCTTACATGGAGTCGAGTGACACTAGAATGTAACATACCTATAATTAATTTTAATACCACTGAATAATTTTACCGAAACAGCAAGACCAAATTTCCTACAGGTAAATAGTAGATCTAACTTCAGAACTCCACTTGTAAGACGTCGGGAGAGTAGAACTAGTACAAAATTTGCTATGATCTGGCGGTATTTTAGTAGAAGTTATTTATCGATTGTTAGCAAATGCCAATAAACTCGATAACCCAACCCAGGTTCGTAATACACTTGGACAGTCTTAAGCAAAATTTTCTTTATACTAAGCGCACCCATGTAATCCGGGCGCGTGCATACCAATGGATTATCGCCCTAAGAATAATTGAT
The DNA here is from genome assembly GCA_905475355.2 of Clostera curtula. Classification (NCBI taxonomy): domain Eukaryota; kingdom Metazoa; phylum Arthropoda; class Insecta; order Lepidoptera; family Notodontidae; genus Clostera; species Clostera curtula. Next base: position 18,077,366 of record FR997797.1, on the reverse strand, counting down.
AGCCGTCATTACATCGCTTCCAGCCATTTGGAGCTACCTTTTTATGAGACGTTAACAGATAAGCCACGCATGTGTGGGTGATTGCGGAGTGACAGCAATTTCCTTTGTAGACCGCGATGACTGATGATGGAACATCGTTAAGACAGAGTACACGTGCAATATGATTATAACGCGACCACTAATATATTGCTACGACGAGAAAATTTGTGCTGCATTTTAATTAATCATGTCTTACAAGGAACACTTCCTTTAGTTATAACTTGAATAGATGAGATGAAAAGTAGATGAGATTCAACACCATTTGATAACAGTGGCAAAACATTTGATAACAAAGTCATTGCCTTTGTACAAAGGTAGATGCAATAAGCGTTGACAACTAAATAACAAAAAAAAATATTTGTCAAATGAGACGTGCGGCCCAAAGAGGTACATCCACAGACTTTATTTTTTTTGCCAAAGCCAGGCCGCACTAAGCTTTAGTTCATACTGAAAGCACACTGAAGTGGAGCACGCGCGGCGGCAGAACGGGCCGGTGACGTGCCGACAGCGACACGCGCGATGACACAGAGGGCGTCTATTTCCGGCGGTGACGCAACGCCACTTCCGTCCGCAGGATATGGGAGGAGAGGCAACTGTCGCGCTGCGAGATGAGCCGCCGCTTCCACGGGATTTGCGATATCTACCGCGAGTGGGACGCCCGGGTCACGTGATGACAAACATATGGCTCTGTGGTACACAATCGAATTAAATATCCAGTATTGTAAATATGTATTAGGAAACTTCCGAACGTAAACCAGGAGACAGACGCATAAAGAGACCTTTTTACAAGCCAATGTATGCAGTACACATAATTCTCCAAGTAAAGCGCTAAAATTTAAGGCGTTAAGTTAACATGAAATTCTGCTTTGCTCCTTTAAAAAATCTGTAAGAAATTCTCATCTCGGTGTGTTATCGAAATCCTTCAAAATGCATGCTGGTATGAGTATATATACATATACAACTAGCTGATACCAACAAATTCCTCTGCATTGACCTATACTTGTTATTATCCCTATAATACAAATGCTTTTATTTTTACCGTTTTTATCATTATTTATTGACAAACTAGCGGCCAACTAGCCTACGAGTTATTATGATGTATAAGCTATATTATTGTAAATTTTCATCTAAATCCATTTTGTAGTTTTTAGGGTGAAAGTTTAACAAGCATACATTCTTACAAACGGAATAAAAGAAAAGAATGGATAGTTCCTCAGTCACTTTCAGAACTCTATCAAAATCTCCTTCGCCTTTCTCCAATTTCCTTGGGGTCGGCGCCGGTATAACCGGACTTCGATAACTACTAGTATTTACACAGAGCGAGTGAGAGCGAGTTGCCGTCTACCTTCCGCGGCCTAACAACTGGGACCACCAGCAATTAGACCGACTCTCAGTTCTCTGACCACTGGCCATGTGTAACGACTCCCATAGTTGGTAGGATGGCAGCCGGACCGACGGCTTTGCGCGCCCTTCGAAGCTCGGAAGAGATCAGATATTACACAGAAATTATGCGACACACAACATCCAACAGAGCCAGACGTTGCTTAACCCGCCGATAAATTGTCAGCTAGGCTTAATATAATATCAAGGCCGCCGCCGCTGGCAGTGGAGGCGCGGCCAGGCAGGCGCGCCGGAGCTGCCGCCGCTAGCAGTGGAGGTGCAGCCAGACAGGTGGGCAGGGACACCGTTGGTTTTAGTGTTGGTAGGTTGGGGCGCAATTACCATATTTTCGCTCCATGTAGTCCCACCTAACCCGGCTGTCGTTTAGCAGTCAAACGTAGACATCAAACGTAAAATGAAAGGAAAAAAAGCTTTATATATGACCAGACTACGCACGTGGGTACATAAAATAACCAGGTTTTAATTATTTGCCACTTAGAGGTTTTCTACTCATATAAACAGTTTACTTAGAGTAACATTTCACTCTCTCTCTCTCTCTCTCTCTCTCTCTCTCAGATGTTCGACCACAGAGCCGCCCCCGGCAGCGACATTCTCGTGAGTTCTTCAGCTGTTTGAAGCGGACGGATGCGTAAATGTGGTCAAATTTTTTTTTATTCTGAGAGCTAATAAATAGCTATGATATGTGTAGATTTCAAAATAACACAGTTCTAAGAGTAACGAAAATTCTTAGAGATAACATCTGGGTCACTTGATGAACGGAGAAAAAATTTACAAGCACCCATTAACTTCCGCTTATTGCACAGGAATAGATTTTTATTATTATATTAAATGCCAACAAAACATGTAGAGGAAATATGTATTAATGATATTGTTTCCCGGAATTCGGAAAACTACCAAACGTTCCATACTCATTAAAAAAAAAACATAACATTCATTCGTATAATGATATGTATAATTGTCAAAAATTTTACAACATATACAAATAATTACGTTGCAAGTTATTTTCTCCATAAAGAAACCCATTAAACAATCACTAGCAGAAGCTGGAATTATACTAATTACATCCATTAATGCCTGGGAAAGAATTCTCAAGCCCACAACAAAGGCTGTTACAAAAAAAACAATCGGCAATTATATACCAGAGCAGACAAAAACAATTTGCAATTAGCTTTCAAACTCGTGCCCCCAGCGTGACTCACTACTAACATCCTTCTAAGATAAAGAATGCAACTAAGATAATTATCTCGCTTGGTACGGACAACGCAAAACTATAAGATTTAAAAATAATGATTAAATTTAATACCCGAAATTAGGATAAGGAAGGAAGCGACATTATATTAGATTTTGATCGATCAGAAAATGCTTTCATAAGTTTTTTAAAGATCTTTAGACAGATCTTGATCAAGTGTAAAAACTAAAATATATTTCGTATTTAAAAGAATGAATCTAGAATAAGTTAATAGTAACAAAAGTATTTAAAACACCATTAACACTAGAACCTGTGTAGTTTTCTTTGCTGACGACACTATTGGTAATGAGAGGTGCAAGGACAGCGCGGACAATGTGTCACGCCCCGTCCTAACCGCTCGTTTGGCGGAAGCCAGCAGTTAAAGTAAACGGCCGGTACATGACCCTAACACATCTGTCACTTCGCGCCTACGCACCGTGGTTTTAAATGATTAGCAGTTGGTTTAAGTTCTCTTAAATTTGATAATTTTGCGACATCACAATTGATTGACTAATCTTCATCAGAACATGTTACAGCCTAAAATTTAGCAAACAGCAGTGCATCCTCTACATCAAGTGCATTCCAGTTGACAAAAACATCTCCTGTGAACCGTTGCGATGACAGCTAGTAACAAGGCAAAAATATTCCATCCCGTCCTATAAATAAACCAAACACTTAGCGATATCTCTCCAAAAGTAAACGAAATAACATTTCAAAGTCAGGAAATGACAGTTTAAAGGGGTCGGCTCGATGACAGACCATTAGAGGAGTGACGATTTGATAGAACCACGACGAAGTTTTACAGTCATGACGACGTCAGCCCGACAATGTTTCCAACTTTCACACGAATAGCTTTCAACGGATTATCAGCTTTCCTGTAAGGTCATGACTCAACATGTCGAGCACGCTAGATGTGAAAATAGGAATGGTCAGAATTTTTCGGAAGATTGTGAGTAGAAATCTAAATGAGCATGTCGAGAGATGTGAGACCTAGGAATGCTGGAGGCAACTACGTTTTGATCAAGTAAATCTGAAGTTATAAATAAAGCACTTAAATTATTATACTTTAATAATTAAATCTATTTGGAGAGGTCGCACCCGCAAGTAATTACTAATATTATTTGTAAAAAACACACATGATGATGTCTGTGACACTGTAAGTCAATAGTCAATATGAGGGACAATCATAAAATTTGCCGATGTCTCATACTTATTTTAATACAGCTCACCGATAATTCGAAAAGCCCATTAAGAAAGAACCGGTTAATTTTATGAGTAAAGACCACTTTAAATTCCGAAGGGTGGGCATGGACCGCCGCCATCATTCTAAATCGTGAACTGAGCTACAATAGTCTCCATTAGCACCTTCAATCATATGTTACGTCGACAGTTATCGCCTCAAATGTCAACAACAACGACGAATGTGTCATTGTCAGTCTTGTCGATTCGAGAAAATATGTTGTACAAGAGTACAAGAGCCCCCAAGTGGAATAAGGCACCGAACTATGTATGATTTATTCCAAGGCAGGATTTATCTGTCTGGTCAAATCGAAAAATAAACATTTCCTTTGCTTGATAGAACAATTTCGCGCACTTCAGACTATTAGACTTACGACTATTAGTACGATTTATATCCTTGGTAATGATCGCCAAAATGTGGCGAACCACATAAATGCGGAAGTATAGGTATTGTGCGTGTTAAATGTTGAATGTTTTGCACTTGTTAGAAAAAGATAATAACGACTTTGAAACATGTTAGAATTTAACAGCTTTGGTTTTCATTTGACTTGACTGCATAAGAAACCTAAGCAACGGGTATAATAAGCAAAAGTTATAAAGAGCTATTCACTACTTCTCCTCAGCCGACCGACCGGATGCGAAACTGGGTTGTTAATGCGCAAATTTAAAGTAGGATACCATAGCGCAATGAGTTAACAATCTTGCACTGAGGTATTATTACATTAGTAATTTTCAGTTTTTTAAAACATTAGTACCTTTAGATATAAATATATATCACCAGCTTAACCACGACCCTGCCCGCGTGGAACCAACCCCATACTTATCGCATTATCTTCGCTTCGCATATTGCCTATGTTTATATTTGGTAAAACTTCACGTGAACTAGATATATTCCTGTATGTAGAATGTTTCCTTAGTAATATTTAACCATTTCCAAGAACGATGAAACAACTTCATCGCAAGCACTACACGTGGCCATGATCTAGGGGGTTCTTAGAAAACACAAGCTCAGTTGCCTGGCCTTCGTATGTTTTCCGCCGTATCGTATGTAAATCCGGCGTGAGTCATTATCATAGTAATTCTATTACAGAAGCAAAAAACCTTTTTGTTAATGAAAGAAGACATGTCAGATTTGAGCGTAAAACGCAAGCACTGTATATAACAACTTTGCTTCTAAAACCGCCAAGCTGAGTTCTTAATTAATTTTTCACTTCAACAAATGCTCCTTTATCACGATTGTAAGAGAGAAATTTTAAAACAAACAACTAAACGTAGATTCTTACAGCACAATCACATGGACAACGTTTTATATACATACACTAAAATTGTATTAGGAAATATGCCAAATGTTACCGATCGCTGACATAGTAAATATCGTACGCTGACTGTGTGGCCCCTGCAACACGCTTCGATACTATAGAAACTGATTGTGATTCACAATCACTGAATATTTATTAGCACATCTTTAAAGCAAATGAGTTTCGGACGTCACGACAACTAATAGTTTTCTGTCTGAGTGGTATTCATGCATGATCAGGTAAAGTGAACCCAATTCCTTTCAGCTCCAAAAGAAATCAAATAATAAAAACAGTTGATCCGAGTGACTTAAAATTCCATTATGATAAATTTCGGTTTCGTTGCTTTGGGCAGCAATAAACACAGTAACAATTACATTTTGTTCAGCGGGGATCCTCAATAACTTCAGGTTACTTAAAATATATCTTTGCAATGAAGTTAAAGCAGCATATTTAGTACCTATTCAAGAAATATAAGATCCTCTTATGCAGATATTTCTGATCTACTATTTGAACAAGTCGGGTAACGAATCCACGCTAGACAAGTTATTAACTGCTACACACTAGACATATTCCTACGATTGCCTTAACCTTAGAATGAACAACCTCACTACCTAAGGTATGATAGGATATTATCCGACCATTAAGTGTGGTTGTCACCTCATAAGGACCACTGAGTGCCTTTAAAACTGCACCCGTGCGTTAATCATTCCTCTGCCTTAAAGGCCGGTCATGCCAGTTCCCTTACATGGCCGTCAATGGACCAGCCCGTTATATCCAAGTACGGTTATCTGTGATGATACAGTATGCCACGACTTGAAAGAATACATGATGTTATTTAAATTCCATTCTATTGATAGAGTACCGACAAAAATTGAAACGAAATGAAATTTGGTTACATCATTTATGGTTGTCAAAATCTGGTCTTAGATCCGCAAAACGCCGAGCAGTTCCAAATAAGGAGGACATTTTCACAAGTTTCTTACCAAACACTAATGCATCGTGCCTAAAATAACTTACAGGCAGTTGTTGCCGAAGTATAAATGATTATTTTTGCATATTTGAGAAGTACAAAAAACTTTTGAGACATATAAATAGCATGGTGTATGTTCTCGCCTTATTTAAATCGATATACGTGCGTGTGGGCGGCGCGGGCGTAACTCAAGATACAGTATCATTGGGCCATAGCACGCTTCCACTCAATTACGACTAGCCCTAATAGGGTATTTAGCTGTCAATTAGAACTGATCAGCTATGTCCAACTGATTTCGAACAAAAGGGTTACTAACCGATGCGTATTACTTTTATCAATGACAACAATCGTACTTACGAATACACCAATGAGATGAAACGAAAACACAGAAAATATATCAGAAATAAGCACAATACATTAAACTGCACACTCATTATTATACATGTTATTTACAATTTGCATAGTAACAATCGCCACGTGTGATTCGGTCGGAGAAATGGCGAAGGTGCTTGATAGGAGGGGGATTCATTCATATTGCGCACGCGCAGTCGCGCACCAAATACGACCTCGTCACGGCCGTTAGTGCATAATATTATTATAGTAAAGTAATAATTTCCCGCATTATTTGTCGAAAACAGAAAATAATTAATTTCGAACATAATTAATAATAAAATTCCTCTGTCTAGATGCATTAGAGAACAAGAGTCACTGTCACTTCTTAGCATATTCCTCTCGAAATTACGTGTAGTGTCAATGAACTCAGTGTCATTATGTTTAATCCTCGATCAAAACCGATCTCTAATTCTGTTGACAGTCGTCCCATTCAATAATAACGACTCCTCGTCAGTGGGATGTCGCAGCGACGACGCCTACGTCGCAATTAACGGAATGCGAGACTTAAGGTGCATGTAGGTGACAATAAAAATACAGGATTGAGCAGCCTATTAAGTAATAAACCTAACGTGTATCTAGGCAGGGAGTTAGGCAAGTGCAAATATTTGCGGACACCTACATCCGCCGACCTGCCACACAGTGAATAGTCAATATACTCCCACCGTGTCGTACTAGTCAGTTACACAGAATAGTTAATTTTAATAGGTTTGTCAACAGCCATAAATGGAATAACTACAGTCTATGGACTACAAATTGATACACACTTAAGGCTATTACGTCGCGTAAATATTGGGCAAAAACTACTTTACTAAAATGTATTAGTTTTGTGGGTGTGTGTTGGGAGACCTCAATTAGTAAAATAGAAGATTGTTACGCAAGTACCGAAACAAACCTTGCCGACTATGGGTTTCAGTTAAAGTTGTGTATGTGTACTCAAGCGCTCATTTCAACAAAAATATTTATATGAGGCGTAGAATAGGTTCTTTTATGTCTAAGCTACATATGCACCTCACCAGAACATTTCAACATAGTTTTGCACCCATTTACATTTGAATATCTTTCTAATTGTTGCCTCCTCTGAACACGATCAATAGAATTATTTCCACACCACTAAGTCCCATTGATTGGTGAGATGGATGTCGCTGGCAACTTCCCAATAATGCTGGGGAATCTCTCAGGAGTTTATGAGGTAGTCTAGATAATGCGTCTAGAGCATTCCAAATATTCCTACGCGTGACGTAGGTACAGTAAAATGCACGTAGCTAATTATTTGATTGACTGAAACTTTTGTTTTTTTTTATTTAACGAGGTAAGGAAACCGTCGAGCTTTATAAGTATGCAATTATAGTCTTCAAAGCCCTGAAATTTAACGTAGGCGGGGCTGAAGTGAAATATGAAAAGAAATTGAAAGTTGTGTAGACGACGCCCCCCCCCCCCCCCCCGCGACACGCTACGGTAGAAGTTTGTTATCCTATCTATTATTGATGCTCCTATTTGGGCTGGACTAAGGCTCTCCTAATTGGCGCCAAAAAGCGATAAAAGATATGTTTACTTTCAAATCACAGCATAAAGCTAATCGTTTCTGTAAACGTCTTACCGTGACATCCAAACGGTTTTTTACATCCCCGTTTGAACTCGTTATGTAATTACGCCTCTGTAGACTTGTTTAATAGCATTTTCTCTATTACAAACGACTTAGTTTGCGAAGGATACTAGTGATATATAACTTCCTATCAGGTTTTCATTGAGTTTGGTTATTTTGAAAATCCTATGACCTGTTCATATTTTAAGGTTCAACACGTTCTTAGGCTGTTGGTTAAAATGCCTTAAATCCCTTGAGGTTTAAGACAAAATATGCATCTCTACACCTAAAATGTTGTATTATTACGGTAAAAGTTATATGAGAAATAAGCATAGTGAGAGCGGCATGCACAATAATAAGCGCAGTCAGACAAGAACCGGGACGAACGACCTCCAAGGTTGCAAAACGAATACAAATGCCTTCACTATACAGTTCAAATAAGCCGTAAGTGAACATGACTAACAATAGCGTCACTATGTTACCTAAAAGAAAATTATCTAGCTAGATAGCGGACGTACAATGCGGTAATTCCCGAAAATCAGAAGACAGTACATGTGGACCTCTGCTACATTTGCTATGCATACTAACAAAAAATCCACTCTATATTGGGATTAATGATTGAGTAAACGAGAATCGTCCTAAACATTTATATGATATGAACCAGCACAATGAAACATTGAAGTTTCGCCACTTATGCAAATCCAGCAACTCACACAATTGGCTAGTCATGTAAGGAGCAAAGAAATAAATCAAGGCACACTAACGAGAATGAAGTAATTTACATTCATAGCGAGACTGCAATAAAATCACAGGCGACCCCAGCAGATACCACATCGTGAATAGATGTCAGTTTGGAAAGAATCATTCTTAAACTAAGGAAGGAAAGGAAAAGTCCCAGTGTCGATCCAAAAATAACTTTTATTATAATTAATATACATCGCCATGTTCATACCGTACTGGTGGTACAGTACGGTACTTAGTAAGGACGTTAGAAGTAACTTTTACTGTGTGAAAAACATAGCCCTATGGTACCTTACGTTGAGTTTCACTTAAACCTTTATAAGTCAATGTTTTTAGTAATAGTAGAGACAGTACCCAACAAACTAGTACAACTTGTATCAGCAAACATCCGGAGCACTTTATTATGATTACAATTTACTATAATTAGCATCCGTGATTTAATAGAAATCAAAAGACCGGAGAACTCCGGATCATCGTTGATGATAACAATAATATCATACCTTAAAATACTACATAATAAGTTCGTAATTTACATATCAAGTGCCAGAGACATAACAGTTATCCTTCGCCGAATTGTGGCGGCATTGCCGAGACCTTTCAATGAACCGAATGCTTGCACGCGCTTCCTGTAGTACACGCACTAGCCATACACGTTTGCATTGGTGAAAATAATTCGAATAAAGAAATATAGATTCAGGAGAATATAAACTCAAAACCTATGGAGTTTGAGCCTAAAAACAGGAAACCGAAAGACACTGAAAATAAGTAACCATATGGACGTATAGTAAACTGTTCATAAACATCCTAAGCTGATTCACCTTGCGTGCTACATCATGTCATTGACCGTGATCGAGAAGAAATATTAAAGGACGTCAATAGGTATGACTGACGGTATATGTCATGATTCAATTGACTGTTCTACAGCAGAAATACTTTATTTATTAACTAATGTTCAGATCTTACGTTCAAATGAGTGGAATATGTCAGCGTTTGGAATTGACTTAATAATTCAATTCTTATCTAGCCAGCTTAATTTATGCTAGCAGTCCAAGTCAGTATCAAATTAAGTACATTTTATGATATAAAGTTTTTTTCGCCGTTGTCGATGCTGTATATACCGTGGGAAATTTTGCATATTTGCGCTTGCGCAAACACAAATTCACGCACAAGTGGTGATTGCGCATTCTCTTGCTTTAAAGTGAAGGAGCAATCTCATTTGACTCATCTTTTGACGCATCTTGGTTACAGGTATCAAACACTTGGTGCTGGTACTCAGCCCATAGATGACCCACTGATGAGTCGGGCCTCCTCCAGTAACATGGAGGGTAATTAGCCTACTGTGCCACGCTGGCCAGACGGGATCACACAGTATCAAGTTCGTATCAAGTTTTCCATCCATTGCGGAAAGGTTATCGGGCTTGTCATTTCCTTATGGAGGCTCTTACGACACCCTCAGGATTGAATGGTGTGGTGACACCATGTGTTCTAAATCCGTCACCACACGAACATGTTGCTGGAAGCTAGAAAATAATTAATCGTTTCGCATTAATCGGTTTACTAAATGTAATCTTTCAAATGCCAATGCAGGTATGCGAAAGTAGTCACCGAAGTTAAACAATGTCATATTCCAAATACGTAAACTCTAAAGAACGACAGGGCTATGTCATAAGAATCAACGTTGACGCAAAAACTATCAACAACACATGGGCAGTTAGATACACTTATATCCAGGAATGTGGCTGCCGCACCGGTCGTCTCCGACAAGCCGGCCGTTACCTCACCTGTCTCCTGTCTGCTTCCTTAATAGCGACAAAAAAACCGGTCAAGCGTGTGTCTTAGATTATTAACCAGAACTCTGAATACACTTAAGTGGTTGTAAATAGGCGTCGAAGATAGGAAAGAAATCCTATCGACTTACTTAATCAGTTTATATCTGCAATGACGCTCATGCAATTATAATGCTTGTGTCCAAGCATATGTATTACACTTAAATGAACTGACTTACGTAGACTTAACGATCGCAAAGGTGTATACAATGATAAGCACCTTATTTGTATAAAACGGTATAAAACGGACCCCAATAAATGGTCTCAATTACAAATGATGCTCCGGCGGATAGGAACGACTACCTAATTAATGAGGAATCTCAACGATCATCACATTAGATAGTTTGGACGACTAAGTTCTTGAAAAAGTGCTAAATACCGCTGCTAATTGAATTCGACTTTGTGTAATAAGTATTTATAAATGTAGGAATTTATAAATGCAAGCCAATTAAAAACCAACCACCATTATTACACATATACATTTTCATCCTTTAAAAACTTTAGGTCAAAAACAGAATACCGCATTAGGTTAATAAATACGTTTACTTATTGCTGCATGGATAACTAATGATTAGGTATAGGACCGTCATGGTAATATAAGTCCAGGCAAAGATGTAACGGCTACGAAGTGCAATGCGAAGTAGAGTGTATCATTCCCACATACAAAGTACCGCTGCATCAAGCGTTGTTTACCAGAACGTGTCTCACTGTAATTTACTTCCCTCACAATGGATTTGAACATCAACTTGTGAAACAGACGAATGACTAGGCTACCTTGAAAATAATGTTTTTAGCATTATCTAAAGTATTTGTTTGTCTTTTACTGAGTCTTCAATAAAGTGTATAGGTACTATTTATCTTAAAAAGAGAACAAAATTTGAGTTTTTCTGATAGCAAAATCTCAAATTGTGCAACATGTTTAGTAGGACCGCAACACCCACTTCAGCGCAACGCCTGTGAATCTGGTCGTAAACATGCAAATTGCCTGTAAGTATCTAGGTTCTGATATAATCGATATCCTGCAGTGTCCCACGCGTGTGTCGAGGAAGCTCGTATCTTTGTGCCTGGTCTGTGCCTAAAGCGGAGGCGTCGGTGCATTCCCACATTGATAGGAGCGCGTTAACTCTAGCGAAGACTACTACTCTAGTGTAGGCAATAGCAACCTAATACCCAGTCAAGCAATTGTCATAGAAGTTGCTCCGAAATGTAGACGGCTACAATCTAAGCTTTAGTGTTCAACATAATCATTTTCATCAGTTAAGGATTTCCGCCAAGTCCCCAAATTTACATTCTTTAACACGTAATATATGGAGCATAAAGTATTTATTAAATCTTTACAGACGAACTAAGACATTATTCTGCACTACGATCATATTTATCACTATTTAAAGAATCGATGTTAGACAGCCAGTTTATCTTTAACTAGCGACCGGCCCCGGCTACGCATGGATGATGAACATCTAAATTTATCAGTGTTTATATGCAATATAATACATGCAGAATATCTACAATATTATGCATGTATTATACATATAAACCTTCCTCTTGAATCACTCTATCTATTAAAAAAACGCTTTAAAATCTGTTGCGTAGTTTTAAAGATTTAAGCATACATAGGGACGGACAGACGACAGCGACTTTGTTTTATACTATGTAGTGATATATCACCATTGCCAATGTATCTTAAAGACATTGCTTTAACCAAGCTTTAACATTGGTTTCTTAACCAAAACCCAAACGAACTGCTGTCGTTAATATTAATAAATCCAAAAGTTGTCCACAAACATCTTGACACTATATCCTGTGGAGCATCTAAACAAGACTAAAGATTGCGATTAAAGGATTAAATAACATTTTACTCACAACAGTGCTATAGACTCTAGAACTATATGTAGAAGTAATATTTAAATCAGATTTCACCTTTACAGACAATACAGCTCATGCATACTTCTGCTAATGTAGAAAACACTCACAATGTTCTAAATAAACAATAAATAAATAAAATAAATATCCTTGGACATTTCACACAACGCCATCTCGTCCCAAGCTAAGCAACTTAATGCTTGTGTTATGGTAACGAGATGGATGATAAACTACTTATATACATTTTTTTTTGTAAATACATACATATTATAGATAGAAATGACACCCAGACTCCGAGCCAGTGCCTCTGGTATAGACAAAGACACTTGCCCGACCCGGGAATCGAACCCGGGACCCGTTGATCCAAAGGCGGCACATCTAACCACTAGACCAACGAGACCATAGAACCAAAGACGTAAAAACTAGACTAGTGACGATATCCTAATCCACATAGTTTTAGAATATCTTCAACCCATTATTGTATAACATAACGTGTCTATGTGATTGTAAGTCAACTGGTGAAGCGTCGCGTCGGCTCGTGTTCCCGACATCCTACACTGCACCCAATATTTCACCTTATCTGGCTTATGTTCGTTGAGCATATCAAACATAATAACATCACGTTGTTTGATGCAAGATAATATCATAAATATCACCTAACTACACCCAGTAGCCGTTACGAAATTTGAACAGCACAGCTCAAATGAAAGCAAAGTCCACAAAAGAAATTAGGCTATCAACGAATGCGTTTTAACACCTTGAATACACAAAGTCCTACACTAATTATGGTGTAGATAGTTTCTATTCTTGCATGTTTGAAGCTACAAAATATTGAATAATTTTTATGATATCTTATGGATTTATATTAAAAGTTTCACGGTTTAGCGATACGTGCTAAAGCACCGATCGGCGAGAATAGTAGTTGCGATTAGCTGACATAAGTTCTTAATAGCGGCTAGAAATTTCCAGGGATCCATAAAAAATACAAATAAGATATTTACGTGTGCTTTGACATTTCAGAATACTGAAGAAAGAGCGTGGGTTTACAAGCTAACAGATTTCATCAATAACATATTTTTGCCCGACGTGAGTTAAAAAACCAAATAATTTCTTTAAATTCATGAATAAATGTTAATAACATTGATTTACAAAGTTACGTTAAAGGCAATTTTTACAACACAATTATTAAAATGACGTTAGATTACATTTACACGTATGAGGCAAAGATGTCAAGTATGTAGGTACTAGTAGAGTGCACTGTAATATTGCAAAAGATCAGAGGCCAGGCGAATGAGCTACACCACTTCATGCCGACTGAACAATCGATTCCAAATCGGGTAAACCATTTAGCAGTTTTACAAAAAAAAAACCGATACCGTACATTAACCAAAGACATCGCTAACGTGACAAAGTTTAATCTTATTTAGCAATAAGAGTAAAGGTCCTTCTGATAAACAGGTTTCAATAATTAGTGATGCTACATCTTAGTCGTCATAATGAGCCATTCATAATACATCTCGTTGAAGGGATGTGCCTCTTTAATTGTCAGATATGCTCGATTACGCGATCTGAAGGCGCTTTTATAACGGTACTGTGTCTGGTATCTTAATTACGTTATTTAATGAGCGAAATATTAATTAATTTCCGTACGTGTAATCTTAAACTAGCTATCAAGAGCAAATGTTCAATTTAACATACACATTAGAACAAAAAATAAATATCTCCTAAAGTAGTAAATACATATCTAGTAGTCACGTCACACACGCAGTAATAATAGTATCAGTACTAATATTATTATGTTTATCAATAAATCTAGCTGTTTACAGGGTCAAATAAATCATTGCGTCTACACACAAAGAAAAACCGGTACCGATTCGCTTTTTCGTTAAGTTGTAATGTATTAATTTATTTACTAAAATTATTAGGCTTATTAATATTTCATTACAAGTTATGTAATAAAAACATGACGGCCTGATTATAAACCAAAAGAAATAATTTGTAACTAACTAAATTAATATTTATCATCACAGTTTTCATTAGCTAACTACTTGCTAACTCAGGGTTTTATTTTCACGCACGTCAATGGTAATGAAACTTTTTCATGTTACAAACCTTTTGTTTGTATAATCAACCGATGAGTGTAGAAAGGACAAAGTTCTGCTCTCGACATGGCGAATAAAAGATGAAAGAATGACTGACAGAAGCTGTACTAGAGCTAGTCAAGGACATTTGTACAATAACGTATCCAAATGTGGTACTAATTTACATGGCCTTCGACCGGATGTACCGGACAAGCTAACGTGCGGTGCATATTGTCAACCGACAGAGGCCAACCTTGTTCCAAAGATCACCATCTGGGGATTTATAGATTACACCTATAGGACGTGATGAGCCTGTCATACAGAAGTACTATCAGGTCAAAAGAAGCAATGAAATTGTATACATTGTAAAGATAATACGACCGTAGTGCATATGCCCGTATCTACTCTTGCAGACAAATATATTGCTTAGGACTTTCCTTGTGTTAAATTGGCAGAGATGTTGCAGTTCATTTGTTTGAATGGTTCTTTTTTTAACGCGCTTTTATTAGCTACATATCTATGTTAGTATATAACTGAAACTTTAAACATGCTATTGACCACCTTCAAAACGTCAGATTAAATAGAATTTTGGCATACTTTTCAAGGACATTGACAATTACATATTTGAAACAGAGTATTCCTTACCAGCATACCAGCATCAGGGTTAGGGATATTTTTGTTCTCTGAAAACTGGTAATGTATTTTCGCCAAGACCAAGTAGGGATACTACCAGGGGCTACTATCAATGACACATTATAAAAAATTTATAAAGGAAATCCATCTTACATTTTTGACACTATTCTTAATTTATATATAATTTTTACACTATTCTTAAATTAAATTTATTAAAATTAATTTCAATAACATCTTACTGTAGCGAATAGCAATTGTTTGGCGGTTGGGTTTTCAAAAGAATTGGAAAGTATAACTGTAAGCGGAATTAATTATCTTCAGTCTGAACAATACACTTTTTACTCACGACTTGTATTCTTAGCCATATGCATAAAAACAAAGCCGTAAGAAATTCAAATTTGGCAAACGTCTTCCGAGGTCGAGAACCTTTGTTTATAGCTAAACATTTTAAAAGATACTGTCGTAATAGTATGAGAATAAATCAGCACAACCACAAAACCAATTTTGTCAAAATGCTCAACCGGTCCATTAAGAAAGACTATCTAGTTCAGAAATCGAGGCACACGATTCAGCGCGCCTGCGCAGCCTGTTCGGCGTCGTCACATCCGGCACAATGTCCGCGGCCAGAGTCACTAATGAAGCATAGATAGTCACCTCTGACATTATTATCTATGGATACCAGTGAATCTTTTAGAATGGTTTTCATAGTTGTGCATTCTTTTCTAATTTATTTTGGTTATATTAATATTTATAGATTACAAATCAGCCCTTTTACATAGTACGATAATAAAAGTGCTGTCGATACTGTATGAATGTTATGAAATAATCTATGGTTTGGTTCTTCTATACTCTACGATAACGTAAGCGGTGATTGCGCAAGCGCATTGTATGCAAATGGCACGCTCACCACACCACTCGCCAAATACCGAGCAGTTCAGGATAACGGTACCTATATCAACTATTTTGGTTAGTTACAACAACTATTTTGGGTGTTATATTCATTAGTTATTAAGTTAGGTAACATTGTCAAATTGTGAATATTGGATTCACAATTAAAGCATGGGGAAACACGATCTAAATCTCATGAAAATTGAATTTATTCGACATTGTTTAGTCTTAACTATCACTGCTGCCTGTCCGTCCCTATGTATGCTTTAATCTTTAAAACTACACAACGGATTTTGAAACGGTTTGTTTTAATAGATAGAGTGATTCAAGAGGAAGGTTTTTAGGTATAATACATGCATAATATTCTAGAGAAACACTGATATATTTAGAGGTTCATCATTGCACCCTTGCGAAGCCGGGGCGGGTCGCTAGTTTTATATAACTTTATATATATTTTTTATATTTATACTAGCTGCGCCCCGCGGTTTCACCCGCGCTTACTTATTGTCGTACAGCGGGTGACGCCGCGGGGCAAAGTTAGTCTAAAAAAAGTAGCCTAAGTTACTCCTTATATAATTAGCTACCTATCAGTGAAAGTCCCGTCAAAATCGGTCCAGTCGTTCCAGAGATTAGCCGGAACAAACAGACAGACAGACAGACAGATAGACAGACAGACAGACAAAAAAAAATTAAAATGTTGTTTTGGTCTACGTACTGTGTATACATACTTACGCATTTAGTAAAAAGTAGTTATTTTATTATTACAAACAGACACTCCAATTTTATTTATTTGTATAGATGTATAGATGTATAGATATATAATTTTATATAACTACTAAATCTAATATGTTATCGTAACGTAACTTTGCTTACATATCGTACAGTAAAAAAGACATTAAACAGCGTTAGCTAACATCCGGATACACATATGTAATGAGATTAAATCGTACCCTATACCAACAATGAAAACACAAAAGACTGAAATCACACACCCGCGCAACAAAACTATGTTTGTCCAAGCACGGGTGAGCAAACAGGCTCTTTGAAATGCGCGCACGCGGATTATCGGCGAAATCAAAAGAGCCGGAAGGATTTGAGAAGGACGTTAACTTTTGAAGCAAACGCCGATTTTATGGCGGATTAGGACGGCACAACAAAATACCTGGAAATTAAAGCAGTCGAATTCGTCAATGCGCAATCTTCAACTTCTCCAAGAATAGGAGGCACAACGCTCGTGTGAAACAAATCCTGACCGGCACCGGACATCCGTCTTTGGCCATATTCCCGTTCTACATCAAAGGGAACCACAGAAACCAATCGACACTCGATTTTGAACTTTAAAAGCTTTGTTAAAGAAACACGTTTACAACCGAAGTGTTACGCTGCTATCGAAATTGCCCTAATACATCTTGTCAGTCGAAGAGATGATTAAAATTGCAGTGGACAGACCTACAATAGCGGATGCGGAAATAAGTCGTAGTGTTACACATTGGGATGCACGACACGCCCCGTGCAAGGGAACAGTCACAATAAATCATCCTGTATGGATAAGATATCTATTCTGTATTCACTCATAAACCATATTAGTCTTCAATCAATTAACTCGGAAGCCACGTGCTCAACATTGTTACAATCACGATTTTAGAAGCAACTTAAATCATCTTTACAGCATTGCTCACATTTATTGATGAAGCATGTAACCTTGTGGCGATGGTGACGATGGACGACAAAAGCTCGCTTACCTGGAACAAACGAGCAGAAAATAAACGATCGGAATTGTGGAGGTTACAAATAGATAATGATATTAAATTTGTCAATGCGTGCGAGTAGAGAGTGGTCACTAGCAACTCGCGCGCACTGTAGGCGTCGCCCACGTCCAATCCATTTCCGCTGCGGACTTTGGGAGACGAGACACGTTCTTCCCTCGGAATTCTCGAAACTGATCCTATCGTTTCTATAAGAGGATATGGTTATTTCTGCACTAATCTTACGATCGCCGATACATATCCCATAAATTCCGACCATTGCAACGTTCGTAAGAAACGGTAACCTTGGACGGAGACTTGTGGAGCGGACGTAGATGATCGTAAAATAAAAACGACCCTCGCAGTCCTACAGACAAACTGACAGACGTCTACATATTAATGTATAGCAATGCTCACACGATCGGCGGCCGATAGCTTCTCAGTCAGTCAGCCGGCATCCGGCAGTCAAGGTGACACAGTCCATCCTTGCAGATCCGGTTCTATCTAAAGTCAATATTATTTGTATGAACAATTTTCCGAAAGGCAGTCTAAGGACTTTCATATATCATTATAGCATAGGTATATTGATGACTTTATGATAAGATGATGATATAGAAAAGGCATATTTATGAATACCTACTACAAATTAAACGAACGAGATCTTGGCCGCATGAGAATTTAGTATGAAACTCTGAGTCAAGCTATCAGATAGCCGTTGCACAGTTGCCCAATTTACTTCGATCAAACGGGAGGAGTGCTGGTAGGCCTCCCAAACGGTGGACCGACGACCTGGTTAAGGTCGCCGCAAAGCAGTGGATGCGGGCGGCCCAGGACCGGCCTTTGTGGAGATCCTTGGGGGAGGCCTATGTCCGGCAGTGGACGTCTTTTGGCTGAAATGATGATGATGATGAAACGGGAGGAGGCCTGAACCAGCAGAAAGTCATTAATAGGCTGAGATCATCATCAATGGTAGTGCGTAGTGTATCAATATAGTATATTTTTAAGCGGCACTTCGTGGCCGTGCACAAAAAATTACATAAGAATAGTTGAGTAACACATGGTAGCGAGGTGAATCGGTGGGCACGCGCGTTGGATTGTCGTTAAATTGAATTAGAGCGTGCCAGCACCGCCTGTGCCCGCGCAGTTCGACGACCGGTCGCCCACCACTCTCACCATTTACAGGGCTGGCGATTCTACCACAAACCGAACCCACAGGTCTAGGAACATGGTCGAAATAGGACTGTATACATATAAATTCATCGTAGCTCAAAAACATTCCAGTTAAGAGATAAATAAGTTCAGTGTGGCATGCTATATATTAAATGTTGTCAAGAGTTCTACCTATTTAAACTCGAGAGATATTTTCCATATATACATTTATACACGTTAGGTAACAGTTCAAAATGTCACTCTTAAAGCAGTACGACCTTTCGCTGACTTTAAAAGGATTCCAATTACGAGTTTATAAAGGGTAATGTGAAAAGGTCCTAAGATATCGAGAGACAGCCCTAAAAAAATATGATCCCATTCAGGCTATCCTTGATTGATCTACGTTATTGTGGGAGCCACAGATTAATGTTATGTGACGAAGTAGAATGTTATGACGTACGTCCAGTGGTAGTTACGTCTTACGGGAGTAAGAAACTTTATCTCTGTTAGACTATCTATTTGGACATGAGGCTTATAGATATCCACGAAATAAACTCCATCGTATTTGCTACCCCAACTGCTTCTTCATCTCCCAGCTAAATTAGCGTGCCAATTAGTATTTAATCATGCGATTAAAACGGCTCATTCAAGGATACTTGTCGTGTTTGTGGTGTAATTCTATATTAGACTTAATGCATATGGCTAATGCTATTTAAATATCATTTAAGATCAGGTGGTAAATGCAATAGCAGTACATCCATACCGGCTTATTTTCTAAATATTTTTTACTTGCGTAGGGTGGAAATGTTAGAGAGTGTGCAGGCAGGCGTGGGTTTGACAGACGAGGGCGGCGGTAACTCCCTCGAGCGACACTAGCTTTAACGCTCTTGGAGACTAATCGCATTCATCAACATCAATTTACGAGTAAGAAAATAGTTCCAGTTATATCGAACTGCTTGTCTTTTGATATGACTCGTTTAATGAAGAAAAAGTAACTGACAAACAATTGCAAAAGAGACAAGGAATCAAGTTGTTCGTAAGAAACAAATAGCTTCAATCTGTTGTTTTCATTTACATGTCTTCCTACTACCAAGAATGTTTACAAGGTCAATGTTACAAATGTCAATATAATTATTTTGAAAAGTATCCAATTATGGCTCAATATCACTCTGCGCGTAATACAAATAACACTAAAGATAGCTCACGAATTGCTGATACGTCCACTAAATACCGCTTAGGGCTTTACGAACATATGATAGTGACAAAGCTCGACGTTGCCTTGCCTTGCATAATGGCGCATACAACACGGACAGACGGGAAGTCAACAATCGGAAAGCGAATGAATTACGCAAACGCGGAATGCCAGGCGATATCTACGAAACCATAACTTTATAATACAACTTCGGCAAATATATATAGTAGATACAAAAGATAACATCCATTCGACCACGAAGTTGTCATCACAGGTATTAGAAAAGTTTAGAAGCATAAAAAATCAATTCCATCCTATTAAAGTATCGAGTAATTTAAATGTAACCCAGAGAAAACAGGACGCAACCGAAAAAGTGTTACTTTCACCGTGCCATATAGGCAATCAAAGGAATGCGTCATACACTCACCAAATAAGAACGATTTCCAAATATATTTTGGCGCAACGGTCACAGAGGACAAGGAGATCTATAATATAGTAAACTGGACGTTTAGGATCCTTCACGGCCGCATTGTGATAAACGATGTACAAAAAATTAATCGTCCCAGGCTCCAAACCAAATTTGAAGGGCCCATTCCACACTATAAAAGTGCTAGCCTTAATCTGTTAAATTCAAGTTCAAGTTCTTGCCATGTTTTGGTGACAACAGCGTGACGCATAAGTCCCAAACTGTCATTATGGTATTAGAAGATTACCAAACCTGTCAAAATCGACAGCCTTTTGGCTCCAATGAATTAGCAGTTTTTGAGTACGGATCTTGCGGTACATAATATACCTTCCACAGTTCTTTTAATTTATAAAACACGTAAGGATTCTTAATACAAAGTAGGTGATTAGTCCGTAATGAATAATAATGGTGTCTTCGGTAAAATGATAATCTATTAATTCCAGTTTGAATGTATTGCGTTGAGTTAAATAAATAAATAATATCCTTGGACATTTCACACAACGCCATCTCGTCCCAAGCTAAGCAACTTAATGCTTGTGTTATGGTAACGAGATGGATGATAAACTACTTACATACATTTTTTTTTGTAAATACATACATATTATAGATAGAAATGACACCCAGACTCCGAGCCAGTGCCTCTGGTTTAGACAAAGACACTTGCCCGACCCCAGAATCGAACCCGGGACCCGTTGATCCAAAGGCGGCACATCTAACCACTAGACCAACGAGGCAGTTATTTAATGACACTAACATTCATAATACGTTTACATTACATTACATAACTAAACCAATCCTTGTGCGGCGAATAACCGCAAACCACATGAATCTGGAACCTCACGCTCTTCAATTTTACGCCGACCATAAATAAAATGGTATTGTCTATTTCTGGTTCAGCTTAATAAAACAGGAAGCCGTCATAAAACGTCACACCTTTGTAATATCTTCATTTACGTACGATCGATGCGTGGATCATATTTTAAAGGCTGAGCACGGTACGCTTCTTTATTTGCAAGTAAATTTGTCTGCTCAGTTTCGAGCCTGCAATATGTAAGTACTTGTACAAAGTTGTACAAACTGCATTGCAGATAGCTTACCGTCGCAGACCCGATCGTCTAGATCCTATTTCGAGAAGAACCAGGATGTGTCCAATAAAATTTATTGGACATATTTCCCATACAATACCGTCAATATCAATAAATTTGTCAAACTATAAATCAAAACGGACTGGACCTGTCTCTGAAGTCGATTAATAATTCATTAAAGCAGCGGCATACTGGAGAATAAAATCGAAGAACGTTTACGGTGATAAATTGGCGTCCAAACATTTAACAACTGATTTGCATAATTTCTATTGGTACGTGTATCGACGGCATTCAGTCGCGGAGGCACGCTGTATATAAGGGTGTGAGGCACCTATTAATCCAAGGGCGGAATGTGCGAGCACGTGCTGCGGCGGACCTATAACATGGCAGTTATAAAATATTTCACAGCACCATATAAGTACAACGAACTCGAATACAGGCACGAATCATAATTCCATAGACAACAAATTGTAGTCCTAAACAATTGATAGACGATACTTATAGTAAATGACCAGCTTTGACGTAGTGACGTATGGTGACCTTGTCCATAAAGAATTTGCGGAGATGTTTATGAAGACTAGCCGGTTTAATCGTAACGCCATTGAAGAATTTCTTAAACAAAAGCCCGATAGTTATACCACCGGTGGCAACGCCGCTGAAAGTGTGTTTATAGCATCCGCCTTCCTGCCGTGGACCGACGAAAATACCGTTACGGCCGCACAACCCAACTCCATTGATTTACATACGCAAATCATGACGAATTGGCCACAATACCCGTCCAAAATATGCCGATGTCGGTTCCTCCGATCTAGTGCAAGGTGATTCGTTGGCCACTGTCTCCTATATAAGGACCATACTCGTATGGAGCGTAGAAGAGTACACCATAGAAAAATCTATTTTTTTTTTCTAAATTTGATGTCAACCTCTGTTTATATGTAAAATATCATTGGATATCAACCTCAAGGTCCATTATGTTAATTGTAATGATGTCTTACGCGTCAATGACGCAACACACGTCCTTGTGCAGATCAAGCGTCTCATTTTTAGTTTATCAGACGTCTATTATATAGAAGGAATTATAGAAGGAAGCTACAAATGAGATGTTTGCGCGCCGTTGTCATTATATAAATTCTATTGCGTGCTTGCGACAACAGAATGTCCTATGGGAAACCAATTTAATTGGTCGTTCGATCTAACAGAATGCAATAAGCTCTAATGGGCATCGCATACTAATTATACAGATTCAATTAGATATTAAGTCATGGCGGAAACGCGCTCGGTGATCGACAAAAACAAACTATTGCCGCAGTGTGGGGTTTAAAAAATTACACTCGTTAGTGCATCCGGCGAATTACGATTGCGCGTGGTACCTTTTTGCTCACAGTTTGATTAAAAAAGAATCAATCGACCGGCGTAGCACACGGTGAGGGCGAATATCCTGTCACAGCGGGAGGGGGAGTCTGTGCGCAGGCATCCATGAATGGCGCTAACGAACTGGCTAGCCTTGGCCGGGCGGCCCTGCGGCCCTTTGCCCTCTGCGTCGCGGCCACGGTGAGGAACGAATCTAACAGCCAGACTATTGCTGTCTAACAAATTGCATGTTCCAACAAATCAAAACACCACAGCGCTGTGCGAGACTAGGGCTGCCATCACCTAAATTGTAGATAAACACGGCAAAAATCCCGGATATTTGGGCAAAATGAGGTTTTTCCCCCGGACGCACTCCAAACTAGGACAAATCCGGGGAATTCCGGACGGATGGCAGCCCTATGCGAGACCCATGCAAATGTTGCCAATTTGCATCACATTCAAATTGAAACTTTGATTTTCCTGTACTTGCAACCACAACAAGAAAATCAAAATAGGATATTACGACACGATTATACCTGTACTATAGTTAATATAACAGGAAACAGCTCCACATGTGTGCGTACACACATACGCGGTAAACATCTCATTCATGATCCTTTGATTGAGATTGAATGAGTGACGTGCTTAGCGTTTACAAATCGCCTCGTAACAGGAAGTGGAACCAGTCTAACAATATCAAAATCAAGGACGAAATTTATTTCATTTACTTAAACACAAATTCATCATGCCATTGAATCTAGTTATTCTCCTTGAATTCATTTGAAACTAAAGTAAGACGTTCTCATCGACCTTAGATGAGAGATGTGCTTAAGATACCTTAGCCCTATCAGGAGCTGAATCATGTCAATGCAAAACAGATCACACTGCTATCCATTCTAACATAGAGATTGACCTTAGTCACGAGTAGACATGTTAGTGGAGCGACCTTGGCCACGCCAGGATCGGCATGCTAACCCACTTATCGTTGCTGCGTGCCTACGCGTGCTGTCGAGGGATTACAGCTAAGAATAATGACGACGAACATCTGCTGATTTGCTGTTATTTATATCCTACTAATACTAAATATTATGGAGACATCATAATACGCGAGGCGAATTTGTAATTGTGTACGAACTACCCGTCGTGCCAGTGGTACAGGAGGCTAATTTCCTTCCATGAATTCGGAGGAGGCCCAACTCAGTATTGGGTCATTTATGGTTTGAAATGATGAATGTACAATGTTGTCTGAAAAAGCAGTAATCGTCTAAATGATCACAAAAGTCCAATCTCGAATGCCCAGTACACGTTTCAGGATTTTTTTTTATTTAATCATCTTAGCTTTACTGTAATAAATGTTTATTTAGATGTTTTCTACATTTCTATAACGCTATTATACATTGTAAAACCTTGTTAAAAGTAATTAGTCATGTTCAGTGGTTTCTTAATTAAAGCTTCTCAGACGAAGAAACATCGCCCTTCAAATATTGTTTGTTGTATGTATGTTTGCTAGTTTGTGTCTATCCGCATATCTAAAATTGTGAAAATGTATATTCCGATCCTTTGCTTAAATATGTGTTGTAAAGAAAGGAGTATTATCCTAACCAAGTTCTACGGTAGTTTCCTGTCGGTATTCCCAGGCAGCTCGTGGAACCAACGGAAGACGCCGTCACGCTGCAAGAGCGACCGACAAACTACCGTCACCAAATTATAACGGGCACATCACGAAAATAGCGCACGATTGGCGCAACAATTCACCGGCACTGGTAGCAAACAACGCCTTAAGGAGTTGGCAATAACGACACGCCTTTGCTGCGTTACTTATTGATACAACCAACACTACATACATAGGTCTGCTCTTATTTAGCGATATAACTGCCATTTGTGTGCGTCTGTGAATAGGCCCACATTTCATTAAACACCGTACCCGTATCAGAAGAACGGCCGCACCAAATCTTCTTCCTACATGCGTAACTTACTTTGAAATAAAAAACCAAAACACTGGTTTTGCTACCAGGGTTTTGGATAGCTTCGAAAGCGTATTTAAATTCAATTTATTTGTATAGAATAACATGCTAATATGGATAGGCCTGTCGTGCACTTTTTACACTATTGTAATTGACGAATATGCAGAGTAGGGAAGGTTAAAAGCGTGACTTGTGCTTGACCACGGTACACATAATCACAATGGAGGAAAATCGACGGTCCTGACATTTGATTTATAGAGGCCCTTTGGACCTCAGATGTTTATTGGGTTTTTCTTAGACCCAGTAAAACTTGATATATTGTTTCTTATTTTTATTCGAATAAATTCTTAATATCCGTGTGGTGACGGATTTAGAATACATGATGTCACCAGCCTATTCCATCCTGAAAGTGTCGTAAGAGCCGACACCAGCAAATGACAAGGCCGATAACCTAGCCGCAAGGGAAGGGAAACTTGATACGAAACCCTGTGAGAACCCGTCTGGCCAGCGTGGCACAGCCATGTAACTGGAGGAAGCCCGACCTAGCAGTGGGTAGTCTATGGTCTGAGTAGTAGTAGTAACAATTGATTTGGATAATAAAATTTCAATTCTGCACTTGACTATGGAAATTGTCAAATAGATGAAAGAAGCTCATGTATCGTGCATATTGTTCGCTCAAAAGCTTCATGCCTTCATCTTTGAACGCAAAATAAGATATTACAATGCCCCATTATAGAACGGTGTAACCAGCAACGAGTGGACTAAGGAAGTCAATATCTATTAGCTCGGGACAATAGGTGAGCTACATCCGAAGCTCATTACTGGCGTACGTTTCCGTTGCTAATTTGCTATTCGCACCACGCAAATATGTTACGGTTTACTAAGGTATCTCAGACAAGTTCTGAAGTTTTTGAAGCCTAAATGGTATGCCTCAGATCTTGCACCCACTTCTGTCCTAAGTCAGCTGTGTCTTTTCCGCAAATAAATCACCGTGCCATCGTTTTCATTGCGATATTTGCCGATCTATATGTCATACTCTTCATATCATAGTTTCAGTGTGAATGTACCACAAATGTTAATACCCAATTAATAATATTAATAAACTAGTGGCCCGCCCCGGCTTCGCCCGTGCAAAGCGGGTGTGGGGTATACATATAAACCTTCCTCTTGAATCACTCTATCTATTAAAAAAAACCGTATCAAAATCCGTTGCGTAGTTTTAAAGATTTAAGCATACATAGGGACGGACAGAAACAGCGACTTTGTTTTATACTATGTAGTGATATAACAAAATAATTTTGTACAGAGTTCAATAATATATTTATACCATTAGCATTAAACAAATTGAAAACACACGCGACCTTGGCACACGCTTGTTTACGGATACCAAATGCCTTGGCAAACTCGAATTGTTTAATGAGGCGCCAATGTCTTGCTTCAGATATTTGGTTATGGAGAAATTGAGCAATCCAGCTTTGCTGTTACACATATAATCGTACACAGTATACAACTAGAAAAGCACTTTCAAAATAAGAAATATAACGTGCGACCCGTTCCCAAGCTAAGGGCTGAACATTGATACGAACACCTATGCAAATAGAACGTGAGTCCGCATAATAGCCGAGCGGTAGTGATCCACGCCAGTAATCTGGATGACATAAAGTAAGTAAACATGATTTGTTTCATGCAAACAGTGCGCGTTATCTCGGCAGTAAATACGGTGCATTTAGATGTGCCCGTCGTGCCACCTATGGTGAACATAGTAGTCATAAGAGTGGGACGTGCTTTTTCCACTGCACCAACATTTACTTTGTCAATATTTGTCGCATGCCCCCGCTTGTGTCGTAAGAAGCCGCCCTGTCGTCAAACAGTCTGCGCACAAATAGACACGGTGCAAAAGGTGAAACTATTCACATATCAAATTGTTGTTAGTGGTAGTCTGTGAATGAAATCTGCACAGAAACGTATTAGTGACGGCAAACAAAAGGCTAAATAATAAAATGAACATGAAATTAAAGCAAGATCTTACGCCGAAACCGGTCCCGGTAAAACCACGATCGATGATTTAATGAATATTTTTACAGAGCAAGAGTACGGGGCACAGCGGAAAACGCATAATGATTTCCGTTTGCCGGACAACGAGAAACGTCTAAAATAAAACGACTCGTCAATTTCAACGGACTCCGACTCGAGGAGATCAAATATTATGATAACATTGCATGAAAAATATGGTAAGATCGCATTCTAATTTAAGAACGAGTGTATTACACAATATCACAAGCCTATACTATCCTGAGGGTGCCGTAAAAGGCGACTAGAGGAACACAAGAGGAAATCTTGATACAAACCCTGTGCCAACCCGTCTTCCCAGTGTGGCACACACAGGTGGCTAATCTCTCCATGAATTTCAGTCCCGTAGTAGGTAATTTATGGGTAGAAATGATGAACCTGAGGAAATATGAACTATATTCATGGCGTGTGGTTCAAATTAACACCGGCCGGAATGCAGAACAAACTGTGAAGACCTGGCGGCAGAAACTTTCACGCCCATTAAACATATATTTTCTCAACATCTCTTTAACAAAATAGGTGACACATTAAGGTAATTAACTCGGGGTGGAATTAATAATAGTTAAATAAGCTAGTTATGGCTCATCGTCACAATTTGCAAACTGTTAAATTCCATTTAGGTAGTAATAATTCGTACAGTGATCATTTTTAATATGTACCTTTTGATAGACGGATATGGGAAGCGCGGTCGACATAGCGCAAGTGCTCACCGTTCATCGGCTCGCGATTCTAATTCTGATATATCCTGTGGGTTTCCTGTACAAGCAACAACCGGATCCGGCGCACTTTCCACCAAGGCATTCCAAAAGCATAAAATAGTGTTCATATAGGTAACATTTTGCAGGAATTCGTAACTCTTAATTTATGGAAACAAAAAGTAGTTTGGGTTTTTGGTTGCGAATTGTCACTCAGTCGCCACTATTAGCAGACGATATATTTCGATTTTCATATTTTGTACGTTCACAAGTTGGAAAATATAGTTTCACCGGAGCAAATTACGGGCAGAAGATAGACTGACATTTTTAAAACCCAAGTAGATAATGGTTAAATACAACAAACAGAGCACGATCTGCGATGCAGGTTACTATACACATCATTAATGTACTGTGTAATTATTTTGGAACTAATCACTAGATACATCAAGGTACAACATTGTAGGTCGTCATGACTATTTCAATTTCTCTTTTTTTTTTTAAAGAACGTAGCCCTGCAGTACTGTAACCTGTGCCGCGGGGGCAGTTGACAAACAAGAAATTCACGTCTGGTTTACACATAGGCACTTTCCCGGCCCCGGAATCGAACCCGGGACCCCGTGATCCAAAGGCGGCACATTCAATCCCTAGGCCAACGAGGCAGTCAAACTCTGACGATACTCTATCGCAACGATTTAACGTGAATCATATTTGAAATGACTAAAGCTAAAATGCAACAGCCTAGTGATCGTGACTAGTGATTAATCAGTTCACATCCTCTTTAGAACCGTGTACTAAATGTGCAAGTTAACACCTATTGTTTCCACCGATGAGCACTCTTTTCATTCACCACACCTAACGAACCATTCAATGTTTCTAGGAACCACTTCGATCGTTGAGTACGTTGGACTGCACCTTCGGGTCTAACTGAAATAAACCTAAATGCCATTCTGCTTTAAGTTACCGGAAATGGACAGGAGTATGTACCATCCTTTAAATTTATCTCAAAGGAAACATTACAGCTGCACAGCGCAGATTTAAAGTTGTTACACAGCTTACGACATTCTGAATATGTGTTCGTCATGGGAACTTACAGTGACTACTAAATTACAC
The DNA here is from genome assembly GCA_905475355.2 of Clostera curtula. Lineage (NCBI taxonomy): Eukaryota > Metazoa > Arthropoda > Insecta > Lepidoptera > Notodontidae > Clostera > Clostera curtula. Next base: position 18,048,358 of record FR997797.1, on the reverse strand, counting down.
ACTATATCATTGATAAAGTCGGACAAGCTAAGGCCAGTTTCGTTCCACAGACTGACCAAGGGAAATTCTCATGAGAAGATTATATTGTTCATTCATACTTATATATCGATTATTATTGTATGACGTTATTGCAATTAAAGTACGCATAAAGTCGATTAAAATTTCATACGTAGTGGTCACAAACACCGAACATTCAAGTTCTACGTATTGCGGATATGAATAACCAGAAATCGGACATAACAATCATAAATATAATTGTAGTCGACCGGTTTAAGCGGGATAATTTATGTATTTAAAAATGTGTACTTGCTGATTTCAATCAACTGACAAATACCCATATTGGAATTTCTTCCTAAAATCTTCATAAACAATTTTAACAAACAAAATTTAAACCCCTGCTTTAGGTATAACCTGTATCGCGGGGGCAGTTTACAAACATGTAATTCATAAATACGATTTAATTACTTATTACCGAACACGTAATTCTACATTACGCATAATAACGGTTCTATCATACACATAGTGAACAAAAAACAAATTTCATTAATGATTTCAATCAAGAGCTAAGCCATTTAGATCCTCGAAGGCAATGATATTTTATAAATAAAAAAATGTGAATTTTAGAATAATAACAAAAATGCCGTCCTGTGTGTTTAGAAAGTGTACAAATTTTTGTTCCAAAATTAATAAATCACAAGGGATTTCCTATCACATGTAAGTACATAAAATATATTTCGATTTATAGTGTATTTGAATAAAATTAGTTTATTAAACTAATATAATAATATTCATAAATAATGCTAGTAAAGAAACGAGACAGTCAATATTTTAAGTACAGATGCGAACATCGTTGTAGGCACTAAAGTAAGAATTACCCTGTTGTACAGTTTCCTTTACCTGTTTTTTTAAATTAATTAATAATATTTTATTTGTGATGTTTTAATATTTGTCATAGACCCGCGGTTACTTTTGACGGTTGTCCAAGTAAATTAAATTTTATTTTATTGCTCGACTTATACTGTTTAACTCTAAAAAGCAAAGCAGTAACTCTAATCCGTCCTTATAACTATATTTTTGTACTACTAGGTCTAGTCACTAATGCTATAACTATTTACAGTTTAATATGTTTCTCATTAAGTGAAATTTGTTGTGAATTTCTTTTGAGCAATAACGTTCTTTAACCATAATACTAAGCCTAGTTTAAGTAATCAATTTAGCAAGAGCCTCATTTATGCAGTTTCTCCAAAGGATCAGACTCAAGACCGATCTGACAGCAACCGAGATGTCACGAGGCAGGAAGCAAGGGCAAGGAGCGCGGGGGCTACACGATATCCCTTTTACGCCGACCAATTAACGGACCCTTCGGACCGGATGTGAGTATACACATGCATTAGCACCTCCACCCTTCACTAATCTTTTTATGGGAACGAAAAAAAGACATCTCGGGTAAAAGTGACGCGAAATTTTACGGTGATAAAAGACATAATGTCGCGTTCCTCATTTCAATGCGAAGACGTGACTCTACTGACCGGATTTCTTGGGCATTCGTCCTTGGTTTAGCTACTTAGCGAAGTTCTGTATGGTATAGAACAATAAAACTCACTAAGCATACAATTAAGGGGAGACAAGGGATTGTATTCAATACGCGTTCTACGTGGACGCAGTGGACTATCTACCAGATGCCCTTGTGTTGGTAATTACCTGGCAGTGTGTACTCGCTGTAGTTCAAAAGCAATACTATATAGTATAGTTCTAGGTCTTCTCTAGAACTAGCGGTTAGCTTATTTCCTCCTCTTTAAATTCGATTGAATAGATACTGATGAAGAACAGGCTTCTATCCATGATACATTCAGAACAATGTTTAGTGCTTAGAAGTATTTTGGTGTATGATAGATTTATTTTAATAAGATGGCAATCTATAATAATTGTTATTTCCCGTTTTGCATCAAAAAATTTACCGACGCGATTCTAAAACATCATTATATGCTTTAATTGTTTGAAATTATAGCAAAGTACATGCTAGTGCGTGTTTTAGCAGAGAGTTCTATAATTTGCCTCAACCTTGTTCCGAGAATGTTCATTGACGGCAAACTGTATTTTTAGATATTCTTTCAAGAAACCGGAAGCTCGCGCCACCTATCACGGAATTACAGTATGGCGGTCGTATGCTACTTCCGTTTTCGCTTGAGCGGGCTTCCACCCTCTACAGAGGGTTGTTCCGGAAGGGACAATTAATAAGTGCTTAAAAGTCAACCAAAATTTTGTTACGGTTACAAAACGTTTTTTGTTAGAAACCTTATTATACTTACAACATTTTCTGTCACATCGACGCAGATTCTCTTATGTTTAAATTTGAGTACACATGAAGATTGGTCCATGAAATAAATGATGTCACTCTCATTGCCCCTATCTTATATTTCCTGTTGGAAGTTGTCCTACTTGAGTCATTATCATTACTTTAATAAGCGCAGAGATAATTAAAGCTAAACTGTATCATATAATGGTAACTATAAATTTCCTAAACACGATTAATTATGTCCTAGAATAAATAAAATTTTCATAACTCCAAATAGGAGTATTTTAGGTTAAGCCAAAAAAAACTTATAACTAATTGGTTTTATATAGTCATTATATCTCACGAGTTTACACAAATTGACAATTAAAATCGAATTATCTGTTTAATATTTTATTTACCTTATATTCCGTTTAACGTTAGAACCTTTTGCGGAAAATATCTAATTGAATATTTTAGATTTATTGACGGCCGTAGCAATAGTTTCGAGGCCCATGCGAGCGCATGCATAAGTGAAAGCTAGTATAGTTTAATGTTTAAAAATCCTCAGACATATTTCATCGCCCATTACCAGCCGATCGTATAAACTTCGAACGTAATTTATCGTTTCCTCTCCTTGTTTTTCACTCGGCAACAATGCTCGTCTTTCCAAGTGTGAAGTTAATACGTTTACGACGTGTCGAGTAGTAATTTGCTTTAACGATGTGTGGGTACCAAGAAAGAAAACGAAAGAGGGCACAATTTTTATTATAATTCTTACTTCACCTTGGAAGACATCATTACCTCAAACTCTTACTCTACAGTACTTAGGTTTCGTCGCCAAATGTCGTCGCCAATTCGCAGACTGGCGGAGTAGAAATCTTTTCAAGTTCTCACCAGCGGGTTCTGTACAAAATTAACATTGACAGGTCGTGTCCAACCCTTAAATTACTTTTATTAGCTACCAAAGGATGTGTTTTGGAACACGCTTAGATAGCACATTTGTGATTACTATCAAACGTTTTTACTTCAACCGTTCAAACTACAGCAATTACAATTTGCAAAAAGAAACAACGTTCAAATAAGAAATTTTAATTAAAACGAGGATTAAATAATAATGAACCGAAACAGCGGGACCCCGAGTGGGTTCTCGGTAAGATCGTCGTGAGAAATCGTCTCACAATTTCTTTCACTTGTCGCAATACAACAGTTGACTAATGGCAACTGCTTCTCCGTCGAAACCCCGTGAGAATCATTTAACAATTACATACAATGAGGGCCGAGTTCATGACATATTTGCAAGCAAGAACACAATACCTGAATGCATTTATTGCCACAAAAACGGACAAAATCAGTGAAATAAGGAGAAATAACTAAGTAACTTCTCATTAGTTATTTTAATTAATGCTGTGTTTTATCTTGACTTTAACGTTCTCCGCATCCTGAATTTAATTTTGTTTCCCACAGTATTTCTACAAATACAATGGTGGGAATTCCAAGTGTATAGAGGAATGAATATGATACAAGGGGTAATTACCAGCTAGAAGGAAATGAAATGTAAATCAGACGGAGAGCACTCGCAAGCCTTATTAAACAAACCGCATTATGTTAAGATAATATCAGCTCCAATCGGTTTACAAATAATAACTTTTGAACCGAGTTTGATCTTCAAACTATGCATACTACCTTTATGGGCAATTAAGAAATAAAAGAAAATGCTGCGAAGGAAAATATACGAGTTCAGAATTAATGGTAGCCAATTTATATACATTTTCCCTTATGGCACACATAGCTTGGCCCGTGAGGATTCGAACGGCTCTAAAAGATTTAAGTTAGCAGCCTTTAATATGGTGTATTTTAGAAAAGGCCTAATATTGGAATCCAATCCAGCATAGAGAATTAGCAAACACAAAATATTAATAAGACAAATAACAGATTATTTTACATTGTGGCAAACCTTCCTCATTATTAATTATGCCTAATCAGTAGAACATCTCGTTATATTGTTAACGCTTAATTCCACTATAAATTTACGATGATGACAATCTCTCGTGAAATGTATGGTCCGAATAAGGAGTGTCAATTTAATATCCGTCGGTGAGTTTATGATAGATGACTGTTTTATTGGCCACGGGACGTGACTTGATGGCATATAGGTACTACTAAGAAAGCTACTTTCATACGCTGGAAAGCGCGAATTGTCACGCAATGCTTTTAAAATATTTGCATTATTCTTTTTGTTTTGCCAATTATGGCATCGAAATGAATGCTACTTCGTTTAATTGACGGCTATAGAAGGAAAGTCGTGAAACGGTGTCGAACCGAAACCGATCGCTATCGCCACGCAAACAATGGGTACCCATCAATTCTGATGAGACACGAGTGTTAAGAAAAAGTTGGCGTGGCTCAATGCCAGGTAGACTTTGCTTAGCGCCTTATAAATGGTCTATTGTGCTGTAGCGGCGCCTACTCTTGACCATTTTTTGCCGGTGCGTTATAAACTAAAACGGTAAGCATCTGTCTTGGACACCAGATAAACTTTAATATTTTAACCAGTAACACAAATAGCATGCAGCGCAAGCAAGTCTCACGACATAACCTATGTCTTGGAGTCGATCGACTTTGACATGATTAAAGGTTTTTTTGAGAATTTCGTAATGATCTTGAACTGGCACTTATGAACACAATTTTCAATTTTAATTTCCATTTACTTTTTTCAAGATTTTTGTATTTTAATTTCTGTATAAACACTCTAAACATAGTCTAGTATTAAAATCATTGTAGAATTACATTACCAAACATGGGATGCATATCTATTCCGGACGTACCAAATGTTTTACCAGTGATAAGTGCTCGTAAATGCTTAATTACAGAAAGCTATTAGGGAGTTCTAATTTGTATTCATAGATAAGCAGTTATGAATGAATGGAGTCAGAACAGTTGTAGTGGTTAACCTATTTCGTATATTTATTTACAGGAATGGACACACAAACGATTAGCTAATTGTGCTAGTAACACGAAGGTAAGGCGTACTACACCTACAAAACATAAAATTACGTGGGCACCCCACCTACAAGCCGGCCCACTGTCATATGTTTCGTTCAAGAAGCTTAGCCTACGTGTCACCATTAGTGAGTTTACTTGCCTTCTCAGAAAATCTAAGCAATACGTTCAGCATTTTGTTTTCAAAGAATAACAAACATCTCGTTATTTTATTCACAAAAAAACATTCGTTAAAAATTTAATGAGAAATTACATAAAGTGCCATGGGATGAAAACAATATGAATCTGATCCGGCTATAGATTCATATAGAAATGCCACTAGCCGCTTTTATGTAGGATTACGGTAAAACTCCGCAATTTAAGGTTTAAATTCAACTCTACTCGCCTTATACGTCAAGTGGTGACCACCGTTGGCGACTTTTCCGAGCGTAAGTTTCCTTTAATGGGTCCGTCTAAGTGTAGTGCAACAATAGCACCCGAAATGAGAACAGCAGTCCAAAACTTCACTTAAATGTCAACTGTCGATCAAACTATCACAAACACGAACGATTTAATATTTCGAAACGTGAAAATTCGAAACAAACATGCGCTCGCGTGGTGGCGCGTTGGTCGACGGCACGACTGATCGTGAACGGCAAGAGCGCGCCACGCGCCGGCGGGGGCTTCATTCACAAATCGAGTGGCGGGGCATTGAGAGACGCGCGGGGCCTGCCTGACCCATAGGCTCAGGCTCATTCATGCGATTACCATACCGGCGACTCGGCGTGGTGACCTGCGGCCTATCGTCACGTGTGCCCACCAATTCACCACACCGAATATCGAGCCGTGACTTCGTGAGCAACCGACACGAGCCCACTCATTATAATGCAAAGAATAGCAAGGCAACTTCCTGTGCCCGTTGTAACACCAATTCCATGGAAATGCATAACGTAAGTAGTAATTTGGGGAATTTTATTGCACACAACAATGACGCCATATACATATAATGCTGGCATTTTGCAATAAGACCAGTTTTGCATATGCAATTGCGACAATTATATATATATGATGCAAGCAATGAGAGAACAGAGGCGAAGTTCAGGAAAACATCATGTTCTTAATCTGAAAATAGTTAGTAACTCATGCAAAGTACAAAAGGAATAATCAAGAATCTAAGACAGGAGGACAGACAGAGGAGGACCAGGATTCTAAGACAGGGCTTTAGCAGCAATAAATGACACGATACCCTTCAAAAGCACCACAAAGATCCAAGAAACAACAACAATGTAACATGCTTATATAGTTTGTCATAGCTAAAAATTTGAAAAGTAGAATGAAAGATGAGGCCTATAAATCCTAGACGAGCAGCGACTTGAAATCAAACCCCGTTGCGCGACCGTTGGTTTTACAGCAATAATGGGTTGGTAAGCAAGTAACTTAACAAGCTAATGTTGGTGAAAGGCTCTAAACAGAGCAAAGTCGCTTATAACGTAACGTGGCTTTAACAGCACGTGCTATCTTGTTTCACTTTAATGAAATTTTGCACTGATATTCATACGGTGTGTGATGAAATCACAAATTTCGGCGTACAACTGGTGCTAATTCTTAGGTGGGTTAAAGTTTTGTGCATATAAATATAGAAAGAGAATTAAATTCGTAATGTGCAGTTGTACACAGAGAAGAAACGCTAAAAAAGCTGAAGTTAAAAAACAAACCTAACATGTTATGTTATTCCTGATAGTAAGAGGGCAAGAACTTAATGAATAAGGCTTAGTAATTTATCCATTATCACATGACCTACACTTGAAAATCTCTAATCACACTCAGTTTTAACGTAATGTCTATAAATTTATACATCACGCAGAATATATCTTACTTGCTATTACCGAATCCGCAACCTTCATTTTATCGTCATATCTTCGTAATGTTACATTACATTTATTTATGGGAATGATGGATGTATCTAGTAATAATTCTTACAATATTGGTGGTTCATTACTTTTACTAACCTAACTCTAAAGAACGGGTTGAGAGTATACTCAAGCGTCAGGGCGGTATAGTCTTTTATTTTAATGTCTTCGTTCCAATCTCACATACGTAAATATCGGGATTGAACATCTGGAAATGTCGTTCTACGTTATTGTTAAAGTTGTTATTGTTGTTCCACGGAAATATCATTTGCGGTTTAATCTAGAAACATGAAGGAGGAACACGATGTCGTCTGGAGACAAACATTCAAGAAAACACGCACCTAATTTGTTTGTTTGTCGACTACGTGTAAAGGACGTGTAGCGTTAATTGAGGTGTCTACTTCTTGCAATCCTAAATATTTTTACCTAACTCAGGTATAATCTAAAAAGGACTAGTAGCACATCTTCACTATTCATTCTTCAGTAACGCACTATAATATTGAACATAGTAAGAACATTTTTATATATGCGTCCCGTATGTTGTTTACTACGAAGAAATAATCGGTATGCTACATTGACATTATTAAGAATCATAAGTTAGGTAAGCAACTGGTTTAAGTTGCTTGATAACAATCATTAGGCACAGGAAAAATACACATCTTCACTAAGCGCTACCGATAAGTACCAATGCACCTGTATACATTACGTACACTTATGGAAAATGACAATGCACGTTTAATTACCATAGTGACGATATTTTCTAAGATAGGATCTACAAGGGTAGTAACTCACGACTCTCACGGCCTGGCCATACTTCCTGTGGCCAATTAATGCAATGAGGAGTAGATACCGTTGATGTACAGTTGCAATGCTAAACGCCAAATAAGGAACCTTACGGACCACAAAGGTTTTAAATGCCCTAAACAGGAAAGTGCCCTAAAGAAATATTCAATCGTGTAAAATGCTACTATTTTCATTACAGATTACAAATGTTGTGTAGTCAGTATTTGAGAGCATTCTAACGCGTTATGGTTTTCATATAAAAATTGCCCTGAGATCGATCTTGCTCACTCAAAGACTCATGGCGGTGGTGGGTCGGTGGCGAGTGACCCTCTTCTCTGCAATATAGTTAGGGAGGGTGATGGCTGTCACATGCGTCTATCTTATGAACAGGTGCCGTTGCTGGAGATCGGTCAGCTCAGGCAGGCAGTTCCAAATACAACTAACAAAATACTACTGATCTCACAAATCTGTCATTGCATAAAAAATAGCGATTTAAAAAGCAACTAGAGTTTCTTGCCGGCTCTTCTCTGCAGAGCAGCCTTCTGAACCGGTGATAAATTGTAAATGTAAATTGACATGTCAAAAGAGGTCAGATGAGCCAACTTAAATAAATCGATTTTTGATTTTGTTCTTTAAGCGTTTGTGGGCATCGGTGTTCGCCTGCATAGTAAATCTCTGACGCTATTGTAGATCGACCCTTCATAAAGTTCAAAAATTGTGTTAAAGCTAAGTTAAACATTAATTATTATAAGGTACTACCGCGTCAATGACTATATGTGTGCTATTGATGCCTGGAAGTAACTGTCGTTTTGTGCCTGTGCTCTGTTCCTTTAGCCCCTTCAATAATTTATTTCACTGGCGGAATAATTTGTACGTAGCATTTAGAAAATGTCATATATTGTGCACTGTATGTGTGAGCAATGACGCAATTGAGACCTTTATTCGCAGATTTGTGTTATTCATTGCCCCTGTCAAGGACTATTCGTCATTCATTGCGTAAACGTGTAGCGTGTTTCTCTCATCTGGCTCTCATTATGCTGTTTAGTGCTTTTTGTAAACAAGACCAATAATTTGTAAAAAAAGCAACTACAGAGTTTTTTGCCGGCTCTTCTCTGTAGAGCAGCCTTCCGAACCGGTGGTAGTTTCAGCTTGAATGTGAGTGGACGCAGGGATTGTGAGCTATCAATGGAGATGGAGGGATTGTAGGAGTGAGGAATTGTGTATGAAAGGTGTGAATGTAGGTATTACGTTACGACTGATATGTGTGTAAGATGATATTTATAAATATGACGATTTATAAGAGTTTTGTGATGAAACCTACGTAAATAAAGTTCTTTTTGACTTTGAGTTTGAGGACTTCCACTTAAGATCAAAAACATATGAAACATAAGTTAGAGATACTCAAGGTACAGTGAAGTTGATAAAAGTATCAACATTATCTTTTACGAGTACATAGGCACTGGGAGATATAGGACTGCAGAGTCCTCCACAATTACTAATTTTGGGACTTAGGACAACTTGGTCTTATCACGAAATATATCAACGAAGTATATCAGCGAAACAGATAACACGAAATCTTAAAACTTACCCGTATAACATAGCGCGATATAGTCTTCGGCTGTTGCTCCACCTTCTGGCAGACTCCATGATACTTTGAACTCTGACCCGTCCAATGTCCATCCGACTGTAGCCTTCTTACTGGAACTATAATGATCTTCTTTCCCTTCAGCTACACTGCTTACTGTCTCTTCGTTTATGGCACTGTCTGTCTCATTGGATGTATTGGCACAAGTTTCTCCCCTCACTTCACAGTCGTCATTAATATCAACCACTTTCTCATCGTCAGACTGTTTTCCGTCATTTGGTTCAGAACCACAATCAGCGTCATGATCCTCGGACATGACTTTCTGGTCCACACTTATAGTCTACTCATGTCGAAACGAATGTTCTGGAATATTAATTTTGAGCAAGTTATAGAATGAACATATTCTTTGACGGTATATCAAAACGATTGAGATGCAACTATTGGTTGATAAACAACAAAATTATATAGTTATTCATAGTAGTCCAAACATTTGTTGAGTTTACATTTGTCGTATGAAAGCGAGGTATATTCGATGGTGTTATCTAATGAAGACTGCTGTTCTATTGGTACTGAATAGACGTCGGATCGCAAAGGGAGGTGCAGGGTGGTACAGACGGCGACGTCGCGACGCCAGCCCGACTGGCGCCGACCGACGGCGGGCCACTGACGTCTGCCGCCTATTCAACTGTGCTCAAATCACTACAAGTGCTCACTTAGTAACTCTGATTCTAATGAGGATTCATTGTACACATGTATAGCTTGATCATACAATCATGGACTTATTTTCTTGACATGGTACTGATTTAATGAAGTGGTAATTTAATCATTTAACAAACAAACACATTTACACCATCCTAAACAAATGTAGATTAATTACACATGAGTGTACAATACAGCACAAAATCAAAGCCAATTCTTTATTCCATCAAAGCCTGGTGGTATTGAGTTGTATGTGGTGGCTGGAAGAGCAAAATAGGGAGATATACAGTCTGTATTCTAATCTGTTTGGCCAATACGGTATAGGAATTAAAAGAGTGACATGAACAGATTCCAAAAGAGTGCAGGAACTCCTTCGGAAAATAACAAAGCCACAAGTAACATTTATAAGAACTAAATAAAGAAATAAAATACACTCAGTATTTTCCTTCTTTTCAATAACTAACTAACACAAATATAAACATGATTATGTACACAGCATTGTTTAGGATGGCGTGTTCAGCGTCATTTCCCTTTTATTAATTTTAAAGAGTTTATGACCCTTAAATGACTTCTCTGATGTTGCACATATTCATTAGTTTTTATTGTAAGCGCTTAAGATAGTTTGCTCAGCTAACATGTGCCCCACTCTAGTGTAATAAAAAAACGATCAAGGATATAAATCAGGTGATTTATCTTTTAGTTAGAATTATTGAATAGACACCAGAAAGCTTACAATACAAATCATTAGTAATGAGAAAGTATCATTAGGAAATCAGAAATAAAAAATTAAGAGAATTATTCCATTTTAATTTAAAACCGGATATTTACCACCAAGGTACAAGCTAAATATTTAATTGTGGGTTTTAATATAACAATGTGCATACGTGGGACCTTAAAAAAATGCACAGTTTGAATGACACAAACAAAAAATAAAATCACCTAGAATAACTGCACTACACATAATAATAATCAATATTAAATATACGATTCACGATGAACAAAATAAATAAATGTTATAGTATTTGATAACATTACGATTACATACAAATATTTGATATAGTAAATGAATATTCTTGCGGACCACCAGCTTTTGCAAACGAGCAAACGAATTATATTAACACGTACGTACACTTTCGGATATATTATTTCAATTTAACTCTTCATCTTCAATAGTGAATTAAACTAATATTAAGTTTTAGATATCTACAGACAAGAGACTACAGAAAGCGGATTTTCCGAATTTTCTTTTGCAGGGAAACGAGTTTTTCCGCAGCGTATGACATTGTTAACTAAGTATTGACATAGATAGACATTGACTTATGTTTTGACGAAAACGTTTAGAAACAAGCAAGAAATTATCGTCGGTATTATTTTTACCAGAGATATATAAAAATATAGTAATTTATCACTGGCTTCAGACAACTTTAACCATCGTTTAGACTTGGTTTAGACGTTTCAAGCCTGACCTTAACCAACCTAACATGTTAATAGATTTTTTCACACTACCCTCCCCTCCCTCTGTCACTTTCCGCAATCAAATTGTATTTTTGTTTGTGCTCAAAGTGAACACACATTACATATATTCGCTGTTTCAGCGCTTAATACTCCGCAAACTCATCATATATATCACGCTTTATAATTTTAGTTTTAAGTTGAATATACAGGATTGAACCCCCCCATAAGCATGACGGAAATTCAATAGTTTTCAAGATACATATTTGAATTTTAAACGTTTTAACATTCCGTTCTATGCCAATTAATTCGGTTGAAGAACTTTGACAGCGAATAATAAGCGCGGCGCAACAGATGTGAACAATTTCAACGTTCACATAAAGAGTGACGAAAACCGAAGTTAGGAAGAGGATTCGAACCTGCATTCGTAATGGAGGGGCTCATTTTCAACAAGGTGTGAAATTTTTTTAATACACATTGACGTAAATTTATAATGCATTTTATTTCGTACAAACACAAATTACTCTTTCTCTCCCCAGGCCCCGCACGGATTCAAACACATGCCATGCCAGGAATTATGTATTTTAAATTTGACTGACGAGACAAAAACTAAATTAATCATTATTTTAATTATTTTGTTAAATTAAGTTCTTTTAATTTTGTTCATAGCTTAATAATTGAAGTGCCAGCTACAACATCATTTCTAATGGTACCCGTTCAAATATGTAGGATTTTTCTAATTTGGAATTAAATGTCAAATTTTGGGCTAATAGCGAGAAACCCTCAAAATTTAAATATCTTGAAAACTATTATTATTAAATTACTAATACTATTAAATTTCGGCCATAGATATGGGGGGGGGGGGTGCCATTTGTTGCATTTTGCCCCCCCCCTATCATCCCTTGACGGTTTGACGGAACGTCGAATTGTACCTAGTAGTTACCTTGTATACAAAAACTACATAAACAATTTGGCTTTAAGGCATTCTCCTGTGCCTGTCCCATTGACAAATAATTTAATAACAACAAACAATCCATCAATTTTCGAATTCAAATTAATAACGCTTTTAGATATGGGCGTTTTCTGTTATTGCCACAAACGGTTTTGTATCCGATATACAGTTTGCATATCGATATCAAAAACGGTTTTCTGATATCAGAAACATTGCTAGCGTCCAATCCATATTGTACAACTCAAATTCAACCTTATAACTTTGAAATTTAGTTCCATTTTGTAGAGTAAGTGTCTCACTAATATCGAGTAGCCGTAGCCGCCAGAAACGTTATCATAACTGTAACTATACCATGGAAACTAAACCTTATTGCTAGTACAGTAAGATATATTAACCACGCAAACATGGCTAAAGTTATTTCATATTGTCTTCATCTCTTTTACACTAGTAAAAGAATATATACTTAGAACGAGAGGTAGCGAATGTGGTTCATATCGTTTGTGAAGTTTGCGTTTTGTTCGCACATCGTTTTAGTTTTGACTCGAACAGTTTTTATGATATCGGCTACATTGTTCTAGATATCGATATGGTATGATATCTAACACATATCCGATATAAGTTACGTTTTGATATATCGAACTCATCCTTAAACGCTTTCGTCTAAATTAAATTACTTTTTATTTTAGATTTAACTAGAATAGATATAGTGTATTGTTAAGACAAGACATGGCATCAAATGCGCCTTCCGATACCGAATCAAATATGAGTGGTTTTGTCCGATATAGTGATAAAGATATTAAGCAATTATACACTTTGGTTATAGAGGTATTTATGTTGCTTCTACATGTCGGATTTAGAATAGTATTACCATCCCATTCCATCTAGTGGATGTAAGAGCCCGCCACAGAAAAAAAGGCAGTAAACCTCGCCACAGAAAAATTTTGCCATGACAGTTGTCCTTTCTTTAATTAAATTATAACCAGTATGGATTTTTTTTTTAAATATCTCTGCCCGTTGTAACCAGAGGCACATACCCACCCCAGAATCAAACTGGGGACCTATGACCTAAGGTGGCACATCCATTTCCTAGACCTAGGTACTCATTTAGTACTGCTGTCAATTTGTCTTCGATTTATACAGTACAGCCACTAACTTTAAAACTTGCAAATCAGATTAAAGTTATAGATTTACTCACTTCTCAGCCCATAAATGACCCACTGCTGAGTCGGGCCTTCTCCAACTACATGGAATTAGGGTTATTAATCTTTTTAAATATTAGAAAGTTTCTTATTGCTTTTACATAAAAGTAATAAATAAAGTTACCATAAACACCCACAATTTTAATAGGGATGGTATTGTGTCTTCTTTATTTTTATATACCTTTTTATAAGCAGCATTGCTTGCAACTACTACTAATAAGCCCATTTATGACCTACTGCTGAGCCTGCCCTCCTCCAGTAATGTGGAGAGTAATTGGCCTAATAAGCCACGCTAGCCAGACGGATTGGCACAGGGTTTCGTATCAAGTTTTCTTACTCTTTGGAACATTTATCATCACTACATAGCATAAAACAAAGTCGCTGTTGTCTGTCCGTCCCTATGTATGCTTAAATCTTTAAAACTACACAACGGATTTTGAAGTGTTTTTTTTTAATAGTTAGAGTGTTTCAAGAGGAAGGTTTATAGGTATAATACATGCATCATGCATAATTGCACCATGGCGAAGCTGGGCCAGGTCACTAGTGTTATTTTAATGTTAGTCTTAGAAGCACCTTGTTAATTTTGTACTTTTTTCAGAACTTGGAAATGATCAATCAAGATACAATGAAGTTGGAACAAAATTTGAGGAACATAGTGAAACAAGCTGGGCCCTTGGAGGGACAACTATCGGCTTTACTTCATAATTTACCTAAACCAAATCTAAACCTACCGATGGAGACTGAGTAACATATGACACTGTGAATTAAACTAAACTATCAAAGGTCCTTGATTTTCCAAACACTTCTGTCTTAGGTGATTCCAGTGCCTTGTCATGTCTTTCTGATACCTATAAGTATTAATTTGAAGTCAGGCCTCCTTTAAATTCATGGAGGGAAATTAGCCTACTGTGATTGGCTGACAAAAAATATTGGCATAGGGTTTGTTTTACCTTTTCCTTCTCTTGTAGCCTTTGCTTTTGTGTTACCTTAGGGCCTCCGCGCATTATGCGGCCAGGCCGCGCGGCCAAGTCGCTGCGGCCAACTAATTCTTCTACGATGTATATAGCTGCGCTCATTACGCGGCCAGAACGCGGGGCCAACGAAAAACATCGCGTCACATACGCGGCCTATTGGCCGCCGCGACCAATCCGCGCATTATGTGGCCAGGCCGCGCGACTTGCCGCCTAAATGCGCGGGGGCCCTTAGTCACCTCTTACAACACCCTCGGAATAGTGTGGGTTGTTGACATTGTGTATTCCAAATCCATCATGACATGGTTTGAATATTGTAAAATAATTTCGGTTTGATTTAGAGACAAAATTGTTTAAATAATTATGCTTGCCATAAATTGTGCCTTGATTACCAATATAACTGTTTTTTCATAGAATAAAATATTTGCATGTTATGTACATGCATTATTGATTTTATAAACAGATGAAATTAATATGTTGATTTTTTATCTCAATTTTAATTCTTGGTGAGTTTGTCTTGGAAACTGCTTTGTACTTGAGATTGGCAAAAACATTGCAAACTGCAAAGTGATTTGACAAAAGCCACAAAAACATATTTCATCTGTCATTTTTAGTTTCTACGTGTTTTCTGGCGCTGTGCAATATTACAACATGAGATTGCGTGATTATCCAATAGTGGATAAAAACCACTGATTTTAACAAGTGCTACTGACATATTCATCTATTCAGTTGCGACTTTGCGAGGTATTTCTATATAGTATTTCAAAGATATGGCTACAATTTCCACACGACCGAAATCGCCCAGTCGAACAGAAGCTATCTCTAAGGCATTAGTAAATCGCCCTTGTTACACCAGTGGAGTTCTTATAGGTTTGTACATTTATTAACAAACCAATTTAGTTTTATTGGTGTTTTGTATAGCATAGGTTCGATTACACGGTCTGCACACCACCGTACTTAGTGGTGTCTAAGGGGAGTCCTTTGTTGAGCAATGATTGTCAATGTTTCATATATATACGTACTTATTTACTACTACTAAGCCCATATATGACCCACTGCTGAGTCGGGCCTCCTCGTTACATGGAGGATAAGTAGCCTACTGTGCCACGCTGGCCAGATAGGTTGGCACAGGATAACATATCAAGTTATCTTTCTCTTATAGCTAGGTAATCGGCCTTGTTTTCCTTTTATCGGCTCTTACGACATTCTGAGAATGGAATGGCGTGACACTATGTATTCTAAATCCGTCACCACATGGATGTATGTATATTTGGATGGATGGATATTTCATTTTGCGTGATTAACCATAATTATTGGCAGTCTGTCTAGGTACATAATATTGACCAAAAATCAAGTCTCAGATGTCAAATACTGTGTTTAACCTTTAGGTACACTATTAAAGCATGAGTTGTAAAACGTATTGTATTGTAACCTAGTACACGTAGACATTTTGATTTGAACTCCTGCAGGCAACTGGGTTGAAGATAGGATCGAATGCCCAAAAGCAGGAACGCTTTACTTTCCTCCGAAAGAAGAATTAGATTACGAGAAGCTTAAGCCCGAATCTAGACAGCCAGATTTTCGACAGAATAAGTTAATTAGTTTACAGGTAAATTGCTAAACATATTTTTCGATATTATACAGTGTGTAATAAATAACTATTGTACACCACAATCACTCATTTCAAATTCAAATCATTTATTTTGCTTGGGTCACGATGGACACTTACAAAAAGTCAACACAATATTCATAAAGATTCTATATAATACAAATGGTCTACCGTCTACCACCAGTTCGGAACGCGACCACTCTTGAGAAGAACTGGCAAGAAACTCAGAGGGCTTGTCATTTTTTTTTTCAATTAAGGCGGATGTTCCAGTGTAGCCCGCGAAAACCCTCCAAGCTCATAAAGGTGCAAGAAAAACTTTTTCAACGTCAAAATCATTCTTGCACCTTAATGAGCTTGGAGGGTTGTATTGATGAGTTTGATGATTATAACTCTGTAACTACATACGTCTTCCAGCCGCGAATCAAATGTTCATCATCATACAAACTAGCACTGCCCTGCAAATTGCAAAAAACGTAAGAATTTTTGAATTTCGCGGGCTACCCTGGAACATCCACCTTAATGGAAAATAGTTTGTTTTTTCCACAATCCGGTATCAGTAGGTACTTCTATCGCTATTCCCTTTCTGTTGCGCCATTTTTTTACTAAACCAGTAGAAATCCTTGGAAGGTGCATATACCATATACTTTAGGAATACCTAAGTTTAGGCTAAGATGCATTTGCTCAAGGTATGGATGCCAAATATGAAGTTTAAAATAACCAATGAAGCTTCTAAATTAATATTAGAATCGATACTATTAGGCTAATTGCCTTAGTTACTATAGCAGCACCTAGCAACGAATTAATAGTAATTTTACTTCCATTCCAGTTACTTGGAATGCTTATTTAGGCGCAAAGGGATGATCATCCAGCCAGACGAGGTGTGATGTCTGGCTAGGGGTCGCTGCGCCTAACCCCCGATAGTTGTAGTCGGGGATATCTTAACCTTGCGAATTGCTCTTGAAATTTCGCTATCGCGGTGTAGGACTTTTTCGTAATTGTCGCATTTGTAGGCGATATTTCTTGATGCAATTAGTTCAGATTTTTCTGGTAAATTGTGTAAAGTATGTAGCAGGCGGTCGCTACACTTATCTCAATATTGTGTTAGACCTTCGGTAAGTATATCAACTTATAGGTTATTATGTTGTAACCGGAGAAAAACATTTCTATATTCATCGGCACAATAGACTAACAACCACCTGATTCAAATAAACTGGAATCCCTGATCAAAGTGGTTAAGGTACTTGCTTATTTTACTCTCGGCGCACAGTGGGGCATTTATCAAAATTAGGCGGTCAAAATTATTTTCTTTATTTTATGTATTATAAATAGTTTATAATTATTATATCTCAATTATATAAGCTTTTGGTGAACGAAAAAATCAATTGTTCATAAAAAAAATCACGTTTTATTGATAAAACAAAAAAAAATCAGGAAGAGGAGTCCCACGTCTCTTCACCAGAGCTGAAACCTTTCGTTTCATTGTCAGGCCCTTCTATGCCACTTTCCTCGTCCGAGGAATTCTCTTCAGCCGTGTGGGGCTGAGCTGACATAAGCATTTTTATTGCTTCTTCGCTATGTGGCGTAGACCTGTTTTTAGGTTTTGGTCTTATGCTAGATATCAAGGGATCAGAGCTGAGCAATAATCTGTTCATTACGTCTAAATTGCATTGCTCCCTAGAAATTTTTCTAGCGTAATCCTGCCGATACAGTCGAATATGTATTACGCGCCTCTGCTGCTTCTTCAGATAATAAACCTATAGGCAAAAGTGCATTTTCCATGACAGTTGCGCCATGAATTAATATTTTATGCATCGTGGGTGTCATCGGATGCCAGGGATATAATTCAATGTAAATCTTCGCAGTCTCATACCCATATAGAGCAAACTTTTTTAAATCTACTTTATAAGAGCTGGATATGACTTCCAAAATCACTTTCAAGCGTTTTAATAGATTTAAATCCACGCCGGTGATTTCAGCAGCAATTTCAGGATTGGCAAAAAATCTTCTACTAGTATTGCCATCGTTGGTATTGCCAAAACCAGCTTTCGGCACATCTACTAGTAGGCCCATTTGCTCTCTAAATTTTTTTTGTATTTCTGCCTTTTTCTGTTTGACAATGTCTTTGTCATTTTCCGACCTTAACTGCCATTTTTGAACAGGAATCTTGTATGCCAAATGAAGTATGCTTTCAAAAAACCGAATCCTAGCATGCAACACGGATAGGCCAAACTGTAATGCGTCGCTATCAACAGTTTTCTTCATATCGAGGTTATTAAATTCTTTTGATGTAGCACCACAGATGAAGCATCTCATCGTTGAAGTAGTTGAAGTTGCAGCGTTACACACTTTTGCATCAACCATAGTCAGAGTCATGACGTGCTTTGCACTTAATAACATTTCGCTCAGCACGAATTCACTGGTTTTCAATGCATTTATAGCCTCTTCGACATTTGCGATTTCAGACTTAGTGTTATCCACTGTTTCTTTAGTAAAACGGATCCTTATTGGTCGACAGAATCGTGGCGAAGAAGGAGTTGGATTTTGCCAAACAACTTTTTTGTTTGAACCACATATTAACTGTAGCGGAACAAAGCAACTTTGGAAAATGTTGCTGTCACTCGCATCTCTATCTTGCATTTTTTGTTTGTATTGTGATTGTTGCGACCCATCACATCCCCATTTTGAAATTAGGGTCAAAGAGTGACGGTCTTGTGGACTTAATTGTTTAAGTACATCCTCTAAATATGTTGCCAAACGTTTAGCTGTATGGTCCAATAAATCCTGCAGGTTAATTTCAGCACATGTTTCAGTTATCCGATACGCATCTTTCGCCGGATAACAAGTCTTTTTTGCTTCCTGTAACAATTTGTAGCTCGGATAAAACTTCTTGTTGCCATTTCTAATTATTTCATATTGTCGCCTTGAAAGATCAGCTTCCACAAACATTGAGAGGGCAGTTGTTGGATCTTGTTTTTTACACTGCTTGGTTATTTTGTAAGCATTTTTATATACTTGAGCTGTCTGCGGAGAGTTGGTAATGATTTTTAAAATATTGGATGCAATTCTCTCTCCAGAACTTTGAAGGGATGTCTGAGCAGCATGTATTAGTAATTCTTTTTCAACAGCACTGCGCACTTCCCTTGTTTTTCTGCGTTTACTCCTTTCACTTGAATCTATAAATGACTTTCTTGGTCGACCAGAAGAACGTCTTCTAGCCCTTGGTATTTCAAAGGTTCCTTGCAACCACTTATCATTCTTTTGAAGGAAAAGCTGTGATTTTTTATGAGCTTCTATCCACTTTTTCTTAAATTGAGACTTCAAATAAGATAATTTATGTTTCACTTCCTTCTTTAGTTCTTCACAATACTCATCTTGCGATAAAATATATCTCTCGAGATAATTCAACTTTTCGTCAAAATTATGCAAGTCTTGTTCCTGCATTTTGTTAAAAAGGTGTTTACGCGTTACTACTCGCATTCCTGAGGTACCCTCAGCTTCTGAAATGGAACGAAAACTGGTTTAAAAAAGGAAAATAAATAATTAGCAAATTCGATGAATTTCTACTACATCATTCATTGATGTTGAAAATGTTGATTTCACGGGAGATCACGGCCAATTTCATCGTTTTCAATTAGCCTAAATACTCTATTTTATGTTACAACTGACAAACCCAATGGGACGAACCCTGAAGTATAACAAAAACCATTTTAAAAACAAAAAAATATATTTCAATACAACAATCTCGAGCATGGTTTTTAATCTTCAAGTACGCTGTATTTTTTTTTAACCATTGGAATAAAACTTATTAATATATATGTATTCTTACCTGTTATACCTGAATCCATCACAATATTCTTCACAACACACCCCAAAATAAAAATATTCACTTTTAAAATAGCAGTTTTTCCCAAAATGTCTAAACGCAATACGAACACTTAGAGCGACGATCAAGTTTAGACTGACATACCTCGGCGTGAGCTTCCAGTGCGGAAGCGGGTGGGGTCACCCATTGTTCTACGGTTACTCACCAGTCGCAGGTAGTCATTTTTTTTTACCTGCGACATATTTCAAGGATTGTATTTTTGACCGCCTAATTCGTAGATTTGCCCGTTCGTGCGGCGGCTGGGCAGACTCATCTGAAGATTCCCCACCACCCTGGGTCAAAAACACTGTGTGCGCGCAAGACTGTGTAGCGACCAGCATACTAATATAGTACACAATTTATTTATTGTAAGGAGAACCAACAGCTAAAATTTATGAGAAACAATTGAATATGAGACACAGAGCCAATTACAGGTTCTCACGAGTAGAAATAGAAGAGGATTCTTAGATCACTAAATGGCAAGCGATAATAATGACAGATATAAAGAATTAAAACAAGCAATAAGCACAAAATACACATTGTTTACGGACACAAAACATTACGCGTCCTTAAAAAAACTTGAATTCAGCCGTGTGCGTAAGGCATAGGCATTGGCGGAAAAAGGATCGAAAGAGAACTTCTCACAAAGAATATTAAAGTTATTAAATATTACAAACATCAAAATTATCAACATCACGAAATATCGTCTACAAATGTCTGAATTACCAAAAATTTCTACACCGCAATAGCACAAAATGTACAGAGCAATTCGCAAGGTTATGAACCTCGCGTCTACAGTTATCGAGAATAGTCATACCACCTGCCTAGAACTGCAGCTCTATAATGTACGGGAATGACTGTTCGAAACGACGAATTAGCACAGCAGAACGCTTATATCACATCTCTAACATTTTCTATAGAATCATTTTACATTCTTTAACTTTGCAAATTCGCTAGAGTTCTATCAGGGGAAGCATAGGTTTCAGTGGAAGGCACCCAAGTCTCCCTCTGCTAGTCGTGCTTTCACCTTTGGCAGGATCGGCGACGCTCGAGTTAAACCTCGGGTGTTGCTAACTTAGATTTCAAAAATATGCGACGGTAGCCACTCTCCGTGTGGTCACGGATTTAGAATACATTGTATCACCACCCCATCCTATTCTGAGTGTCGTAAGCGTCAACAATTGGCCGAAAACGGCTAATTACCCGCCATATAATTGGAGGAGGCCTGACTCAGCAGTGCGTTGAGTAGTAACCGAGTGAGCGCCACCGTAATGGTATAAAAATTGGTATGAATTGACAGGGTCACGTATGCTCCGTGGTTCGTCAAGACAGCCATGACTCGTGCCCAAACTACGCGACGACCAACGACTTGGTGTACAACCATTTGCCAAAGCCTCTATGTGGGCCGATCCAACGATATTACAAGAGATGCGCACACCAGTTCTACCCGCAGCCAGATCTTATGAAGTGCTTCGTATGTAGAGTAAACTTATTTCATTCTTAATCTGTACATAGGTAGTACCTACTACCGTTCCGTTGGCTGTGACCTATAGGTTGTAACAAAAATTCTACACCCATCCCAATTGAGGGTATACAATACATCTAATCAATAGAATTAATCACTAAACATTGGTTGCAGTGAAAACCGACCAACTTTACTATCGTTATTTTTATCCAAAAAGCTTAGTAATCCGATTTCAACATGGTCTCTTTGCATCCACCCCCCACGTGGATTTCGAGCTTAATGAAAATATGCAACTAATGCATTTGATGGGAACATTGCATTTTAATTCACTAAGTATACTTAGTCTTGTGCTATTCCAGACTTTAAACTTTATGCCAAATTACGTCAATATCCGTTTAGACATTCTGACGTGATTGGGTAAAAATAACCACCCTAATTTTAACAAAAAAGCTTTTGAGCTTTCGTTTTAGGGTATGAAACAATATATTTTATAAACTCGAATAGCTCTCGCAACGAGTGCTGGTCGATTTATACGAATAAACAAACAGTGTTTTCAAATCGAGTCTGGGGGCGAGCAAGCGGAATTATATTGTATTAATAAAGCGACTAAGTGTGTTTCCGTACGTTAGAAATTCCGGTATTATGTGTCCTTTCAATATTTAGTACAGATTTACAAGAAACTCAGAACTCTAAAATGTACAAGAAACTATATAATTCACTTGCAGGGCAACGTAACCGAATGGGGCTTGAGACGGCAGATGGAGTACGAATGGAAATGTACTGACGTGTCGGATTACATATCGACACTGTACGAAGACACATTTGTACCACCGATGCCGCATCAGTATCTTCAACGTTGTGAAAGAAAGGCACGCTCCACGTTAGTATCTGTTATTTCATGTCCATATCAGCCATGTTTTTTTTCAAGCTCTTCTCTGTTGAACAGCCCACTGTTGAGTTGAACCTCGCATTTGTTGGAGTGCACTAGCCACTGCCTCCTAATGTGGCTGGGTTTTCTGGCTATCTACGTAACGTTGCGTCGTCCTTTGGTAAAAATATGGTAACACTCATCTATTCTAAATACGGGACCCAAATAGCAAATGTTAAAAACCTGCGATTATTAGTTACAAAAAATGTTTGCCCTTGGCTTCTTTAAAGTTTAGAAACGTTTTAGCCCAAAATTCGCACATACCATCAACCAATCGCGTGGCTTACACTTTCCTTGTCCGCTAAGGAGATCCAAAAATCGTCTATTGTTCAGGATCAATATGTTCGTTATTCTCTGTCCGTTTGTTTGTTATACAAATTTGATAAACCGTTATGGATGTTAGAAAAAAATAAGACGATAAATTGAATGTCGCAAATAATACTAGGTTGATTTTTGTAAATAAAACAGATCAGTTGCAATTTTGATGTTTTATTGCAGGAGCTTCACAAGAAGTTTCCGTTTCAAGATGACAAAACCAAAACCATCAAAACGATGAAACATCAAGAATCATTTATCACGTTATCGCAAAAATTACTAGTCTTATAATATCACATTTTGTTCGAAAACGGACAGTGACGTCCGTTATAAAAAATATTAACAATACAATAATTCTTAATGCTTTCATATAGCCCACGCCTGGCACCAAACACGAGATCAGCAAATAGTCTTACTTACTAGATTTAGTCTCAACTTTATAACTAACGATCGCTTACGACTAACACTAACACATGATATAACTTAACAAAATTTGTTTCCTTATCGTAATGGCAGTTCGCGGAACATTAATAGAAATACGAAAATAATGGAACATGAGAAAATAAAACGTATGAGTAGAAAAAAATATATGATTAGACCTATATCAAGTTGGGAGGATTATGACGTCGCTGTTGCAATCCTTAGTCACCGGCTAAAATTCAGTACAAAAAAGTACTAAAAAGCTCCCTGACGCCATGGGATCCCAATGCAACAAAGAAAGGAAGCATCAATGAGAAGTAAAAGAGTTATGAGGAAGCTTTATCAACCCAGACCCGCCGGGAGGCTTGAACATGCTATTCTGAACGTATTGCTGCTGAGTGAAGACATTAGGAGCCAAGTTATGAACGAACTTCGGTTGGGGTATGTGCACGTGGCCGTTGTACTGCATCTGAGGGAAAACAGGAGAGTTGATCTGGCTAAAATTTTGGGGCGACTGGAACCCGCTCAAATTGCTCATACTAGGAAACCTATCGAGCATCATTGGCTCACCATATACGGATTCCTCTCGCGACGGCGGCTGCGAGAACACGTTGCGCTGGTTCATGCTGGACGTCTGCGACTCAAACCCTGAGCTCTGGCTCGACGACCGACTACCGTCAATGTTGAAACTCTGACGTTCGCCCTCCGATCCCCAGTAACCTCCAGCCACCCATGAAGTACTGTGCCCTAGCTTACTCGGTGATATAAGCGGCCTCGAACGGGTCATAGGTGTTGGCGTCACGAAATTAGGGGTAGCCGTGAATTTACGCAAAGAAAATATTGAATTCGTCTTCTTCTTCATTTTGACTGGACTTCCTATGCACAGGGAGCTTATGCTTTCATCCAGTTCTGAATCAGAGTCGTCTTTCGCGAGTTTCTGATATTTGTTGAACGAGGGTTTCACGAACACCGTATCAGAAACTGAACTGGGACTCTTAGTCATCATAGAGTTCACACAAAATGTAGAATTTAATTTAGGCTTGGTCCACAGGCTATCAGTCCTTGGTGTAAAAGTTCTTCCAGTTATCAAACTGCCGTTAAGTGGACTGACAGTATCATTTGAAGATTCTGAGAAATTGTGTAGACCAAATTTGTACAGGGATACATCATCGTCAGTGTCGAGATTCATAACATCATCATCTTCGTCAATTAATGAGTTTGGTGTGGTTTTTGTAAGATTCTTCATTGTTTTAGGTGTGGTTGGCACTTTCATGGTCACTCTTGTCTTTTCAATCTTCATGCTTTTGTACATCGTAATAGCTATCAAAGTGCATAATGCCTGAAACAATTTCACTTGATATAACTATTGTATCCAATAAAGAGGAATTAATCTGATATTAGCTAAAGCATAACAATTATATTTCTAAACTGGTGTTTTCCGCCAAGAAATGCAAGTAACATTAGAGCTTTCCAGAACAGATGAACAGTCAATTTACGAACACAAATGACAAAGTGACTATTCTATTGTAACAATGAGTGCGAGTCACCATGTCAGCTCCTGAACAACCCACTGCAGAGTTGCAATAATAGAATATCAGAATAATTCAGAAGAGGAGGAACTGACAATTATATATTGGCGTTGATTTGCATCCATAATGAAAATCTACAATTAATTATAGAGTAAATTATAGACCACTTATCAAAAATAATCAAAAGTATACCAACCTTTACTAAACTCAAATATAGTGGCTCCAAATTCACGTAACGCTGCCCTAACGTTGTAACAACAAATATGAGCCATTGCAAGTCAATTACTATAGTTTCTTTTAAGCCATTCACATTCGACACAAGTCCAAATATTTGTAAAACACATCCCAAACCACCTAAAAACTTTTGTGTCATCATGCTAACATCTTCTATGCTTTTATGTCTAAAAATAAAACTTTTTGGCAACATTTCTATATTATTCATGTCATTGAAATAATGTTCTAATGAAGGGAATGTCAATGCCGTCTTCATTTCTATAATGGAGAATACTCTCTCAAGGAGCCCCATTGTTATTTCCTTCACATAGGTAATTGTACTAAGTAAATTCTCATGTCTTAATTTTAAGTTTGTGTAAAGTTCAAAAGAAACCAGTATAAAAAGTATAACTGCAATAAACATTGAGGTACTGTTTGTGAACTTTTTTAGTAATTCATTATGTTTCTCTCGTCTCAAACTTCTCTTTTCTGGACTTCTGTTCTCCAACAACTTTGAGCTTAGAAGGCTCTCTTTCTCTTTATGTAGCTTTGTTTGGAGCACTTTTCTGCAGGGACTACAAAGCTTGTAAGCTTTTTCTAACTGCATTCTGATAAAAGAAAAAATGTACTTACTATATGTATATTGTCTATATGAAATATTAAAAAAGAAATAACATATTTAACTTTGCAATTAATATATGCCTAAATACTAAGATTTCTAAGTATAAAAAGAACATGAATCTTGAACATACAGAAATATTACAGACCATAGTTAACTTGGGCTTAAGAAAATAATTATACATAACAAAGATAAAGTATGTATGTAACTAGATATTGTAATTTATTCAATTTTTTTGGCATAGTCCTATTAAAACCTTGTAAACAAGACCAATAATTTAAAAAAAAGCAACTACAGAGTTTCTTGCCGGCTCTTCTCTGTAGAGCAGCCTTCCGAACCAGTGGTAGTTTCGGCATGAATGTGAGTGAACGCAGGGATTGTGAGCGATCAGGGGAGATGGAGGGATTGTAGGAGTGCAGAGTTGTGTGTGAAAGGTGTGAATGTAGGTATGACGACTGAGAGGTGTGTGTGGAGACTGCCACCTGGTGTGGGACAGGGGCCGTAAGATGATAATGGTGTTTATAAATATGACGATTTATAAGAGTTTTGTGATGAAACCTACGTAAATAAAGTTCCTTTTGAGTTTGAGTTTAATATTTCTAACTTATTTTTAAATTATTTTTAACTTAAATTGCACACCTTATAGTTTACTCTGCTTAAAAACCAATTTTAAATTAGCCAGGAAATTAAGAATCAGTTATCAGTTGAGATCAACAAACAAAGTGTCTCAAAATGACTGATAAGAAATGATAAATTATGTGGTCATGAGTGCAGCACTAACTCTCTTTATGAGATAGCAACAACAAAATTTTTAATTACTTCAAGAAGAACACCATAATACATTTTTGATACATAATTTAAACACTGTATCTTTAAGCTGCAAATTGTAATAGGTAAATTTTACACAACAGTGTGCAGATGGTTAAAAATATGGTGCATATAAGTGGGTATACAACATATTAATATTTTAAACCTGATATAAATGGAGTATTTTGTTAAACATACTGAACACTAAAAAATGTTGTCCTACTCTTTTATTCGTTTAGGTATATTTCTAAGAGCACAAAATAAATCAAGTTAATTATGCAGATTAATTTGTCTCTACCAAAAGGTGAACTAAGATGCTTAGTCCACTAGATTTAAATAGTCCAGTCATTTAAGCTTAAATTAGGTAAGTCTATAAATACTTGTATATTGACACCCTAAAAGTTGTCTCAAAACCTACTTAAGGTAGGGTGTACGCAACTATTAAATATCAAGGTCAAAGGTCACAAAATATTATAATTTTTGTAAATATCTCATTTCCTATGGGTTTTTGCTTTTTGTATTTATTATCAATATTGTAGAATACATATCTATCTCGAATACGGTGAACAGTTTTCTAGCACTAGCATCACTTCAGGTCAACTGGTGCCTCCGGTCAAAAACGCGCTATATGTAGTTGATAAACTATCGATAAATCAATGATTGTAAGTATTTGTCAATTTTATTAACCATTATATTATATTTTATCATTTTCTTCATGCATTAAATCTATTAAATAAAACTGATAACCGTTTCCTAAAATTAAAAAATAATTAAGGGAATAACTTAACTCATTATATAATTATATTCCCATTTACACTAATTACATTTTAAATAGAAAATAATGAAGTGCATCTTCTTTAGAGAATCTTACTTTTGAGAAACTGACAAATTTGGATGAACTAGCTGCAGCATTTGACGACAATTGTTTGGCCCAGAGATTATTAGAGAGTGGAACTCAAACCTTATTGGCAGTCTATAATGCTCCGAAATCTCTGAAGTCTGAAGACATTTCACACAACACCATCTCGTCCCAAGCTAAGCAACTTAATGCTTGTGTTATGGTAACGAGATGGATGATAAACTACTTACATAAATTTTTTTTTGTAAATACATACATATTATAGATAGAAATGACACCCAGACTCCAAGCAAGTGCCTCTGGTTTAGACAAAGACACTTGCCTGACCCCAGAATCGAACCCAGGACCCGTTGATCCAAAGGCGGCACATCTAACCACTAGACCAATGAGGCAGTCAAGAAAATATTATTTTGGACCTGTTTAGGTTTGAAACAACATGGTAAAATCTCACCTATACAATTCTATTTCATCATCAAAATTCTTTTCATTCATTGGAACAAAGTTGGCCATCTGTGTGACTTTCAGTTGTTGGTTAATGTTGCACATTTTACAGAGCCCATTTCTTGGTGGGCTATTTTGGAAAACCTTTGGTGTATTTATGGTTTGATCTTTACATATGGTTATTGGTTTGTTGTAGTCACCATCCTGTAAATATAATGTTCAGAGCATGAGCATTCAAAAATGTAATAAAGCATTTAATAACATATGGATAGGATAGGAATCAATTAGTCAATGTGACAGACCCAATTTTTACTTAATATCTTAGTCATATCAAACATAATATGTAAAAATCCCAGTTACATTTATGTTACCTATGTAAGCCACATCAAGAAAATATATGTTTCTTATTCTGTTGTATTATTGGTAAATAATATAGGGAATTAAAAAAAATGTATTTTAACATTATTATCACACAGTTTCAATTCAACAATACAGTCAAGAAAATTAATTAGTTTAACCAAATTTTGCTTGTATCAATATAGTTTATTGATAATAAAATATTATACACAACTATTTTCACCCCAATTTCTTACCTATTACCAAGCACATAAAGAACAAGCATATTACAATTTACACAATTCAGGTTGACCTTCATAGCTGAAACATTGCCAATTTCTAGTATGCATAGGTACTGATCAAAATTTTCCAGTTTTGTGATTATGTAATAGCTTCGCACTATGATAAGAGCAAGATTGTAAATCTAAAAAAAATAAGTTTTTAACTTACTTTAGTAAAGCCATTGTATTGTTCACATTTTGGGCAAGTCCAGCTATTGCGCTCTAGATATTTTACCCAAAAGTAATTATTACAAAACCAACAGTTAACCCGCCAACTTAATGCTGACCTGGAAACAATATTGAGTTATGAATAAAAAATATTCTGGGGCGGGAAAGCCTCATAACCTCGTCAACTTACCGAAGTTTGAACAGTAGTTTCATAAATAACACCATACATAAAACAACAGATATCGTGATCAGCACTGTTTCCATTTTATAAATATATAGCATAGTCTTAGTCAAATTTAATTTCCTAAAAATACATTAAGTCCAATATCCTAACCTAAAAGCACGCCCATTTTGTTTGTCATAGACAATATAAGTAGTGATGAGCGATGAGCGACTCGAGTCAAATAACCCGGGTAACTCGGGTCAGCCGTCTAACCCGTCTGCCCGAGTTCATGTTTTCATATGACTTTCATAGGTAAGTTTAAATTCGGGCAAGAAGGAACGGGCGGCCGCGCCGGGTCGACGCTCGTCGCAACTCGTTAGTACTCGGCACCGGCACGACGACAAACGGTTCGCTTTGTATTATAAAATATTAAATATGTTGACTGATATAAAACTTATAATATAATACCTGTGATTCATAAAAATAGATGACATAAATTTAAGTACTAAACCTTTTAGTATATTTAATGAATACGAAAGTTCTGGAAGAGATCTTCTCTTACAAGTAATTTTTTGCTTATATGAAGACCCCACCATGTGATTACTTGCTTTTGTTACATTAAATAAATATTTTCATGTTGTTACTAGACCATTTTAAGAATTTCGAGGCTTTGTTTCAAATCTTTTTAAACAAAACTAGTATATCATGTATATCAAGACAGCCCAAAGCCATGTCAAATACGCGCGAGTCGAGCCCGTTGTATACTTATTAGACAGATAACGGGCTAACCCTACTCAAGTTCTCAATTTCATCCATAGACTGAAGACCTAGGCAATGACTCGAGATGTTTTGGAGGCGCAATGATTTTACTGTCTGGCGATTTCTGCCAAACACTGCCACTAATTCCAAGATCGACTGCTGCCGCCGAAATAAACGCTTGCCTCAAATCAACGAAATAAGTGGATGATTTTATTTTTCAGGATTTCTGTTTATCGAAGGACGAACTCACTACAAAATACGAACTCGGGTTGCCCGGTTTAATAAAAATGCGACCCGTGAGACCCGTCCCATCGCTAAATACAAGACCAACACATTTTTTCCAACTAAATATACATACATTATGTCATTATTAAAACGAGTGTTTAGTGTCCATACTCCAAATAACAATATTATTATTACAACATTTATTCATGTGTTCTGTCATGTTGTAATCTTAGTAGTTATGTGTAGTTTTAGGTAGAAATAAGAAACGTATAACGAAATAGATAATAAGATTTGGCTGTATGGCGCAATGATGTTACAAGTAAAAAGGTGTAGATGGGTTATAAGCGGTCAGCAAGCGGCACGTTAAAAGTAGGCTAATTAGCAAACCTGACCTCAGTGTTGCGTCGCTGGCGTCAACAGATGCACGTCAAGAGCCGTGTGTAAAAAGTGCTATAAAACAATTGAAAATGCCGTCGTGTGTTATGAGATATTGCACAAACTACTCTAACAAAACTTCTAAAAGTCAAGGAATCACTTATCATTCGTAACTATCACTATTTCTGTAATATAATTAATATTTTTTACAAATTAAAATGTTATTCGTAAAATATGGCGCTAAAAATCAATGAGTGGAACAAAAGTATCCTCATTACCAAGTGCAAAAGAGATAGATGTCATTACGCGTCACAGGCTTGTCAAAATGGTATGTCTGATTTTATTAATCTATATTGTTTCTAGTGCATGTGACGACGCATCACAACAAATTATATTTGTCTCTATTTAGCACGTGATCATTAAATCATACCATCCTACTTTCACGACTCATCTAAAGCAGTGTGCATATTGCATATTAAGTTAACTATGTGTGCGTTGGCTTGCCATTTTTATAGATCGAATGTTGTACAGGTAACGTATCTACACCTTTTATTTGTAACATCATTGGTATGGCGTATGAATTTGCCGATCTCATGGACCAACAATTATTACTAAAGTTGTGGGCACTGTATCGGGCGCCTCTATCGTTATCGCTGAACTATATACTTATTACTTCGGTGCTGGACACTTCCCGATTTCGGATGCGAATGTTCAAAGAGTAAAATAATATGTGCTTAAAAAGCTGCCGGTTATGAAAAAAAAGGATGCACATATGTGCTTCCTTTTTCCTTGGTGTAGTTTATCAATATGATCTCCGAAGCCAATTAGTGTTTTGTAAAATGGAATTATCTCATCAGAGGCGTTGGACGTTCGGCGTTGTCCATAAGATTATTTCGCTTCTAATATAATTTTCTAATATACAGGATGGTCAAAAAGTCGTGAATCAAACGCAACATAAAAAAAAGGTTAGTAGGCCTAACCGAGTTTTATGGTTGGATTAACTCTGGCCTTGCTACGAATGATCGTCATCGAAAGATATCAGAGCCACGCATAGCCATGTGTAATACCTTTTTAGAATCCCTATTAAATGCGCCAAAACTTGTAATAGACGGTAACTTTTCTGTAGAGTATTTTTTTTTTCACAGTGTAGTCCGAAGTAAGTAACAAGTTTTGATTTAAAAATTATGTCTTTCGGAAAACTTAATGTTATCTTTAACACACCCAATAAACTACCATAAATAGCATGTCTAACGAAAGGGCTCATCAATACCAATCTATTGAAAATTATAAAAAAGATACAGGGTGTAGATTTTGTGGAATTTTATCTAGTTTTAGTAAAAAAGGACAATTTCTCATAAAAACACAAAAACTATTATAACTCTGCAGGGGTTGACCTTAAAGACCTCCCGTAGAACAATTTTTGCTGATGATGACCCCATCTAACCGCTGGTTGACCTATTACATATTAGTAATACATATTACTTCTGTGGCAAATATTGCATTACCAGTATCAAGTTAATGTAGCGATTGTAAATTTTTTTAATGAAAGGGATACCAAACTTTGAATAAAAATCGCTACAGATCAGAATTTAGGAAAAGGATCAGGAATATATAATATTGCATATATTTTTAATTAAGTGTTGAGTATAAAGTAATTGTTTTTAATTTTAGTAACTAATGTAACTTTATTGATAAAGGCAATTAAATTATTTCTTTGTTGTCAAGTACTGACGAAAACTTCTAAAATGGCGTGATAATAAAACAATAGTCGTTTGTCATTTATCTATCAATATAAATAACGACATATAGCCATTGATATACAAAAAACCCTAGATACACAATCAAAAAACGTCCGCGCAAAATGAAGGCACAATCTGGAATTGTGCCTTCATTTCAAAATAGTATGCGCGCGGCTCTCGTCACGTGCAAACGTTCAAAATGCCAAAGTGCTCAATTAGAAATTGTAAACATATTACGACAAGAACTTTACAAAAGGATGGGATATCCTACTTTCAGTAAGTAAAAATGTTTATCAATTAATTTTTGTTGTTTTTATGAGTAAATATAGTGAATATTATGCGATTTTGATTTAATTTGTCTTAAAATTTTACTCAAGGATCTAATTAACATACGTCAAATTTTAATGGTCGCTTATTCAATCCAAGGACAATGTAATGCGGAGGCCTCTTTATTTTAGTCGTTTAATAAAAATTACCTACCCTGTTCTATTTCAATGGAGTCGATTTTTTATTGATGTTGTTTCTTTTAAAGTTAGTTTCTTTTATTATATTAAATGAAAGAATTATGTAAATAGCAATATTTATATTTTAATAGTATTTAACATATTTCCCAAAAGAGAAGGTCATCAATTCCACAATTTTCTAATTTATGCAGTGGGTGTAAGATAGTTTTTGTGTTTAGCCAGTAAGAACTAATAACATTTTTTCATATATACCTTTGTTTAACCTATCGACGACGCTTTATGAGGTGATATTTGCAAGGAACTGTGCATCTAGGGTTTTTTGTATATCAATGCATATAGCAAAAATATTTAAGGATGAACACAGCCATGTATATTTTTTTAAATAGAGACGTTTATTTATTTATTTATATAGGTAGATATATGAGTAAAATTGAAAATAAATGCAATATCTATTTTCTGATTTAAAAATTTATAAAAATGTATATTCATGTATTGAAAGTTGACTTCAATAATTATCGTAGCATTTCGATTGTAACAGAATGGGAACTTATCGCCTCATGATAAGTTTACAGAATTTTACTTTAATTTTAATACGATACTTGGTTAGTTAATGTCATTTTGATATAAGTATATTTAGGATTTAATCATTGTTAAAAATAATGTTTCTTCAGGATTTATATTGTTTTATTTATCGACTAGCTTTTGGGCGCGGCTTCGCTCGCGTGGACTTCGAACCCGTGCTTATCTCTATGCATTTTTTTTTATGAATATAAAAGTGGTTATTGTGACTAAACTATGATAGTTAGATATGTGCTCTCGCGGACTTTTTTGTAGATTTTAATAAGACCTACAAACTCGTAGTACTTCATTTGGTTCTATTGTCAATAGTTTTTGCAGCGCACGCATAAATAGGTTTTCGATTTTACACCTTGGGTTACAAAATCGCAATTTTCATACGGATCCCTAATTCTTTTGAAAATAAAGTATAGCCTATAACCTTCCTCGATAAATGGACTATCTAACACTGAAAGAATTTTTGAAATCGGACCAGTAGTTCCTGAGATTAGCGCGTTCAAACAAACAAACAAACAAACAAACTCTGCAGCTTTATATATTAGTATAGATTAAAACCGCGTTGAAAGTTTAAGCGTTTAGTTGACGTATGCATATAATTTATATAAATAGTAAATTTAACAAAAACGGAGTAATTTCGAAAGAGAATAAACGTATTTGTACGAACAATCGAAAATAAATATATACGAGTCATTATTGATGGAAAAATATTATAAATTGCAAGTGGGGGGCTAACTTGAAGGTATATTTTTTTTTTTTTAACTAATAAAATGAGAAAAAACAATTATTAACAGCTAACAAATAATAACAAACTATTAACAAACGACTTAATAGAAAAATAGTAAAAAAACTTTTTTTGGGGGGCTAACTTTAATGAGCCGCGAAGATAGTCGCCAACATAGTTTGTTGGTATTAAAAAAAAAAAAATAGTAAGAGGTTATGTATCTGTCAAATGTGTCAAATACACGAGCGACGAGTCTTGATTTGCCTTCACTTCAGCCTGTTCGCAAGATAAACAAACCTTGTTACATTGCGATATTTATAATAACT
Source organism: Clostera curtula (assembly GCA_905475355.2). Taxonomy (NCBI): domain Eukaryota; kingdom Metazoa; phylum Arthropoda; class Insecta; order Lepidoptera; family Notodontidae; genus Clostera; species Clostera curtula. Next base: position 18,014,353 of record FR997797.1, on the reverse strand, counting down.
TATGAAATAGAATGGATTCCAATTCTTTAATGTACTTATGTAACTTTGATGATCAAGTTGGTTCAGGTATAGTACCTTTTATTGCTATAAACTTGGTGGATTTGAGTTAAAATATCCATGTAGTCTTTTTCTTACAGATAATGAAAATATTGGCAAATTATGGTCGGGGCATTGGTCAATACATCAGAATGATATATGCAAAGAGTTATTGTCCACCGGTCTTGAAATAGAAGCTCTTAGTGATGTAATAAAAAAGTATGCTAATGATTCTACAACTATGGAGGAAATTGCTTATTTATCTATCAGTTCCCTATTAACGTTCTACGAACGTAATTGGAACCCTCATCCGGACAAGTTAAACATTGATGAATATTTTAAAAGTGCATGGCCAACAGAAATTGACGTAAGCATTCAGCTACAACAAGATTCGGAGCCTCTCTATGTGAATATTTTGTATCCAGAACTGTTATATTTCTCATTGCAAGTGTTTAGTGTGTTGAATTCAAAGGATCAAAGCTTGGTAAGTTTTCAAAACTCTTTGTGTTATGATGTAATATTGTGCAACAACTTCTCAATCTTCAGTAATTGTTATGTTGATTAGTTATATTTAAACAGTTAAGATCAAGGTCATAATATTATGAGCCCTTTCAGCTAGGCTTCCTTTAATTATCATGTTTTCCTGATTTAAGATAAATGATGCATAGTTCAGCTTTATATTTGTTATATATACAAGTAGACACACCATTTATCTTATGCAATGTATTGGTGTATCAAATTTTTTGATCTATTCATTAATAAATAACTTTCAAAATTGACAAAATGAAGTCACTGTGACGATAAATGACAAAATCAAATAATTATTACAGCTTCACCTATGGTGGTATTTCCGAAGCAAAGTAGCTCACCAAAGAGCCCTAGAGGACACTAGTGCTACCCTGTACTCAGAGTTAGAAATCATCATAGCAAAACTATCTAACTATATACCAACACTTCATGAAAAGCCCAGACTACAGATACTCCTGTGCATTGAGATTGGCCAAGCGTATCTGATGTATGGAAGGGTGCAGAAAACCGAAGAATACTTAACAAAGGCAAAAGAATTAGCTGGACTTAAATTATTGCTTACAGGTCTGTTGCTACATTTTTCTTGGATGAATAGATAAGTCACTATCCTGGCTAAGTGATTCATTGTTGATTCAAGATTATAGATATCAGATATAGAATTATGCTTCATTGTGTCATGATAGAGATAATAAAAATAAAATGTCCCAAAGTAGTTTTGAATAGCCAAATTAATCTATGTCCCTAATAATTAAAAGATTGATATTGAGAGTTCCTTCAGACGCTAGAATATATGGTTCAGGGTGTCTGTTATCTGTCTTTGTTGTACCAAATATAAAAATAATTATTTCAACAGGTATTCTAGGGAAAAGGACAAAATTCCAACAAACCATATTACCACAGCTGGCTTTGTCCAGTGAACTAGACTCCAATGTGGATCGGCCATCTGCAGAAGACAGCCATGGTAACTCAGAGCTGCCCCCTGACTTAGAACTACAAGATGATGTGAGACTTAATAAGATACAGTATGAAGAGAAGATAAGTCAAGCTGAGCTGCCTAGCTTGGAGCAAATTCTTTGTGTACTGACTGTGTGAGTGAAATAGCAATTTTTGTAATGATGGTGAATGTAATGAATGGGTTATGATAAACCGAAATTATATTATTTTATGGAATGCTAATATGTGAGTGGAATTAAATAAATTAGGTGATTTGTGAGCCTGAGAAGTTTGAACAGGGCTGATTGTTTAATAATCATATTATACTGGGTGTCCCAAAATGTAATTTAAAGCTGATGTTCTCAAAGATAACACCCCTAGACAGACCTAGTAACACATATTGGTAACAAAGTAACATATATTTTAATTGAAATTATAGTCTATCTAAAAAAGTCATTACATCCCCTCATTTTTTTATCTTATTACTATATTGTATTTATGTATGATAAATACATAATAATTGTTATTTACGGATAAATCTTTCAGGTTGTGGTTACACCGGGAACAAATGATATGTAAAGATGTAATCATAGTTTGTAAGAAATTAATAAAAAAAAAATAAAAAAATTACATACATACATATTTCAGGCAATATCTGCTCAAATCACAGCCAAAAGATGACCTTATGAATGAAGAACTCCAACCCTATTTAGAGGCAGTACTGACTCAGAAGAAAGGTGCCTGGGCAACCAGAGTCGTGACATTACTTTTGAGGTGTAAGCTAGAGGCGAATCACAAGAGGACAGTTGAGAGAGCCATGTTGCAGTGCGAGACTATTGTCAATGACAAGACTGGCGCGTCGGCCACTACTAGGTGAGGGATTTGTAAACTCTCATAGGGATATAGAGCAGGAAGAAGTATCTTCAATGTTTCTTAGGATGATGGATACAAATCAAATGACCCCGTCATGTGAAATGTTTTTTTCTCAAACCAACCAATATTGGCATAGAGTACCTTTACTTTTTCTTAATTATTTTAACAGTCTAGTATCTTTATTGACACCATGGATTTTTAGGTCTAAGACTTTAGAACAGGAATACTTATTTTATTGTTTATTTGTCTAAAGAAGAAAGAATACTAGAGTTGCAAACTCCTAAGATTAGCTACAAACATTTCATGACTCCATATGTACGGATGCTTGCTTTTATTTGTCTTTATATAAACTGATGTTGCTTCAGGCTCTCATATATATGGGCATGCGGCTTGCAGCCTGCCTGGACATGGCGACAGCAATTGGCTGATCTCTACTTCAGTTTGGGGCTTGTGAAGGCTGCCCTGGAGGAGTATCAGAAACTACAACTGTGGGAGGATGTCATAGTTTGCTATACAGCGCTGCAGTTGAGGCATAAGGTGACATTTGCATCTATTTTTATAATACTGGGATTTGTTATTGTAGCAAAGCCTAGCTGATCTAATTATGAACAAAATAATGTATAGTGTCCGTGTGGTGGCGGACTCAGAATACACAATGTCACCAACCCACACAATTGTAAGACAACCTGACATACAGTAAGAGGTGACTAAGACACACACCACCTAGCCTCAAGTCAAGGAAAACATAATACAAAGACTGTGCTAACACGTCTTATCATTTCAAAGGTTATCGGCCTTGTCATTTCCTTTTGTCGACTCTTACGACACCCTCAGGATGGAATGGGGTGGTACACTGTGTATTCTAAAGCCCATCGCCACACGGACCACCATGTATAATGTATCTAAAATACATACGTGATATTATAATTCTATATTTGACATTCTATTTTCAGGCAGCAGAAGTTATACAGCAACAAATAGATATAAATCCAACAGTCAAGTTGTACTGTCTCCTAGGGGATGCCACTGGTAAGTTTCACATCAGAAGTAAATACTTTGGCAATACCATTGGGCTCTTGGGCTGTTCTGGTGTTGGAGAAGAGTCTGTGTAAGCCTGACATACCATGATCTGGCTGAAATTTGTGTGCGTGAATTGATTGTTTGTAAAGGGTACAACCAGGGTGGGTTACCCCCAATGTAGTTGGAGGAGGCCCGACTCAGCAGTGGGCAGTACAAACAGTGATGATAACTGACGGACATTTCAGATGACGTTAAATGTTACGAAAAGGCATGGGAGTTCTCTAACTACAAGAGTAGCAGAGCACAAAGACATTGGGGCAACTTTCTGTTTGATCACAAAAAATATGAAGAATGTATTCCGCACTTTGAGAAGTCCGTAGAAATCAACTCTATTCAAGAAAGAGTTTGGCTGAGATTAGCGTAAGTTTAGTGGTATTCTTTTTTAAATAGAGCTTAATAGTAATAAATAATTATCTTTAAAAAAATCTACTAAGAGTGGTAGTTTTTAACTGGTATCCCACAAACAATCCGTCCCCAAAAGGTGGCACTTTATGAATATAGTAAGTATTGGTTTAAATATATTTATTGGAAAAGTCTATATCATCCTAAGAGCGTCGTAAGACCCGACAAAACAAAATGACAAGGCTAAAAACCTAGCCGCAAGAGAAGGAAAACTTGATACATAAACCTGTGCCGACTTGTCTGGCCAGTGTGGCAGTAGGCTAATTGCCATTTAGGAGGCCAGGTATGTGCTGAGGAGTAGTCATGGTTAATATTCTTGTATATATACTAGCTGTCCCGGCAAACGTTGTTTTGCCAAATAATTAACCATCCCCCCGCGCAACCCCCTTCCCCGCGCAACCCCCACCCCGCGCAACCCTCTAGGTCTTATGGTTCCAGAGATATCGTGATGACTCAATCTATCTATACAACATTGTTTTGCCATGTAATTAAATAGGGGTTGATCGTAGAGGGGTGAAAATTTAGGGTTGTTTGTATTTTCTTATGCTGAATCTTAAAAAAATAAAAGCAGAAAATTTTCTCTAAAAAATAAACATTTTTTTTGACCCCCCCCCCCCTTAAAATTTAGGGGGATGAAAAATAGATGTTGTCCTATTCTCATACCTACCCAATATGCTCACAAAATTTCATCAAAATCGGTCAAGCCGTTTCGGAGGAGTTTGGCATCTAAAACTGTGACACGATAATTTTATATATTAGACTAGCTTTTGCGCGCGGCTTCGCCCGCGTGGGCTTCGAACCCGTGCATATTTTTTATGAACATAAAATCGGTTATTGTGACTAAACTATGATAGTTAGATATGTGCTCTCGTGGACTTTTTTGTAGATCTTTATAAGACCTACAAATCCGTAGTACATCATTTTGTTCTATTGTCAATAGTTTTTGCAGCGCACGCATAAATAGGTTTTCGATTTTACACCTTGGTTTACAAAATCGCAATTTTCATACGGATCCCTAATTCTTTTGAAAATAAAATATAGCCTATAGCCTTCCTCGATAAATGGACTATCTAGTACTGAAGATTTTTTTAGATTTTTTAAAATCGGACCAGTAGTTCCTGAGATTAGCGCGTTCAAACAAACAAACAAACAAATAAACAAACAAACAAACTCTGCAGCTTTATATATTAGTATAGATTAGTAGTATTTTGTTAGGTGCATCAGCAGTTGTATATTTGTTTCTTAATATATACTTTTTTCTCTTACAACATCAATTATAATTATAGTTACGCCGCTCTTGAAACGGAGAAGTGGGAGCTGTCTGCCAAAGCGTATCGCCGGTACACTTATCTTCAGCCGAACACATTTGAGGCTTGGAACAATCTTGCTAAGGTTTACGTTAAGCAAGGTGACAAGAACAGGGCGTACAGAGCGCTAATGGAGTCGCTCAGATTTAATTATGATAATTGGAAGGTAATTTTGTAATCATTATATGATTTAATTAAGTATTGATACTTGCTACCTTGCATGTGGCACTCGAGATTATTAATTTGTCTCGATAATTCTTCAAAGAGGAACAGAAACGCTTTAAATTAAATAGAGAGACGGGAAATAAAAAAATAATTTTTTTTAATTCAAAATGTTTTATTCAATAATTTGTTACAACAAGTGGGTAATTGTGTTTGGGGACTCCTTTTAAGCAATATTTGCCTGTGTTAGGAGGCCCCGCTCTTCCATAGCAAAGTAATTATAATGGTAACAAATATTTAACTAATACGTAATTACTTATTTCTAATATGTACATATCTTTATTATTTTTAATTTAAAGAAAATAGGGTAAGTGTTTGTATAGCGTGTGTATGTGTGTCTACAGAATTTATAATATACATTATTTATTTCATAGAATCCGTGTGGTAACGGATTTAGAATACACAATGTCACTAACACACACTATCCTGAGGGTGTCGTAACAGGCGACTAAAGGATCGTAAGAGGCAGATCACCTAGCCGTATGAGAAGGAAAACTTGATACAAACCCTGTGCCAACGCGTCTTGCCAGCGTGGCACAGTAGGCTAATGTCCCTCCATGAATTTGGAGAATGAATGAAGTTTGATATAACTTAAACTTCCATCATTTCTAAAATAAATTCACGTCTTATTCTATAATTTAACTAGCTGACCGGGCAGACGTGGTCCTGCATGATATTCGTTTACCGACTGCAGCGCCATCTGTCGGACTGATTTCCATACAATAACAAAAAAATCGCAAAAAAATAAAAACTTGCAAATTGGTCCAGATGTTTAGGAGTTCAGTGACATACACATGTACAGTAGAATTATAAATATGAATATAAATTCATTTATTGTAAATTGTGATCAATTATTATTGAATTTATTTTGTTAGTTATGGGAGAACGTGGTTATGGTCAGTATGGATACGGGCCATTTTGAGGATGTGATCCGTGGTATACACCGTCTTTTGGATCTGCAGCAGAAGTTCGATGATATTGAAGTTTTGACACTACTGGTGCAAACCGTTGTGAATGACGCCAAAGATGCCGATGGAAATAGTGCAGCCAGGTAAAAAATTAACCTATATGCTTGGGCTGCCGCCGATAGCTACGGAGGGGCGCACAGGCGGCAGGCACGTGCAATGCCCCCCACTTGCCTCTGGCCAAAGCCCCATCAGGGTCGCCGAGTATGCTCCCGAATTTAAACTGTTATTACCTGATGACGTTAGATCTCAGAATGTACTAACTATTTCAAAGCTTGATTCAGTAAAACTTTTTTATACTATGTATTAAGAACTACTAACTAGGCGCAGTGCTGGTAGGCCTCCCACACGGTGGGCCGACGACCTGGTTAAGGTCACTGGAAAGCAATGGATGCGGGCGGCCCAGGACCGGCCTTTGTGGAGATCCTTGGGGTAGGCCTATGTCCAGCAGTGGACGTCTTTTGGCTGAAATGATAATGATACATCACTATCACTACATAGTATAAAACAAAGTCGCTGTCGTCTGCCCGTCCCTATGTATGCTTAAATCTTTAAAACTACGCAACGGATTTTGAAGTGGCTTTTTTTAATAGATAGAGTGGTTCAAGAGGAAGGTTTTTAAGTATAATACATGTATAATATTGTAGAGAAACACAGATAAATTTAGATCTTCACCATTGCACCCGTGCGAAGCCGGGGCGGGTCGCTAGTTTTTAATTAAATAGCAAATTGGTCAGTTTTACAGCTTTCATTATTTTAGCTAAAAGTTCTTTCCCTGTTATAGGTGTCAACCATGAAACTACTTTTCATGTTACAGGTTACAAAAACGGGTACTTGAATTGTTTGGAAGAATAACTTCAGTGCATCAAAACAAGCCGGAAATATGGCAGTTATATTCTGACTTAAGTCCAACATATTTGTTGCGAGCACAAAGATTGCTTAAAGCTTACAAAGGATTTACTCAGGTGACTTGTTGTAATAATTACTACAATTGCGTTCTTGTGTACCCAACCCAGTAATGACCCATTACTGCCTCGGGTTTCCTCCAGTTTGCAGAGGCAAGATAGCCCACTGTACTATACTGGCCGGGCAGGTTGGCATAAGGTTTAATGTCAATTATTCAGTCGGATCTTATGACACTCTTAGTAAACAAAAGGTTGTGCGTAAATGTGTTATTAAATTGCTATGTTTACTTAAATTAGGACTATAATGGCTAGCGATATTTAGGTACTTAGTGCATTTTTTTATATTTTAGGCTGGCAACTGGACCAACAACCCTGTCACATGTGCCAGAGTAATAGAGCTAGCTCAGTCCATTTTGGAGTACAGTTTGAAGGCAAGACAAGAGGCAGAAGAAAAGGATACGCTTCAAGCAGACCAGCAATTATCCTCCGCTCGTTTGACTGGCCAAGCGGTAATTAGAGCTGTCGAAAAACAAAAATGGGAAGAAACTGCAGCAGCTCTAGAAGATTTGGCGAAATTGTTTTCTGACGTTACTGAATATATGAAAACTATCATGTAATATTTTTGAGTGTTTATTTCCATTATCTATTGTTCCTATATGAAAAGCTAATAATGAGAAAAGCGCTCGTCAAACTGCATAAAAGTATGGCAAACCTGTTATGCGCGTCGTCGACGCAGAGAGAATAGAGCTAGACAGCTTGACAACTAATCTATACTCTAATTTCTACGTACACGTAGCCGAGCCTGTCTACGTAGACTGTCACACGTCGTAGATTGCCCTATGACAGTCGCTCTCCTTAATTTTAATCTCTCGTGGACGAGGCGCTCTAAGATTTATGTGTCATTCCTAAAAGAGAAGTTGGGGATGATTACATAAAAATGCTTTAATTTTGCAATTAGGCCAATGTAGTGCGATGAGAGAAATGTATTTTTTAATTTTTGATAGTTTATGTTGAAATAAAATATTCACCCTTCTGACATCCACCCCTATTTTTTAGTAACCATATTGGTAATTGAATAATTATTTTTAACAATGATCGATACCCGATCAATTATCACTACATCAGTTTTCGCCACCAGGCGTCCAATAATTTATATGGCAAAAGAACGCTTCTCGAATCGGCTAGTATAAAAATATATTTATTTAAATAACTAGATCTGGTTCATAGCTCACGTTTATAAAATATCCACTAGGCCATTGAAAATCCTTCTAAAATAGTATCAAAGAAATAGCACTGGCAATACTGTACAAAACTTTCCGGGTGCGTTTTATTCAAAAGAATTTGTAATTAACATTAAATAAATAGTAGCAAATTAATAGTTTAATGTCAAAGTAGCTCTATATACGTAACTTAGTTATGTATTAAGTATTTCATAATTTTCTCAAGAAATATATCAAAAATATCAATTGAATTTATTCAACTCTAATGTCATTCACTGGAAAAACTAAACGTATGTCTAATTGCGGTATTGTGATTGTGTAAATGGGAGTATAATTTTGTTTTTCAAGCTTTTCTCGCTTTCCTTACGATGATGTTGCGTAATTAATGTAGTGACAATGGCTACAGCAAACGAGGACGCTATATTGGAGGGATTCCTTTGTCCAATATGCAAAGCCGATCTAAAATCTGCGTCGCAGCTGATTATCCATTTCGACAGCTTACACCAAGAGGAGCAGGATGTTTTAAAGTCTTTAAAAGACATATTTGGTAAGGCCAAGAAGATAATTCTAAATAATGAAGACGTCGACTTGAAAGAGACGTTTGACCGTGCACTCAAGTTTAACAGTCAAGAGCAATATTACTTAGATGAAGAACAAATTATAGGTGTGTGTAGGAGTTCCACTGATTATCTGAAACGTGTGAGGTCCGCTCGGCTTGAAAGGTATGCGACAGAGACTAATAAGTTGCTAATAAGGTTGGATAAGTTGGTCTGCAATATGCCCAGTGAACCTAATCAAAGGAAATTACATGAAAAGGAAGTGAGTAGCACCATTGTTTATTCTTATTACTACATTATATGTATAGCACTAAACAGCTGGTTATTCTTTTCCTTATATGGTTGTATCACTTAACAGGAAGAATTTTATACATTAACCTCTTATTACCAGACTCTGTCACACCACATACTCATTATATTGAGTCTCGCTCACACAGATGCAATGACCACTATCCTCAGGGATTGTAAACTTTTTACCTGAGACTGTGAGTTTTGTGATTGTTTGCATATGGTATTTTGTTGGCCTTGAGTCACAACAAAATATCCTTGCCTTGCTTTACATAATTTTTAAATAACAAACATCATTCCATCTTGGGATGTCTTAGTGATCACTCAGTTTTCGGACACCATTCTCTCAGTTGTCTATTCTTAGTTTGTTGTTGTTTGTTATCTTGTTTTAATTGTTAAGTGGTATTGTGAAATTGTTAGGTTTTCTTCGCTGTTTTAAAATGGAACCAGCTTTGCCTACCTTGCAACCATTCAAGAAGTTACTAGTTTAAGATACAGAGGAATCGGATTCTGATGTTTGAATATTCATATTTTTATTTCTGCCTATTTAGTAATAATAACTCGATTTATAAAACTGTTATAAAATAAAATGTTACAATAATTTTTACTTAATACATTTTTTCTCCTTCAAACATTTTATATAAACCACACTTAGTACCAAAATGTTTGTGACCACTGTCAGTAGGTAAAGAGATCATTGTACGAAATTCTTCCTGTTATGTGATTCAACCATAGAATACCTATTACATTTCCCGTGAATATGAAATTCAGTTAAATTTCTTAACACATTTATCATGTTACTACAAGAAAATGTGTATGATTGATGATTTTTCATTCATTATAATTAATCTCATCCTTTCCTTATTTTACCAACTTTATGTTATTCAAGTTATCTCTCCTCATTTAATTATATTACATAGATAATTGAAGTATAGCTGTATTGTCGGGATCTTAGAGTGTGGACAGTTAACAGATACAAATAAAACCTATAAATAGAACAAATAACAGAGTGACATATTTGCTAAGCAAATGAACTTCTGAATGAAAGAAAAAAGAATACCTAGAAACACAACATAGGCACAATATCTCTGGCCTACAAGAAAACAGAAGATACTAACACTAGGTTATAGTTAATAACCTCAACTTCCCAATTGTTATCTAATTGACATTAATAATTATTGCAGAGATCATTTTGATTAATTTTGTCTTATCAGAAGCATACAACATTTTGTTTTAACACTCATTGATTCTATAAAAGCTTCTCACTTACAGGTAGTGCCATGGTTGGATGGCTCCTCAGTTAAACTCTGCCCAAATTGTGCAAAAGCATTCAACTTAACCAGACGGAAACATCATTGCCGCCTCTGTGGCTCCATACTATGCAAAGACTGTTCGGTGTTCCTCGATATTGATGTTGCTAGTAAGTCTTCCCACTGGTTATATATTGTACTTACTTCTCAGACTGTAAAAGATCTACTGCTGAGTAGAGCCTCCTCCAATTACTGGAGGTCATTTTGATACTGTACCACACTGGCCAGACAGGTAGGCACAGTATTGGTTTTAAGGTTTCCTTTTCCCGCAGGTTATTTTTCAACCCACAGGATGGCATGGTGTGGTGACACAATGTATTCTAAATCTCTAACCACATGGACAAGTTATATAACTCTGCAAACCATATTGGTGATTAGACAATCTGATCTTAAATTTAATTCCATGTTGGTCTAGTGGTTAGATGTGCCGCCTTTGGATCAACGGGTCCCGGGTTCGATTCCGGGGTCGGGCAAGTGTCTTTGTCTAAACCAGAGGCACTGGCTCGGAGTCTGGGTGTCATTTCTATCTATAATATGTATGTATTTACAAAAAAAAATGTATATAAGTAGTTTATCATCCATCTCGTTACCATAACACAAGCATTAAGTTGCTTAACTTGGGACGAGATGGCGTTGTGTGAAATGTCCAAGGATATTTATTTATTTAATAAAATGTATTTATTTAGTTTTTCATAATGGCATTGAGCTGACTGTGAAGTATGAAATTTCCCACGCTTATAGTTTATAAAGAGAAATTTTTATTTATAAATTTACTAGTGACCCACCCCGGCTCATACATCATATTATGCATGTATTATACATATAAAACTTCCTCTTGAATCACTCTATCTATAAAAAAAACGCTTCAAAATCCGTTGCGTAGTTTTAAAGATTTAAGCATACATAGGGACGGACAGACGACAGCGACTTTGTTTTATACTGTGTAGTGATATTAATTTATTTACACATTAAATCAATAAAAACAACACATCTTTTTATTGATTTTAAGAGTAAATAAATTAATATAAAATTTATAAATAAAAATATATTTCATAAAAATATTAAATTTTACACACACTACCGTCTACCATGTATTTGGCACACACATGCATAAATACTTTTTAACCCCGACGCAAAAAGAGGGGTGTTATAAGTTTCACGTGTCTGTCTGACTGTCGGTCTGTCTGTCTGTGGCACCGGAGCTCGCGAACGGATGAAGCGATTTCAATACAGTATGAATGGTGAATTACGGGCGAGTGTTCTTAGACATGTTTGATGAAAATCGGTTTAGTCGTTTAAAAGTTATGGGGGGTGAAAGTGGGGAAGAATAACCGAAAGTCTGCAAATATAATCGAGTGGGGTCTCAAATGAAAGCGCATCACGTGCACATTACAAAATAATATGTTCCATGAAAATCAGCTGACAACTTATACATCTACATTATAATAAGCGTGTACCTTTAAAAAGCAGAAAATAAAAATTAAATTAAAAATTTAAATAAACCCCCGACACAATGACCTGAGTTCCCTTTAAAAAGTAGAAAATAAAAATAAAATAAACCGCTCCTACTTCGTTGGTCTAGTGACTGCCTCGTTGGTCTAGTGGTTAGATGTGCAGCCTTTGGATCAACGGGTCCCGGGTTCAATTCCGGGGTCGGGCTACTGTCTTTGTCTAAACCAGAGGCACTGGCTCGGAGTCTGGGTGTCATTTCTATCTATAATATGTATGTATTTACAAAAAAAAAAGATGTATATAAGTAGTTTATCATCCATCTCGTTACCATAACACAAGCATTAAGTTGCTTAGCTTGGGACGAGATGGCGTTGTGTGAAATGTCCAAAGATATTTATTTATTATTATTATTACTTATTTATTACCTGACCCCTGGTCCCCCAACGCGATTTATTTTATTTTTATTTTCTACTTTTTAAAGGGAACTTAGGTCATTGTGTCGGGGGTTTATTAAAATTTTTTTGTTTTTTTTGTTTTAACATTTGTCACTGTCTGTTGTCATATTGAGAATTTATTGATTGAACTATGTATAATTTAAATGAATTATTGTCGAATTTCGACCACTGGTTTGTTTCAAGTTGATGTCAGTTTGATGTGCAAAGAGTATTTCCTATGATTGGCCTAAATTATGTTCTAATTTTGAATTTAATTTACTATTGAATGCTGAGAAATAAATGAGAGTTCTAAACACCTAAGTTCATATGCTCTATGAGATTCAGAATTTATTTAAAATATAAATGTAAAAACTATTCACAGAATCAATTGTAGACCCATCTGCAGCACAGACCTCAAGCCAGCCTGATCATGAAGTAACAGAGAAAAATGGCCTCAGATTATGTGAACACTGTTACAAGCTCATTGAACTGAGGAAAGAGGTTCAAGACAGCCGGAATGCAAAGACTGTGCTGATGACAGCTTATGAACAGATGAAAAGCTTGATGGACCAGGCAAGGCCAGCGGTGGCTATGTATGAGAAGGTAATAGACAATTTATTTAGGTAATAGAAACTTCATTTTATTTTGTTTAAACATTCAACTTATACCGTTGTTATTTCATAGAAATGAACACATTAAAACCTTTTATCGAAATCTGTATTTGGCATGTAAATTTCCTTCGACCTTTGAAAATCAACATCCTTTAATAATATGCAGCAGTGGCAGAGACGGCATCTCGCTCGGCTGCTGAATTGGGCCTCCTCCCATCACAGGGAGGGTAATTAGCCGACAGGGCCAGACTGGTTGGCACAGGGTCTCGTTTCAAAATAGTTTATTAATTAGTAGATTATAAATAAAATTGTTGAAACAGGTTTGTTGGCAAATAATGTAGCTGGCAATGTACATACATAGAAAATAATGGTTATAATAATATTGATTCATTACCTTTTTTAACGTGCGAAATTCTCATTGCCACCTGACCGTTAAGCGCCAGCGGGTTATGTATAACTCTTGCGCCACAAGCACCCAACCTACCCGAAACTACTACGAAAACCAACAGTCCCTCAACTGCCCGAAATAGGGCCACGGGTTTTCCTACCCAATGGAGGAAAATGCTCCGCGACGTTTGCTTCATTATTTATTTATTTATTGGTTCTTCACAGCTGACAATTTATAAATTCAAATAATTACATTTATTACAATACGCCAATCACGAAGTACACATTAATTGATTATCAGAGAGTAAACTTAAATTATATAATTAATAATAATAATAATTTATTGAAAAGAGACGTTTGTGCATACGCGCGCGCGTGTGTGTGTGTGTGTGTGATTATGTGTGTGTATGCGTGTACGTGTTGTTTCATTCACTTCCTGATCTCGGTGGTAGTCGGCAAAGATTCAAGCACTTTGTTTTAAAAGTGTTTGAAATATAAATATAAATGCAATTTGACTGCCTCGTTGGTTAGATGTGCCGCCTTTGGAACAACGGGTCCCGGGTTCGATTCCGGGGTGGGGCAAGTGTAAAGCGTAGTAAGTGTAAACCAGAGGCACTTGCTCCGATTCTGGGTGTCATTTGTGTTCTTGTATTACATGTTTGTAAACTGCCCGCGCGATACCGGTTATTCCTAGTGGCCCGGTTTCGTTTTTAAAAGAAAAATAAAACAAATGAAATATCTTCTATGCTAGTAATACAATTCGTTTTTTTGTCCAAGATGTGCCAAAGCCTTTTCGACGGTGAAACGACGTACAATTTAGGGGACGTGAATGCGATGCGCGGGCGGATTGGCAAGCTGGCGGAGGGCATTGACCTACTAAGTAAGCAGATTGCCGCCTTCCCCACCGAGCCCACGTCCAGGCAAGCTCGACTTCAGAACTCCATACGGCAAGCTGCCGCACACTATATCAAGGTACTTTTAGGTGCAAACTAAAAGATCCACTGCTTCAGGGGCCAATAATGACCCACTGCTGAGTCGGGCCTCCGCCAAACACATGGAGGGTAATTAGCCTACTGCCACGCTGGCCAGACGGGTTGGCATAGGGTTTCGTGTCAAGATTTCCTTCTCTTATGGCTAGGTTTTCGGCCTTATTATTTCCTTTTGTCGGCTCTTACGACACCCTCAGGATGTAATGGGTTAGCGACACAATGTATCCTAAATCCGTCAAAGTACAGTCCTCGGCAATCTTTATGGACGCCCTGAATGTAGCCGTCGGTACGAACTTGCGCATCTTACACGTAACTAACGCGCGGGAGGCGAGGACGCTTGCGGGTGCCTCCACGCCCCGCGTACATCCCGCTGATACAGTTATATAGTTCGGCGCAGCGCAATGTGCTTAGGAGAGGAGCGGCCATAACGTTTGGCGAGGACTGTATGAAGAATGCAGAGGTCTAATACCTTTGATGTAGGCCACTACCAAGACTACCAAGAAATCCTACTAGACATCACAAACAGCCAGCAGAGGTGTAACTATTTTATAAATTATCAGATCATTTTCACTGCCTCGTTGGTCTAGTGGTTAGATGTGCCGCCTTTGAATCAACGGGTCCTGGTTTCGATTCCGGGGTCGGGCAAGTGTCTTTGTCTAAACCAGAGGCACTGGCTCGGAGTCTGGGTGTCATTTCTATCTATAATATGTGTGTATTTCCAAAAAAAAATGTATATAAGTAGTTTATCATCCATCTCGTTACCATAACACAAGCATTAAGTTGCTTAACTTGGGACGAGATGGCGTTGTGTGAAATGTCCAAGGAAGGTTATTTATTTTCTCAGTATACTGAAAACAGCTATGCATTATATTTCAGGAAGACTTACTATCGCTCCGAAAATTACCCACAGAAGCGCAAATCGAAGAGGTGCGCCGTCAAAGGTACGAGAGAGCCGAAAGGCAGATACAGGTGGAAAGAGAACGCATGGAGAGGCAGCGAGAGAGACTCGAGGAACTAGGGGGGCCCAGTGCCAGTCGGGAGACCAGTGCTAACCGTGATGATGACGACAATCCATTATTGGAACAGATGAACATTATTAGAGGGTACCTTAAAGAGGCGAGGAAGGAGTTGAAGTTTGAAGAGGTTAGTGCGATATTCGACTCCATGATCGTTCCTGTCTTGCCTTCGCGCTTCGTCTATGTTTGTTAAACAATCACGCCAGAATAACTGAGCAAATCTGGATGAAATTTAGCACGGAGACAGCTTTAAGTCTGGATTAGCACATTTTTTGTTTATATCTTTCGTTGGAAATCCTCATGGATACTTGGCCGTTAGTCACCTAATTTTTTTTTTATTCTTGGACGTCTCACCCAACGCCATCTCGTCCCAAGCTAAGCAACTTAATGCTTGTGTTATGGTAACGAGATGGATGATAAACTACATATATACATATTTTTTTTGTAAATACATACATATTATAGATAGAAGACACCCAGACCCGGAACAAATACTTGTAGTTCATACAAATATTTCTTCCGTGCGGGGATCCATTGTTCTAGAAGAAATATACCGGGATTTGAATCATTGTCAAACTTTTTACAATGCATGAGATTAATAATTTTTATCTTAAAAAAAACGAATCCTCTGGACTAGGTATAACCTATATCGCGGGTGCAGTTTACGAACATGTGACATCCAGACGCAAGAGCAAGTGTCTCTGGTTTACACAAAGACACTTACCCGACCCCGAAATCGAATCGGCGCATGTGACCCAAAGGCGGCACATCCAACGCCTGATGGTTTGATTAGACCAGCAAGGCAGTAAATAGAACCTTTTTTCTCTAAAGGTAATTTGACTATTTCAAAGCACTCTCTGAAACTCGTTTATTCCAATAAACATTTTGATTTGAGTTTAATGACTCACTTTTTTTCGCAGGTAGCGATACTTGAGGCAAATCTAAAAGAACTGAAACGGGAGTACCAGTTTCAAAAGCTGTCGAAGACCTAGTCATTCCAAATGCATAGACTATGCACTTGGATAGTCTGAATATTAACTATGCAGCATAGTTAATATTCAGCTTGTACCTAAGTATAATGTAATTTATTAATCTTTTAAAGATATGCTTGTTACATTGTTTGTACCTTACGCAGTAAGAATAAAGTTTATTGTCACAAACAGGTTGTTTTAACAAAATCTAAATCAGGTACAAAAGGACTGGAATATATGCATGTAGCAGTCCTTTAGTAATAGTAATAAATAAAAAAAAAGGTTGTTCTAATGAAGGTGAGTTTAAATTTCTGTTGACAGGTGTCATTTTACAGATGTATGTTTGGTGACAGATTTAGAATACACAATGTCACCAAATCATACCATCCTGAGGGTGTCGTAAGAGGCGATTAAAGGCAGGTCACCTATATGCAAGAGCATTATTAATTATTGTGCTAAAGAGTAAGTAACAGTATGAGAATACTATGGTACTGACACAATATTTTAGAGATTAAAGAACCCAAACAAATAGATTATAAAAAAACTGTCAAATTCGACAGTCAATAGCACGTTGATTGTCAATTTTGACTCTTCAATACAGTCAGGAAGTTTGATAAACCATTTGTAGCTCAATCATAGCTGGACCGTTCTTATTAATTTCTCAATACATACTGAATCGCATAACAACTATTAAAATATCGGAAGAATACACCAATAAACAAGAGTACTGGGCCCTATGTTCCACTCCATTGTACGTGGGTCCGTGTGGTGACGGATTTAGAATACGCAGAGTCACCACCCAATTCCGTCCCGAGGTCGTAAGAGTCGCAAAAGAAAATGACAAGGCCGAAAATAGCCACAAGAGAAGGAAAACTTCAAACAAAACCCTGCGCCAACCCGTCTGGACAGCGTGACACAGGCTAATTACCCTCCATATAATAGGCGAGGCCCGACTCAGCTGTGGGTCATTAATGCGCTGAGTAGTTGCCGTAGCAGTAAACATCGGTAACGGCTATGGCTATTCTGCTTATAAAAACAAAATATCAAGCTATATAGTCTATTATTCAATGCCTATCACAGTCAAAACGCAGCACAATCAACACTGAAACTAAAAAAGTAAAATAAAATATACTAACACGATCTTCATGTTTTTTACACATTTCATTCTAGATTTTTTTTCTATAAACATTTACATTAATATTTTTTCGTGCGATCCCTAGCTTTGTCCAGTTTCTCGAATCGTTTCAACGTCTGCGGCTTCGTGCAGAGGGCTTTTTTCAACGTCTCATTTAGTAACCTGAGCTGGTCGTATGGAGGGATAGGCGTGTCTTCCAAATGGAAGGTGTGAATACGGCCCTGAGTGTCACCAACAAAAACGTTGTCGCCCGACGGAGAAAATTGAATATACGTCAGCACCACGTTGCTTGGAAAAGTATATTCGGCGCACGGTATATGAGTCTTCCGTCGAAGATCCCAAATCGAGAGCACGTTGCCACTCACGGAGATCAGAATTGTTGAGTTTATTGGGCAGAACGCCACTCCGTAGACCGCCGCTGGGCACACCAACGTCATTATGACGTCATCCACTCCTTCCATCCACAACCGTATCGCGCTGTCCGCGCCACATGACACCATAAGACTTTTCATAAACGGCGAAAGTTGTATGCTATAAACTGGGCCAGCGTGGGCGCGCCACACATCGATGTGTTGGTTTAAATAGTGGGTGGAACATCTGTGGATGCATCCCTCGTCTGTGCCAACGTAGTATACGTGATTGACGAAGGGATGCCACCGCATACACAGCGCTGCTGGATACCGCGTTATAGGGACGTCCACCTTCAAACATGCTTTTGGTGTCTCTATCCCTTTAAGTTTCCCTTCCACTGTAGCAAGACGCATCATGGGCGAACATATGAAATCATGTGATTTTGTGCTGACAAATTTGTTGATTCTTCCATCTTGACAAGCAGTCATGAGAATCTCCGATCCTCTTTCTAAACTACCCCAGTATGTCACCCATATGGGCTCGAAGCACGGGTTCGTTTCTCTTTTGCTTTTCGCTAGAATTTTAATCGAGTATGAGGTTACGTCCACAATTAAAACGTCTCCGTTGCTGAAACCGCAAGCAAGCCAATTAGGGTTCGTTTCGGAAAACGCCACAGACGTTAGTGGGAACTCAAACTGGTACATTCGTTCTGGCTTACATGGATTTTTGGTGCACCAAATACAAACTAGACCGTTGAAGTGTTCAGCGTGAGTGAACTTTCCATGCCCCACCGCTAGGATGTTTGGATTCTTGGGATTAAATGAAATGCTCGCGATAGGGTGACCAACCGTCTCTGAACATTCTAATGACCATAAAGGCTTCATACTGTAAATGTACACCAGATCTAATGCAAGAGGATCCATGGATACGAGTCCGCGAAACTTCTTTTGAGCTTCCGAATATTCCAAGGATGCCAGAACTCTCTCTGTTAATAGAACGGCATCATAGAATTGAGGTGTTCGTGCTATCTCTTCGAAAGTTTTGCCCCTACGTCTCCAATATTCGTCGCCTTTAGCTTTTTTTTTGCGCAGTAAATGCGGCGCAGCGGATTGGTACAGCACCATTTCATCTGGCTCCGTTTCTGCTTGAATGCTGGCTAGGTGTGCGTAAGTATCGTACATATCCCATAGTGAAGCAAAGGCTATCGCATTCTTCTTCTGTGGTCTTGTCGCCAGAGTATGCCTAGTTTGGGTAGTGGTATCATTCGTCTGCGTCTCCTCCGGAATTGTCTTTCGATTGCGGCCCTTGCCGACGGTAATGTATTGATAATATTCATTTTCCTCTTCTACTAAAGTGGCTTCAGCTGTTCCCTTGTCGAAAGAAATGCTTGGCACCTCAAACAGGAATTGAGTTTCGGTTTCCTTCAGTGCGATAAAAATTTCTGGTGGATACGAGGTTATTGGTGTCATTTTGGGTAAATAGAATGCGGAAGGCGCTAGCGACAAGACGTCATCCTGCGGAATAAATCCTTCCTCAGTGTTGAGTGTGTGATCGATATGTATGTCGTCAAGGTTTATAGTGGTAGCGTACACTTTCATGCCGGTGTCTGTCATTGATTTAGATTTTGACGCTTTAAGTACAGATTCACTTTTGTATCGTGTTCTAGAATCGAATGCGGCGTGGACGAAGTAGCCCTCCATGGTCACATAATCTAAATCTGTGATGTGGTCAGGAGTGCAGTCTATATCATCAACCTCAACGCGATACTTCATTCTTTTCTCCATGAAAGAGAAGGTTTTGCTCAGCCTTCGGGACATCTCATCCACGAGGCTATATTGAGAAGCGTCAATAACGGATACGCCCGCATGGTGTACGCTTCGAGTTCGGGCTCCTTCTAATTCCATGATTATTGATTGAATCGGAAACTAGTTATGTTGCAATTTAATTCACCAGTGTTATACATCTCATTAAATACCTACACATATATACTTAAAAATATACGTTGCCTGCATATTTATTTGGAAATGTCAGTAATAGTTTTTTGCAATTTGTGTTTCAGTCTGACATTTTCGCTAGCAAATATTTAATATGAAGGTTAGTATTGCTTTTAGATTGGTAGTAAAAACGGAATAAAATAACTGATTCAAAATCAATTTTATTCAAATTAGATTTTTCACGAATGCTCTTGTATTTTCCGTATGAAAGTACAAACTTTTTGGAATGCTAGTTTAAAAAAAGGAGCTGGCCCATTCTTGGTGTAATTGCTGCAACCCGTTTCCTATAGGCGTATTAACTGTAATACTTAAAACTTACTTTAATGGTACTACCACACAATCCCACTCCAGAGTCGTACGCCTTTTTTACGGGGCTTGAAATCTATGGTTGTGGTATTCTTCAGTTATCATTTGAGTTGAATGTTTTTTTAGAATAAATCATTTATAGTGCCAGCCTATGCTGGTCACCTGTTACCATTAGGTGCCGTGACCGGGATAGCATGTTATCCAGATTGTTTTGGTTTCTATAGAACATATCTAAGAAAAAAAAAAGATGCTACCCATATTTTTTTACCCACCTGTTACAGTCTGCACTCTGTTATGGGAAGCGAGGAAGAATCCAGCTTCCCTCCGCAGGCTGCATCATGCTTCGACTTTTTACAAGATCGGCGGCGGCAGGAGAGTGACGGCCATAGTGTGGGCGACAGTACCCACTTATCGTCGTATGCTTTAAATTGTAATTTGCTATTGTGACAAAAAATATGTTCAATTTCGGTTGAGAATTCAAACTAGGTAGTCTTTCTTCCACGGGCCAAGGGCTAGACGGAATCATGCTTGAGCAAGCGCGTCGTGTGCGATATGCTTCGGAGAACTGGTGAACAACTTAAGTGCTACGTGAGCTTAATATTGCATTTAACCGACAGGTTTTGTATGTTGTAGGATTTTTAGTATGTGTCACCACCTCATTCTATCCTGCTCGTGTTGAAACAACAAGGCTATTAATGGCCATAAATTAAGGAAAAATTTAATCAGATCCCTACGCTGCCTAGGTTCAAAAGCATAGAAGTCACTGATAAAAAAGTAAACAACGAGCTATTTTTATACCGTTATAATCAAACTTTTTAGGAATACTATATTTTATAGGAATACCTTTGTAAGTACTAGTAGGTATTATTTTATAGATGGCATTACTTAATACAGCGTTAAGGAAACGTCAGAAAAGTAATATAGAATGTAAAGTCCCGAACATTAATACGTTATATTGTATACTCACTCAATGGATTTGCTATTTATCGATAATTTACAATCCTGCGATATATGTAATGTAATATTAGTTCATATATTCGCAAAAAAAAACAGTAATTTGCCGATTTACAAAACATGTAAAGACGGGCGTACACAAAGACATTTAGGTACCCTACTCTGAATCGAACCGAGCACACTCCATCCACAAGCACCTATAGTCAAACATAGCGATTGGCGAACAAAGTAGGTAACCTTTACGCCTTTTAAATCTGATGATAACTCGAACCTACTCTACACAAAAGTCTAAACCCACATTGATTAGTCATTGCAAACAACCGAATCCGCGCCATATCAGGCCCAGGTGCACTAAGATGTGGAGTTTATCCACCTCGCGACGCTACCGACGAGCGACGGCGGCGCATCCAGCCGTAACACGGGGGCTACTATAGATTACATTGTAGCGACCAGCATGCTACTACTACTCATTCCTACACCGCGATAGGGAAGTTTCAAGAGCAATTAGCACAGTTAAGAATTCCCCGACTACACCTATTGGCGGATAGGCGCAAAAATTCTACGGTCACTTCAGCTCGGTACAAATAATACGTAGGTAAAACGAGACGGTGCATTAAAACCCCAAACTACAATCTTTATTAAAATGTGTCACTGCAATCGGGGTAAAAACCAGTGTAAAAATTTTCAAACAGCTGGATATCGTAGAATTTATTTACCCAGATTCACGTACGAAATGTTTAACGTTTTTCCATTGATAATTATACAAATGAGGATACGTAGTAGGCCTCCAGATACTCCCTGCAAAGCATTAGTGCCGCAGACGTGTGCCGGGCAAGTCTGGCTCGCAGTCCAGTCCAAGATGAAGAGGATATTTCGAAGACTTAGAGAAAGTAAGTGACTGTCTCGTTTATATAATAGCCGCGCAAACTAACCGCATACACTTAGCATATTAATAGCTTAGTACATTTAACACTTTCGAACGTAGCCTAGATTATTTTTAATACTTTTTATTGCCAGGGTTACGTATGTCTACAGGGGTTATTAAAAGTCACAATTAAATAATCGTTATAGATGGATAGTGTCTGCAAAATCTCGCGAACAATAAGCACTTTTTTCATACTACTTTGGTGACTAAAGTTCTAATAAACATAAATAAAAGCGTAAAACCCAAGGCACCAGTGAAAAAACCTGTCGTACACCAAAAAAACTACCAAGGTTTGATTTAAAACTTCGCTATTGTCAATATTCAAGATGAAATGGCTTGTCGTTGCTAAATCTTGTACAATGCATTTGTTGTACAGTCATCCGTGATGTTTAGGTAAAGTCGTTTTTGGACACTGAACACCAAATTTTCTTTCTGATTTTGGCTTTTACCCCATACATTTTATGGATATCCTTTACACCCCCACAACAAGGAAAAGAAATAAGGGTTAATTGCCTGAACCGAAATAGGAGAAAAAAATGGTTATAGAACAATTAACGCAAAATGTTTTTATAATGTTTTAACAAAACTTACATTTTAATGATATCAGGTGTAAGTACTAGACTGGGTAGTGAACTTTAAACGCAATACCGTGAACACTCAAGCAAGCCATACCATAGGGTCCGTAGGCACATAATGAGCTTGTATTGCCAGGCATGGCTTTATCAATGGGGCCCCCATGAAGAGCCCACTTTAAAAACGTTTATCGTGTTGTTCCTTATGTGAACGTATGATACCTTCATATATATATATGTATTTTAATTCCATAAACACTAACTTAAGTAATATGTACTTACAAAACACTAACTTAAGTAATAAAACAAGACTAAAAATACCAAATAACCTAAAACTTAAATACTAAAATATATTATTTAAAGGAGTCCCTTTAGGCAAGGTTCCGAAGATACTGGCAGCGTTCCCCCTTTGAATCGCTAGACTGATTCTTTGTCCGAGGTAGCTACCAGCTCTTCGGTCTCCTGTGATGTCGACTAACCTTTTTGCTATTTCCTTAAAAAGGCTTATAGCGCTAGGACCCCACGGACCAAGGGTCTCGACACCGAATGGGACAAATTCATGTATTTTAATTGTTACTTGATATTCATGTGTAATTTCTTTTTTATTAGGGTTCTACACAGCTGAATTATTCAAATTCTAAGAATTACATTTAGAACAATACGCCCATTCCGGAATCAGAGTAATAGGAAGCATTTATACACAGGGTATAACCCCATTCCAGCTTGAGCGTGTCTTAACAGCCGATTAAAGAAATTATAAGGTTGAAATGCTACCTTACCGAAAAGAAAAGAAAAACTGTACATGAAACCCTGCGCCAATACGTTTGAAATTATGTTATTTAATTATATCACAAAAGCTTGTTGACCTCTTCAGCAAACTTAAAAAATAATAATAAGAATATTTACATAAAAAGATGAGATATTTATTTAATTAGCATTCATATTTTATTTGTAGGAATGTACGAGAATATTATCTTAGTCGTTTGTCACGCTTGGTACACTGTTTACAAAGTGTTTACGTAATTGTAAGAATTTCTTTTCGTCGCATAAGACTAAGTATTTACACCAATTAAGCATCATCGTTGTACCGTAAACGAGAAATGGTAACTTGCACTATTTCAGCGTGGCACAGTAGGCTAATTTCCCTCCATGAATTTGGAGGAGGCCCGACTCAGTAGTGGGCTGTAAGGACGACTATTTGTATCTCTTGCAAATTGTCTTTCCAGAGGTGTTTATTAAAGGGCTATAATATTATATCATTGGCAAGAATTTTTTAATGTTTAATTCAAGTAAAGATATTGGTTTGTCCTTAAATCTTTCAACGAAATTCGACCCTGTGAAGTCTCCGTAAATTAAGCGCCGTCACGGCTAGTTCTCTCCGCTGATCGACCCGCGATCCCATATGCGCTGGTGAAAAAAGTTAAAGAGCCCAAGAATATGGTATCTGATGCTAGAGTCGGGTTAATTTCTACCCGAGCCGACGAAATGTAGGCGGTGCAGACCATGAGAGAATACGCGCGCGTGCGTCAAATCGATATGCGCTGTATCGGTAATTGCATCTGCATTTTTATGAAAGTGGCCATACTTCGTCTAGGGATTGCAGTAGTATCGCGAAATCTGTTCATGACCGAACCTTTGGTCATTGTGTCATCTTTTAAAAAACTGCTAAGGGTAAATCCAAGTGAATACGGCCACTTTTGAACAACTCATACCTCTCTATCAGTATTATGAAATGGTTTGCTTATTTATGAATGAGTGACGAAATTGTAAATACTTCAACTGTGACAACTGACTCGAATGAACGTAAAATTAATTTCCATTGACTGCTATCATCATAAATCATGTCTCAGTTATTATTCCGAGGTCTCGGCCAACATTGGCTTACGCTTAAAGAACTGTCTGTCAGCCATAACTGTTAGATCATAACCAAATAATACATTTCACGGAGAACATACAGCAACCGCTCCGTATGAATACTGGTAGATAGCTAAATCAAGTTAGATTGTGCCAATGCCAAAGAAATTGGGCTAAATAGTGAAGATGAAGAGACGGCCTACTGTGCTTCAAACCGCAGGATACAGTGTTAGTGACATAATCCAAATTCGCCACCAAATATTTTGGTTTATAGGTACGTATAAACCAAAATCCTCCAAATAAGCACTGCACCGTAAACAAAATGCAAGCAATTCATCGATAATCGGCTCCAATTTTGAACAAAACTTCGCCGCAGTTACGGGTAAAAAGAAATTGCAATAAAGTTAACGAAAGTAGGTGAGGTCGTGTTGCAGAGCGAATGCAATTTCGAAATTCTTTGGCCATCACCATGACAGGACGAGTGACCACGGGCGGGCTCCGCGGGTCGAGAGGTCGTGCGTCCCGTAGCGCCCCGCCCCCCTAATTGCTGCCCCACGCAAATAAATAATTTTTATCCACCGCGCCGAGATCACGCTCCTTCTTGACCTTAAATTACTACACGTAAAGCTGTTTTTTGTGAATTTTCGTATCGGTTTCCCAAACGATCGGAATTACGGACGCCGAAATGCGGTGCGTTGATCGCGCATTTACGATACCATATCGGTACGTCGAATTGTTAATGATACGTTTGGTTTCGAACAGATCTAATAAATTAATCGTTTTTCGAAACACACTTCATGTTTCCTCCCTCAACAATTGAAATCTAATAATACTTTTAATGTTCCGTCTTATGATTATATTATTGTGAACTGCGTTAGTTTATAAACTGTTGTTAAATTCTAAACGCTGTTAAACTGGTCATTAGGTAGTTTATTAAATAATAAAAGGTAAGGTAGTAGTTGTATCAATCAATCCTATTGCAACAGTATACTTAATCTCACAAGCTATCATAATGTTCCTAACCTAAGTCAACTTTCATAATAATACGGTGACATACAGGAATTCCTTGATATCCTAGAATGGCAACCCGCATTTAAGAGTTGTAAAACAAATGGTATAATAACGAATCACAGACGATTCTTGGAGCCATGATGCTGCAACAAATTACATTGCAAAGATAATCTATGCGAGATTTTGTAACATTAGACGGACGCAGTCAGTGAGTTATGCCCAAGAGGATAGGACAGTCTCCCTGAGCCCTGAGCATGTCATTTTATGTAGAGTGTAGGTACGCTATGAATTGACAGAGTTGCCAACTTTGATTAGAAATGTTGTAGTTAGATATTGTGCAACTATGTGTACAATGAAAAGGCGGTGGGATTTGTGTATAAAAATATAATAGGGTTGGAAAAGAGATTAAAGTACAAACATTTTGAGCACAATAGTCGATTTTTGCGATTGTCGATTTATGAGGTGGAATCCACACGATTGGTTGATAAAATGCGCGAACTTTACACACCACGGTGATTTTGATTAGATATGTTTGTAAGCTACTATGTACTATACGTAGATAAAATACCTAATAATAGTTTTTAAAAATTCAATGATGCAGTTATAGTTTCGGTTTCGGCTTAATTACGTACATAATATATAGAGTATAACAAAACCCCATATATTATTATCAGCTTTCCGTCTCGTGTATTATGGACAGATTTTCACCTTGTACGACAATTCGAAAGTTATATTCAAATTCAAAAGGAACTTTATTCATGTCGGTTTTATAACAAAACTTTAAACTACCATCATCATCTTTTGGCTCTTGTCCCACGCTAAGTGGTAGTCTCCATTAAGGTCATATCGGCGTCATATCTACATTAATGTCTTTCTTATGCTTGTTCTCACTAATCTAATCCATCCATCTCTTTACCCAAAACCCTTACGGATGGACGGTAATAATGTCTATGTTAGTACCTAAATCTTTGAATTGTAAATACGTAAGTTACAACACAGACGATCCATCTCCACACATAGAGCATAAAACATAATTACGTAAAGATTTATCTAATCAATAGATTTATAATTTGCTAGTTTTTGACAGAAATACGAGTATGTATCTGTGTGGTGACGGATTTAGATTACATAGTGTCATCACCCCATTCCATCGTGAGAGTTCCGTAATAGCCGACAAAAGGCAAGGCAAAGGACAAGGCTGATTACATAACCACAAGAGAAGGAAAACTTGATAGAAACCCTGTGCCAGCGTGGTACAGTATGCTAATTACCCTCCATATAATTGGAGGATACTCGACTCAGCAGTGGATCATCTATGTGCTGAGTAGTAGTAGTATTTTTAAAAAGAAATACCTACGTATACGTTAAGTATCTATCTGTAAAGTCAAATAGCTGATTTGTAATATGTAATAATAAATAAATAATAATTATCCTTGGACATTTCACGCAACGCCATCTCGTCCCAAGCTAAGCAACTTAATGCTTGTGTTATGGTAACGAGATGGATGATAAACTACTTATATACATTTTTTTTTTGTAAATACTTACATATTATAAATAGAAATGACACCCAGACTCCGAGCCCGTGCCTCTGGTTTAGACAAAGACACTGGCCCGACCCCGGAATCGAACCCGGGACCCGTTGATCCAAAGGCGGCACATCTAACCACTAGACCAACGAGGCTACTACTTACTTAAAGAGTAAAAAAATAATTGTAGCTGATCTCAATTAATAATACTAATATTAAACTAAGTATCCGGTTATGGATATCGAGTACGTAATCTAAGAAACATTTTCTTCTTAGTGTTTGTAAGACTTTGTTATAAGAACAATAATTAGTGTCTCAAACTCAAACTCAAAAGGAACTTTATTTAAGTAGGTTTCATCACAAAACTCTTATAAATCGTCATATTTATAAACACCATTATCATCTTAAGGCCCCTGTCCCACACTAGGTGGTAGTCTCCACACACACCTATCAGTCGTCATACCTACATTCACACCTTTCACACACAACTCTTCACTCCTACAATCCCTCCATCTCCCCTGATCGCTCACAATCCCTGCGTTCACTCACATTCATGTCGAAACTACCACCGGTTCGGAAGGCTGCTCTACAGAGAGTCGAAAAACTTTTACAAAATTACAATGAATTTTCAACAGAGCCCAAAAAGGAGGAGGTACATAAGGGGTGAAATAGGGTATGAAAGTTAAACCTGCCTTCATTTAGCCATTACATTAAAATAATAAAGTTAATTGACTTTGATAACCTCGGTGCCAGGCATATATAATTCAACCGTAAAGTAATCTCTATATATAAAAATGAATAGCTGTTCGTTAGTCTCGCTAAAACTCGAAAACGGCTGGAGCGATTTGGCTAATTTTGGTCTTGGAATATTCGTGTGAGTCCAGGGAAGGTTTAAGAGTCTAGAGAAAACATTGATATTGTAAGTAAAATAATAAAAACAACAATTTTATTTTCCCCATGGACGTATAATAAAAGGCGGACGGAACGTTGGCTAAGACAAAAGTGAAACGCCAAAATGGCGGCAGCTCTGTATGTGTGAGTTAATTTTGGGGTTGCCAAGATACACAAAATTTTGCAATAAAAACATGGTTAAATATTTAAAAAAAATTGTTCGAAATTGTTATGTTTATCTTTAACATCCTAAATGCTGAGTATTTTTTTTTATAATAATGTCTTTTACTTTGAGAGGTTTTTGAAATTCCCTCTAATTTCGAGATGTGTTGAAAACGATTCTAAATTAAAAGAAATGCTTTCATTACCAAAAATATTTTTGTGATAATATATTTATGTTGCCTAACTATAATTATTTATTGCGCACCTCTTGAGAAGCACTGGTATTAAATGGTACAGTAACAGTTTATTCCTCTTCCACGTGTCTTGACTCAAACAAATATTAAAACAAAATAAAGCACTGGGGATTAAAATATTGTATGAATATTTTTACGATTCGACGACACGGTTGGCGCAGTGGTTGAGCGATCGACTGCTGCGCAGCATGTCGCGGGTTCTATCCCCGCACGGAAGAAATATTCGTCCGACCTACAAGTATTTGTCCCGGGTCTGGGTGTTTTTCTATCTATAATATGTATGTATTTACAAAAAAAAAGTTTTTAAGTAGTTTATCATCCATCTCGTTACCATAGAACAAGCATTAAGTTGCTTAGCTTGGGACGAGATGGCGTTGTGTGAAATGTCCAAAGATATTTATTATTATTATTATATACCGACACACTAGCTACAATGTACATTTAAATTTTGAAAAAATTAGCGGCGTAGTTTCATTTTTTTTTTGTATTATCCATGTCTTGGTAGATTTCTAATTTACCTTTTAAGGTACTGCATAAGTAACAACACGCCGGAGTCCTCCTTTAGTTATTTATAAGTCATCCGCATCAAAATGTATACTGCAAATGGCACTGTATTTGTTTGGAATCCAATCGTTTTCACCATTACAATTTCTACTTAGTAATTTTAATTCAATCATTTCTCCATACTTAATTTTCTTTAGAAAATCTAGCAAAAGGAATATAAAATAAAATACCCAGTAGTAACTATTAAATAATTAACCATAATAATATATTGATTTTTATAATAAACGAAAAATTGCCCACATTTCGGTTAATTTGCTCACGTGAATATTGGCAACACTGAACTTAAAATTAATTGTTTTGTTCTAGCAAATACAAATTGATTTTAATGTATATAATCTGGAAATAAGTGATTGAATTATTCATTTACGTATGAAACGTGATTCCTGGATTGTTTTTCTTTCGGTCACTACGGTTTTTACACCATTTTACCACGCAAGACATGATTTATAGTTTTTATTTTTTCGCCGCATATTGCGTCTTTAAGCATCGACGTTCACGCGCGTAATGGCCGACTAATGTGTGAAAGTGTGCGTGCATGCCTGTACATATAGCTGATCTGGCCGACTATGATGTCACAGTTTTTAGTTAGCGAGACTCTGTCCGACTTTTTTTATACGTCCATGATTTTCCCATACAAACTGTTACCTGTCAAACATTTGACGTTCGTCCCGACGGTTCGCTATTTTTGGCATAATTACTTTATTTCTTTTTTAATTACATTAAATAAGGTATTGGAATCGATAAGAAAAGGCGGTATATTAATTTATTATTAATTATTCCAATTCGAATTCAATATTCATAGTTCAGACAGGACAACGTCTGTCGGGTCAGCTAGTATAGAATAAATCTTCCACACATGTCACCTCTCCTTAGCGAATCTGCCAACCTCTGTGACGTAAGGAATATTACTGTTCAGTATGCTGAGTGGGAGCTCGTTCGTTTATTTGGTTTTATTTAAACCATTAATGTGATCCGGATAATAAGAAAGAAAAACAAAAAACATCACGGTGGTTACCGTCGCATATCGGGATTGTGCAGCCCGGTGTTAAAACTTATTGGTAAATAATTTGAACATGGCAATATTGCTGTGTTTTTTAATGTTTTAAAATTTGTTGTCAATATCCTTTTTTAATTCTAAACCAGCGGCCCGCCGCAGCAACTATTTATTTTTATAGTCTATATGTTATTCTGTTATTATATTTAGTTATATTATAGTACAGTTTCATCAAAATCCATTCAGTAGTTTTTGCGTGACAAAAATAAAAATAAATAAGAGTCATCATCATCATTTCAGCCAAAAGACGTCCACTGCTGGACATAGGCCTCCCCCAAAGATGTCCACAAAGGCCGGTCCTGGGCCGCCCGCAGCCACTGCTTTCCGGCGACCTTAACCAGGTCGTCGGTCCACCGTGTGGGAAGCCTACCAGCACTGCGCCTTCCGGAACGCGGTCGCCACTCGAGGACTTTTCGGCCCCATCGGACGTCGGTCCTGCGAGCTATGTGCCCCGCCCACTGCCACTTAAGTTTGGCAATCCGATGGGCTATGTCGGTGACCCTGGTTTTCCTGCGTATCTCCTCATTTCTGATTCGATCTCGCAGGGAAACTCCGAGCATAGCCCTCTCCATTGCACTTTGGGTGACTTTGAGCCTTCTGATGGAGCCCATAGTGAGCGACCACGTCTCTGTTCCATATGTATCAATGACAAATAAGAGTAACAAAAATAAATTCTTACAAACTTTCGCGTTAATGATATTAGCGGGATTATGCTCTTTATTTCCATATAAAGAACGCTCAGCTACATACAAATATTACAAATGTATCGTATTTTTCCGCCTTTTTCCTAAGAAGAAGATGATTTATTTATTTGACCACAAAGCCACGTATACGGTATGTATAACATATGCTAGAAACATTCGGGTACAGTAAATACTCAATTTAACAACCGTAAACGCGAATGCAAATCCTAAAATACTAGACGTGTCATTTATAACACCAAGCCTGATGCAGCAACACTGAAAAGAGGGTCCATTTGCTGTCATTACCATGCTTTTCTTGGAAGAGCTCTGAAGCTCCAGTGGTTATCCGCTATGTCCTCTTACGTCTCGTTACGGAACAACATCGCGTCAAATTGTATGATAAGCAAACTGTCTTGTTTCTTAATTGTTGCACATCGGGGTAGATGGCTCTTTCCCGGGCTTTTAATCGAGTTATATATGTTTAAATAAAAAAACACGATCGATCCATCTCGATCTAAAACCCGTTGCAGGTCGTTTGCCACAAAAGTCCCTAATACCCTGTTATCCCGAGTTCGTTTGTATTCCCTTTTTGGCAACTAGATGTAGCTGACACATTTTAAACGCTATAACACTGTAAATTTGCTGCTTATGACGTCATTTATTTATTTAATTATATACTTTATTTTACAAACAAAATTAACACTAATAATACAATGGGCCATATTGCAAACCGCAATCTCTTCCAGGCAACCTTATGATAGAAAATTCAGTAGAGAAAAGTGGTAATTTATCTAAATGATATAATACATGTTATTAGGATTCTTGAGATACTAATACAAATCTATCGAAAAACTTCGCACCTAGCACTCGTTAGCCCGTGTTCATCTATTAGTCACCGTCGCATGTTTTGCTACACTAGGAAAGCGTTCCACTAACCCGACCAAATTTCGCTTTCTATTGTACATTGAATGTCTCCATGATAATGGAGATTAAATAAAAAGTCGCGGACAGTCCGAACTTTCCATTGAACCAGTTTTCTTCACCATAACAATTGATCTCGTAATCTCGTTTCATTTTCACCATCTCAGCTACTAGACCTTTGAGTTGATACGATAGGCCTTCAGACCGTCTGTTCTTTTAATCGCCACTTGCACTTGCCAGCCTCACTATTCTATGCTAAGTGGACTAAAGTTGTGACTCTATGTAAACCAAACCAAGCCAACAGGCAAACATTCTCAGGCCTGCCAGGTACGTTATATTTTATTAAATAATAAAATGTAAACAAACAAAGCAAACATGTGAACAGTCTGTAGAATAGGCACTACTAAGCGAAAAATTAACGACCATTTGAAGTTGGTGCCTATAACCTAGTAAACGGTCCGCATTCTAAGGTACATTTATTATTTTTCGATTTTTAGTGCAAGTTTACTCTTTGTAACCCCCGACGCAAAAAGAGGGGTGTTATAAGTTTCACGTGTCTGTCTGTCGGTCTGTCTGTCTGTCTGTCTGTGGCACCGTAGCTCGCGAACGGATGAAGCGATTTCAATAAAGTTTTTTTTGTATGAAAGGTGAGTTACGGGCGAGTGTTCTTAGACATGTTTGATGAAAATCGGGTGATCCGTTTAAAGTTATGAGGGGTGAAAGTGGGGAAGAATAACCGAATGTCTGCAAATATAATCGAGTGGGGTCCCAAATGAAAGCGCATCACGTGCAATTTAACAAAATCTACAATATAATAAGTATGTACCTATAAAAAGTATAAAATAAAATTTAATTTAAAATTTAAATAAACCCCCGACACAATAACCTTTAAAAAGTAAAAAATAAAAATAAATACTTCGCGTTGGGGGACCAGGGGTCAGGTAATAAATAAGTAGGAGTGATCCCATCATGCTTTTGGCAGAAATAATGATGATGATGATGATACATATAATATGCCTGCATAAAGTTGTTTGTAAGGATGATGTTGATGGGTGCATTAAATATCTGTATGTATTTACATACACTGCTGACTTATTAATTACATTATGTAATTTTCACACGCACGTAGGGTTGCCAACTTTTTTTACAAGAAATAAAGTATATTCAGCTCTATGAAGAATAGTAAGCAGTATTTTAGAAAAAAAATACTGTATTTTATTTATTGATTGTTTTAAATACATATTTTTTAGAGCTACTCGCACAACTTACTAATTTATAATCTTTTTTAAAAACTTTATACGCCTCACCTCAATTAAAACTGAAATTAAAATAAATGAGGAGCTCATTTTTTATTTAATTAATAGATGCTCTATTTCTACCCTCCCGCTACTTAGCATTCATTACTGAAAAAATGTGTGAGCGTCTAAGTATACCACATAGTAATGCGTTTGCATTTTGATGCTGAGAACAGTATTTTGTATACTTTATTTTTGTTCAACAGTAAAAAGTATAATTTAGTGAAAAACAGTATAAGTTAGTGAAACACAGTATAATACTGTTCAAAACAGTATAGTTGGCAACCCTACACGCACGCCACATGATGTTGCCGATAAGTCAAAGTTATATTCCCACGGTGCAATTATCGGTTGTTGTGATTCCTTACCACTTCCAAGACTGATTCCTGCCTGACTGACGCTAATTCACGAATCCCAGTCACGAAGGCCTACGAACTTTGCACAGAGCACTGTGAGCGAAGGAAATACATGTTAGGTATATACACTAACACAGGATAGTGTTAATTAATCATAATGACCACTTAGTGTGAACATGAGAGAGAAAACTTAGTTGTAAATTATGCGCAGTTAGATAACTGAATAATGAATATCTTAATAAGTTTAATTACACAATAATGCGGAAATGATTTAAATATCCTAATTTTAATAACCTTATCATAATAACCTTATAGGATATCGATTAAGGCGCCTTGTGCTTTGTTTTATTAATTCTGTCGATGTTTTTTTACGAAAGATTATATAATTTCTTTTATAATAAAGGTTCGGGTTTATATGCAAATATTAGCAACGTAGAAGTTATATAAGTACCTAGTATGTAGTATATTTGTGAGCATTCGTGTAATAGATGGTTCATAATAAATCGACATCTACTAAAAAATATCTACACGATTCATTATCTAAATCATAAAACCTTGTACATGTTGACGGTACTATATATTTCTTGGATGTCCTGAAAATTATATGTGTACACAAATGTCGTGGAGGTGGTGGTAATAAAATTATGGAAGTCTGGGATCAACCCTCATAGAATACCTCAAAAATGGCATCACAATTGGTAGGCTGTTGCGGGGTCAACTAGTATAATATATATATAATCTACAAAAATGTATGACGTACTTTGGTGCTGATGTGTTCCTGCTGTTAGTATGGCACCAGAGATGTACCAGGGGAATCATGGTTGAAAGAATTACACATTACCTCTGCTGGCAGCATCATGCTTTCATTTTTATACGGTTGGGTCGGACACGTTAGTGACACTTTCGGTATTACAGACGTATATAACCATAGGCGACAACCGCTTACCATCACGGGCCGCTCATCATAAGCTTGAGCACCTCGCTAGTGGTATGAAATATAACATCAATTTAGCGATGCCACATTTTGAATAAATTATATGGATTCCTCCTTCATTGTTTCCCTACCTTTTGATATTGTTCTATCTACTTATCTATCTGTATAAATAAAAATGAATTGCTGTTCGTTAGTCTCGCTAAAACTCGAGAACGGCTGGACCGATTTGGCTAATATTGATTTTGAAATATTCTTGGAAATCCAGGGAAATTTAAAGTTAAATATCTAGAAATATTTTTTAGTTCGCATTATTTTTGTTCCCATATAGGTTTGTAAGTACTTTAGGCGCAAAGGGATGATCATCCAGCCAGACGAGGTGTGATGTCTGGCTAGGGGTCGCAGCGCCTATTCCCCCATATAGTTGTAGTCGGGGATATCTTAACCTTGCGAATTGCTCTTGAAATTTCGCTATCGCGGTGTAGGGATTTTTCGTAATTATCGCATTTGTAGGCGATATTTCTTGATGCAATTAGTTCAGATTTTTCGGGTAAATTGTGTAAAGTATGTAGCATGCGGTCGCTACATGGCTCCCCCCCAAGACTGGAGGTCGATCCTCTTGAGTTGCTGCAGTGTGATGAGCTTGAAAGTGCCAGGAGTGCTCGGAGTCTACGGTGAGTCGAGACTGAGCACCTCACTCAACTGTGTAGTGGAGTTCACTGGGCGGTTGAGTGTCGTGCCGCAGAACCAGGTAGCACGGTGAGTCGGCTGGGCGTGGTCCTGTTAAGGCTGACGTCTTGGCTTGCTATGTAACGGTTGCTGCAGCTGCTGAGGAGTGTTCGTCTTTACCAGGTTGACCAGGCAGGAGGATGTTTCAGACTCGTCGGAAGGTTGCTCTGGAGTCCAAGGTCGAGGGTTACCACTTTATGGATCTTGCGTGTTCATATCACGTCGGGGTCACCACTTTAGGCGCAAAGGGATGATCATCCAGCCAGACGAGGTCTGATGTCTGGCCAGGGGTCGCTGCGCCTAACCCCCGGTAGTTGTAGTCGGGGATATCTTAACCTTGCGAATTGCTCTTGAAATTTCGCTATCGCGGTGTAGGAATTTTTCGTAATTATCGCATTTGTAGGCGATATTTCTTGATGCAATTAGTTCAGATTTTTCGGGTAAATTGTGTAAAGTATGTAGCATGCGGTCGCTACAGTACCTACATATTTTAATAAAGTAGAATAATTCTGGAATTATCATGCAGGTTTTATAAATATTGATTCTGAGGCGGTACGAACTTTTCCGGGTCAACTAGTAATGAATTAAAACTTAAAAACGGCAATGCATTCTATGCGATCGCCACAAAATAGTAAGTCCGCGAAATATGATATGATCCAATAAAACATTTGCAGCATAATTAGAATGATGAATAGCTTAGCACGTTTTTGTAAATAGTTATGTAGATTTGGGCGATAGTGA
Source organism: Clostera curtula (assembly GCA_905475355.2). Taxonomy (NCBI): domain Eukaryota; kingdom Metazoa; phylum Arthropoda; class Insecta; order Lepidoptera; family Notodontidae; genus Clostera; species Clostera curtula. Next base: position 17,978,655 of record FR997797.1, on the reverse strand, counting down.
TACATGATTAAGCTTAGCTTTTACAACAGCGTTGGTAGGCGTTCCGAAAAAATATTTTCTCGGATCAACATAATGGCTTACAGATAAAGATCGCCGTAATAACATGTTAGAACTAATGGCTAGTTCGTTTTGGTTTGTGCGTGTATTAATGGTATTCTATTGGTAAACAAAATTGTAGCAGAAAATCTTTTGACAAGTTTGATGACTGAGAAAATTAAGAAAATTGAAAATAGTGTTAAATGTATAACTAAAAATACTAACGAAAGAATCGTATGGTATTCGTTCGTTGAAATTGTTTCACTTGTAGGTAAACCCAATAGCTATTTAACGTTTGTAACAAATGTTGCCTTTCCGACATGCCATGCCACGAATTTACTGTGCTACAATACAATACTGTAGTATTATTGACTAAAGGAACTAATTCACAAAGTCGAAGTGTTATATAGTTAGTCGTGATAGAAAGAAAACTTACAACGAAACCCAGTACCTACCATTCCTGGGGCCATTGCGACCCAAGAGGTTTTATTATTTCCCTCAATTTAAGAAATTAACCTACTGCTGTGCCTTCTGTATATTACCTTACTACTTACCATAATAAAAATACTAAAAATACACGTGATTTTATCGGGTTAGTCTTAAAACTCACTACATATCACCAAGGGGGAGGGAGGGGTTAAAAAATGATAAAAAAAACATCACGTGATTAATGGACAGCCCCTATTCTGAGTAATGTCGATTTTTGATTGGTTTCAAAGATTCCCCTACCACAGCGCTTTGGTTCGACATTTTTTTTAAACTACCACGCCTTCTTCTATTTTTCAGTATTGTAACATCAGACACTAACAGTCCTTCGCGACAAAAGTTCCAAGATAACAAGGATTTAAGGTGGCAAACTAATTTGTGAGGCGTGCGTGGTCCAGGCCGCGTATGCGTACGTAACGCACATTGTTGCCTGCGGGGCTATGCGCGCGTCGTGATCCACGCGACATTCCCCTGCATTGTGGGATTTGTGGGTTCTGGGGCGCATTCCCCACATAGCGACATGCTCGTGATTTAGACGTCATCGTGTTGTCTTCGTTTTCACGCCTCAGAGGCACGTGGACGATGCGGATAGGGAATTACGGAAATTGAATGAAAATATTTTGGATATCTTTACCGGGATAAATAAATACGAATACCAACGTTTAAAAGTCATAGTATGTACGCCATAGGTGAAATATTGCTTTAATTAATATTGTAATGTTACGATACAATACCTCCGAAACAGGTAGGCCTACAAAAACCATGTCATGCAATAAAAAAGTGTCAACCAATCCCGTTTAAAATATATCTTTATTCTTCTACTTTCTACTCTTATATTCTATTCACGAAAAAGAATTATATAGGACACAATTAGTTGTTTTTGCGCGGTAACATTTACTTTTGTACATAACAACTAACGTCGTACAGAGATGTTCGTTTCCTAAAATTTCATGATGTTTTAATATTCGGAACTAGGGTTCATCCCGGGAATTCTCGGCTCGAGAATTCCCGGGAAATCGTTGGGCTTTGTTCCCGGGAAATCTAGCTCGAGAAAAGTCGAGAACTCGAGAAATCATGTACGTTTGTAGAAAATAAACTTGCAGAGTTTTAATTTGTTTATATTCTATTAACATGCCATAAATGGTGCTATGATTGTAATGTAATTATAATTTACATTTACTATCTACCTGAGTTAAAGATATTAAAGATTTCTTTCGTGTTTTATAGAAGCTATTTTGTTCACAAGATTTAAGTTGATTTTTTTTTTCTAAATACATAACCAGCCCAAAATTGTGCCGTGATCCTAATGTAATGTAAGTTAATATAATAGGTTGGGGAAAAAGTTTCGTCGCATTTTTTATGAAATCGTTTATTTACATTTAACTAAAGTATGTAGCTACCATTTTTTCGATAACTTTTTGCCATCTTGTAGGTAGGGACATGATCCCATTGCTATAGAAATTTTGGGACTACTGATCAAAATACCGCGACAAGTGGTTTTGGCAGTAATCTCGTGATGTTAACCTGACACTGCCTAAAGAATTCTGAAGAGACCAGGGGCGTAGCGTGCCTTGGTGGGGCCCCGTATAAAAATTTATTTGCCCATGAATCATATGTTTCATTTGTTTATGTTATATGTTTCACTTCGTTGTTTTTTTTACCCTTCATGGGCCCCATGAAGGGTAAAAAAAACCAACGAAGTGAAACATTTCTCACAAAAGAAAATAAATTCCTTATTTTCGGCAAACTGATTTATTAAATGATTTTTAGCTGATGATGACTTTAGATTTTCTAATATTTCTGCATCTGAAATAGAAAAAAAAATTGGGAAGTTTTTATTAATTTTTGCTTCCGCACGGCGGGGCCCCCGCGGCCCTGGGGCCCCGTATAATTGATACGGCTGATACGGTTCTAAATAACCAACTAAAAATGGTGCTGTCATTATGATTATGAGCCGGAATAATATTTTTTCTCAAATATTTTAAAAAACAATATTTATAAGATTAATGTTTTTGAATAACATCGATGAAAGTTTTATAATTAACTAGCTTTTGCCCGCGACTTCGTCCGCGTGGAATAATGACTTCCGGAAAAAAACAATTTATCCCCGTTTTCTCCCCGTTGGGAGGGAATTTCCAATAATCCTCTCTTAGTGGTAGCCTACTCTTCCCAACAAACACACAGGCCAAATTTCAGCTCTCTACTACTGCCATTAGTTTCGGCTGTGCGTTGTCTGTCAGTCACTCAGTAACGGAAGAGTTTTATATATATAGATATAGATAGCTGTGCCCGCAACTCCGTCAGTGTGTAATTCCTTGTGTATTATTAAGTTAATGTATTGGTAATATTGTTTAGATCACGTTCACATGAGGCTTAAGTACCTATACAACGAAAATACTTCAGCGCAAAGCTTCCGGGTAAACTATCCTACTTCACTTAAAACTAAATACCTATAACATAATTAATAATACCTATACCTTTAATTAATAAAAGTACCTACGCTATTACTTACTTATTATTATTATTAAAAAAACTGAATATAAATTAACCAAAACTTACCTACTACTAACTAACTACTACTGACCTATTACTACTTCACCTAAAAAGAAATAAAATGTTAATTAATAATAATTTGTAATTTGAACGAATATAACACGCCACCAAAATAACTAATACCTATTTTATGAAATAACAACAAAAGAAAATTAAATAAACTAAATTATTGTAAAGACTAAAAGTCGCGCTGATAAACAATATTGCCTGTCAATAAGGGCGAATACTCGGAACGTCTACTCGCATCATCAGCCAAATCCAAATATTGTATGAAGTTCGCGTTTGGATCGCCCGCCCTTTTAAACCTCCCGCGCGACCCGATGCGACGGTTACACAAAAATAATCCTTAAAGCATGATTCAGTAATCACGCGCGATGGTTTATTAGCGTATTTTATGAATAACTTTGGTGTTTCTGTACCGATTTCTATGATTCTTTTTTTATGAAATAGGTAATAATGTTAACATTTATTAATTAGGGATGATTAAGAGTGTTATAAACGTAAGAGTAGACAAATATAATCAGAAAGCTCTGAACTGCTAAGCTATCGGGAGTTACACGTGTTATTGTGAGTCAACCATAAAACATAGACATTTGCTGTCGTAGAATATTTTTTATATAATTTTAAGGAGAACATTTCCGTTATACATGATTTCTGTGTATCTTTAACTATTAAGGCTGCACACGCGACGGAAGCTTAAAAAATGGAGTAAGTTCTCCTGTTTTCCCAACATTTCCCTTCACTGCTCTGCTCCTATTGATCGTAGCGTGATGAAAAGTATACTATAACCTGCCCAGGAGTATGAAGAACAATTGTACCAAGTTTTGTTGAAATCCGTCGAGTGGTTTTTGTTTCTATAACGAACATACAGACAGACAGACAGACAGACAGACAGACAGACAGACAGACAGACAAAAATTTTACTGATTGCATTTTTGGCGTCAGTATCGATCACTAATCACCCGCTGATAGTTATTTTGGAAAAATATTTCATGTACAGAATTGACCTCTCTACAGATTTATTATAAGTATAGATAGAAGATTTGATACTTTTATTTGAGAGGAAAACCACTGATTTTTAGACGCAATTGGAACCAAATAATATGAGAAAACGTACGTAAATGTAAATTTCTCGACAACCCGAGAGTCCCGAGAAATGAGCCTCGAGAATTCTCGAGACCCGAGAAATTGAAAAGCTCGAGAAATCATGAACCCTATTCGGAACACACAAATGAGACTTTTAATATCTTTATCGTGTAACATGTAACCAAATCTGTGTTGTGATGGGTTTAGAACACATAGTGATACCTTTGCATACCATCCTGATGGAGTCGTAAGGGGCGACAAAAGGAAATGACAATGCCCATAACCGCTAGAGAAGAAAATCTTGATACGAAATCCTGTGCCAACCCATCTGGCCACCGTGGCACAGCAGGTTCTTCTTCTCAGCCCATAAATGACCTACTGCTGAGTCGGGCCTCCTCTGAACTAATCCTCTAGTTACCCTCTAGTATGCTAATTGCTGAAAGAAAGAAAAACGTTTATTCCAGCCACTATTATCTACTCTCCATGTAATCGGAGGAGGTTATCAGCAGTGTGTCATTTATGGGCTGAGTTGTGGTATCCTGTACCTACTAGATACGCCCAGGTACAGCACTTCAATCTCTCATCCATCAACGCAGATTTTCCAATTCATTTTATCAATGCGTGCTCTCAACTGCATCGTAAGACATGAACATCGCCTCACATTTCCAATTTTGTGGAATTCTGTAGTTCGTAAACAATAAAATAAATGTATCAGCATGTATTTTATTGTTTTCATAAATAACGAAAGTTATAAAATGCTTACCGGAAACAAAAAAAACAACAAATGAGATCAACCGGGCGTGGGCGGCGGTAATAAGAGAAATTCCTCGTAAAGTCATAATGATATGGCGACGATTTTTTTTATATAAATTTATGTATTCATAAATATTAAATTGCTCTTTAACACTGCCATTAATTTTGTGTTATCAAATTTTACGCATAAAGAGCTACGTTTTGATATACATACGCATAACATTACACAAGTAGGTAAACTTAATAAATCTAAATTATCTTTTTAACCCCCGACGCAAAAAGAGGGGTGTTATAAGTTTGACGTGTCTGTCTGTCTGTGGCACCGTAGCTCGCGAACGGATGAAGCGATTTCAATACAGTTTTTTTTGTATGACAGGTGAGTTACGGGCGAGTGTTCTTAGACAGTGTTTGATGAAAATCGGTTTACTCGTTTAAAAGTTATGGGGGGTGAAATTGGGGAAGAATAACCGAATGTCTGCAAATATAATCGAGTGGGGTCACAAATGAAAGCGTATCACGTGCACATTGCAAAATAATATGTTCCATGAAAATCTGTTGAGCCCTGAAAAAACTCTGGGGGTAAAGGGGGGGGCGGGATACCCAATATCTGGAAATATATGTGGTGGGGATCTACATCATAACCTATAAAAGGCAGAAAATAAAAACTAAATTAAAAATTTATAGAAACCCCCGATACAATGACCTAAGTACTCTTTATAAAGTAAAAAATAAAAAAAATACATCGCGTTGGGGGACCAGGGGTCAGGTAATAAATAAGTAGGAGCGGTCCCCCAACGCGATGTATTTTATTTATTTTTTACTTCTTAAAGGGAACTTATGTCATTGTGTCGGGGGTTTATTTAAATTTTTAATTTTTGTAAATCCTCTTTACTAATCTTTGGTGACGGATTTAGAAAACATGCTGCCACCACCCCATTTCATCCTGAGGGTGTCGTTAGAGGCGATGGTTGTGGGTAACATAGGAACTACCTACTGAAAATCAAAGGCTTTGTTATTTCTTGTTTCTCCGGCACCAAATTGACTATTGAACTGTATAACGAAATATAAACAGAAGTTTAGCGCTGTAGTACAGAGGTTGGTGCAGATATTTTTAAATTGATAAATTGGAGGTTATTTTGTAACAGTAACTATCTGTGTGGTCTCGTATATAGAATATACAATGTCACCAACCTGTATGGTACAGTAACTGAGGGTATCGTAAGAGGTGACATATGGAACGCAAGAGAAGGAAAACTTGATAGAGACACCATGCCAACCCGTCTAGTAGGCTAATCTGCCTTTAAAGTGGGTCATTTATGGGCTGAAATTATGAAGATGAAGTAGCAGTACCGATAAAAATGCTATTATTAATAGTTCATATTGCGATGGAATTTTAATCATCGCCCCAGTCCATACTGCTGCGACTAAATGCCTTATTTGGACTAAAACTTCAGTAGCAAGAGGAGGGAAATTTGAAATACAACACCAAACTGTGTAGCGAGAGTGTGGCATACCTAGAAAGCCAAATTTCCTCCATCAGATTTTACTATTTGATTTGATTTGCTTGACGGTGTATTTAGTGAGTAATTTTTATGCGGTTTTTAAATACTATACGTATTTAATTTGTATACCGTTTTAGGCGCAGAGTGATGATCATCCAGCCAGATGAGGTGTGATGTCTGGCTAGGGGTCGCAGCGCCTATTCCCCCGATAGTTGTACTCGGGGAATTCTTAACTGCTTATTACTCTTGAAACTTGGCTATTGCGGTGTAAAAGTTTTTGGTAATTCTCGCGTTTGTAGGCGATATTTCTTGATATTGCATTGATAGTTCCGATCTTTCGGGTAAATTGTGTAAAGTATGTAGCATGTGGTCGCTACACCGTCTTGATATAAAGATTGAGCCAACTCGTCTGGAGAACGCGACCGCATGGGTAGGGTAGCCTTAGCAGTGTGAGACATAAACAATTTTATTGACACAAGTATAACTTAAAAATTTGGATAACGATGCAGTCTTGAAGCTATAGAATAGATGGTAAAGACGATCAAAGTATTGAAAAAGTAATGACACAATGAAGCTCAAACTAATATAAATCATCCACCACCTTCCGAACAGTAGGCGGTAAAGGTGTTAACTCAGGCGTTCGGGGTGCTATTGTTTGGCAGTTAACACCTGCCAATTAGTAGTTCGTAACTTCTACATTCCTATTTCAAATAACTATCTTATTTAATTAGGAAAAGTATAAATAAATATCGTTTGCACTCTAATTATATGCCGTTTAATCCTTCGTCGCCACTTTCGCAATTTCTTCGGCCATATACTAATTGGCTAACTACCTGCAGTAGGTACATAACGGAGCGATAGTCACCTGCCCTCCGCGACTCATCTTGTAAGGGTAGGCGCGCACGGATGACTTTTGTCACCGTGACTGTTTCGTCACTTGTATAAAGTCCGTGGCTAAGTATGAAGATGCGCGCACGTTGCGACGTGACAACTGGGTGACATTTTCAATTTTTCATCAACAACTTATAATGTCACGCTGACAAGTCACCCGTGCGCGCCTACCCTTACAAGATGAGTCGCGGAGGGCAGGTGACTATGTACTTTTGTCAGCGTTACCGCTTATTACTTAAATAGCTAGAACAACAGTAAATTTCCAGTTCCTGTAACGTGTATGCACGGAGGTGGTCAGACGTTACAAATGATGAATACCTACACACCATCCAGCAGATCTAGACTTTGCTAAACCTGCAGATCGGTTACGTTCGTTAAAGAAAACCCATTATTCCAGGTATTATCTTAAAATATCTGTAAGACATCAATGATAGTAATCTCCATGTCACATACAAAAATCTCCTCAGGATAAAATGGCTGTTAAAATTATTTATGTATCCATCGCATGGACTAAAAATAAATTTGACGCCTCGTTAATTGATATTGCTTTCCGTAATTAAAATAATGGCTTAGTTATGCGCCATTAAATCAGAGAACTAGGTTAATTCTTTTACTTGCAATAGAACCCGCGTTACGCAAAATAAATGTAAGACGCGATGCGATAACTCTCACGGTCGAGCCGTCTGCGAATTGTGTCCTGAGGCGAGTTTGAGAGAACCATTCACAGTAAAGATTAAAGCGGTACCTTATTTCCATCTATTTTTAAGAACTTAGCTTGGAAATCGAGGTAGGAAAACTTGTTTAAACGGGCATTGTGGTTACTTGCTTACAAACTTCGAAGCGTATCGTTGAAGCAACACATGCAATTATTTTAAGAGCAGCCCTTGTTTCCACCCAACAAAGAGAAAAAAATCGGTTTCCTTTAGATCTATCTACCTCATTCAAATGACATATTATCCCATAAAGGTATTAAATATAAATAAATAAATATCCTTGGACATTTCACACAACGCCATCTCGTCCCAAGCTAAGCAACTTAATGCTTGTGTTATGGTAACGAGATGGATGATAAACTACTTATATATATTTTTTTTTTTGTAAATACATACATGTTATAGATAGAAATGACACCCAGACTCCGAGCCAGTGCCTCTGGTTTAGACAAAGACACTTGCCCGACCCGGGAATCGAACCCGGGACCCGTTGATCCAAAGGCGGCACATCTAACCACTAGACCAACGAGGCAGTCAAATATTATTATTTGCAAAAATATTTGTACTGGGTATATATTTATCGGGGTCCTGCACACTGAGCTGTGGGAATGTCGAGATTTAGGGGAGGGCAATGTCGATAACGTATCAGCGTTGTCCGAAGAGCCAGATCTACTCAGTTGTAGACGCGTTACCGTAGACGGTGGCCGGCGTGCGCTCCGCTTCATGCAGCCGGCGCTGGTCGCAAGCGTACGCTACGAAAACCGCCCCGTACATATTTCTGCTAAGTGTAATGAAATATAATTTAGTGTATATTACGATTTTATTCAACTAATTTTAATTACAGAAATATCTACGAAAGATTTACCGCCGCCTTACAGTGAACGCGCAGACAATAGTAACGATAATTCCCAACAGGAACTAAGTACGGTACGAAGAAATATTTAGTAAATTTGTGTAATAAAATTTAGGAAAGAAGTTATTGATTGTAAATGAAATTTCCAGTCTAACGCTCCAGCATGCGAAGTCATAGATTTATTGGAGAATTGCAAAATATCATCTACAACAGATGACAGCCTTGAAAGTAGTGTCGAATACGCTGAAATTAGAGATATGGGACTCTGGCATTCCACACCACTGGCGCAACGACACAAGTCCAAAATATCGTTAACATGGGTGCTGAAAGAAAATTTGGAAAACGCGAAGGTCCCAAGTAGCAAAACGCAAGGCGCAGGAAATAAGACTATCACAAATATTGAACAGAATCAGCGGTATAACCAAAAGTTGAATGAAATCGACCGTCATAGAAAGTGCAAGTCTAGGGAAGTGAAAGATAGAGTCGTCGGTCGTAACGAGTATTACCATAATCTTAGACTAAGGAATGTGCGTGAGGAATTCGCGGTGCAGGACACTTATTCAGACACTAGTGTTGGCACTGAGGAATACGTCCGAAGGAAACATAGGCATAGGCATAGGAGAAAGAAGAAGAATCAGAATGGAAAGTTCGGGTACGACATTAAAGATTTGGACAGTTTTCTAACTGAGGTAAGTGACGACATAATAAGTAAAAATATTTCTATTGTTGTTATTTTCCTTTCCTCTGCCTTTACCTGTACAACGTGATATTGGCGAAGTAATGATTCCTGTAACATGGCAAGAGTGAAGTGAAAAATATTTCTAGCGTTGCCACGCCGAACACACATGATGTTAGTTCTTTTTTTCAAATATTTATTTCTTGTAATAAATATTATTTCTAACGTTTTTAGACATTTTGCGAAATAACGGCGAACTCGGATTATTGGTACAAAGCTTTGTGGTACACCCCATATGTACTCCATATAGCACATGCATAACAAAAAGAACGAACGTGAACCGAAATTGGCACAAATTTGGGCGAAGGATAAATTACAAGTGATTTAAACTTCGTGATCTTCTCAGAGATTTTATTGTTAAGTTGCTTTGGTTTCCACTCGACTATTAAGTTGGGTGGGTAATTTTATTTTTTGGAAACGCCATTAAAGATAATAATCCATATCCTTGCAAAGATTCTCGGTAGTGCTGTAAATGCAATTCATCAATAAGCAATTTAAAATTACGATATATCTTCGTTGGTTAAACGTTGTATCGTTAATTGAGTTGACTCATACAATGTTATTTGTGATTAAAAATATAATTTATAGCATCTGTATCTGACCTTTTGCCCCGTGAATGAACTCAAAGAGGAAAGTAGGTAGGTAGTCATTTTCATAAACTTACTTATCGCACATCTCTAATTCGTTTTCTTTTTTTTAAAACCTAGCGTATCGAGGAGTCGTCTATTTCCACGTCACCACGAGTGAGAGTTTTCATCTCAGTTTTCATAATGGCTGATAAGTCGAAAGTAGCCCCAAGTAGTAGTCTTAAACCTCACCACGTATCACCAAGGGGGAGGGAGGGGTTAAAAATGTTAAAAAAAACATCACGTGATTAATGGACAGTCCTTAGGATGTTGTCATTGGTGCGTCTTGAGTTGTGTGCTAATTTAGTATTGTTAGGTACCTTGCAAAAATGTACGTACATATCAATCAAAATTTAACTTTTAAAATTTGTAAAAAACCTTAATAGATAGAAGTTCTTTCTAGCCGTATAAGTAAGTCATCCGGCGGAAGCTTATGTCGGACACCCCAAAGTTCAGATACTTCTCAATATGCCATGTTCACCTTGCCCAATTTATGACCCACTACTCAGTCACACTTCCCCCAATTCAATGCAGGGAAATTATTCTACAGTTTTTCACTGACAGGTTTCTGATCAGATAGGTTGAACATTCCTACTAAATTGCCTAGCTACTGCCTTTACTTCCTCGCGGATTTAGAATACATTGTGTCACCACCCCATTCTATCCTGATGGTGTCGTAAGAGCCGACAGAAGGAAATGACAAGGCCGATAACCTAGCCGCAAGGGAAGGAAAACTTGATCCGAAACCCTGTGCCAACCAGTCTGGCCAGCGCGGCACAGTAGGGTAATTACCCTCCATTGGCTGGAGGAGGATCGACTCAACAGTGAGTCTCTATGGGCTGAGTTGTAGTAGTACCTTTACTTGCATTGTACGATAGCATTCTTATGCAATCGGTTAGAGATAGGGCATAGAGAATTACCTTCCATAAAGGATAGCCAAGTAATACCTAATAACCTTGGGTGGTAGTCTTACGACTATACATGCAAATCAACCGATTTAAAACCAATGTTGCGTCATAGACAGCTTTAAACGGTTGAGAGCTCGCCTACAAACATAAAAGAACTGTGTTTTACACTTCATTGTGGGCATTTTTTCATAACTTTGTCTGTATGTAGAGACCTTACCTATTTAATCAAATATATTACACACAATAAGGACGCCATTATCTCAACGAGAGTGCGCGAGTGAGTTCAATCAAATAAATGATTTCAATCGTTTGAAAACAATGAAAAAAATATTTCCAACAAAGTTTTTAATTTATCAATAGTGTTTTTTTATCAAAGATAGGCAATACCTACGCTCGGACGGACCAACTACAACTAATTATGTACATTAATATCAGTAACACATTAAAAAAATCTTTACACAATATTTATGTTTTGTTTTTCAATGCAATGTAATATATGTACTCCGATATCTCGGTAAAATTAAGAAAATGTAGTTTTAATTAGAAAAACATAGTCATCAAAACCAAGCGTTTTAAATTCGTATACTTAGATAATTTAGAGTTAAAAAATATTACGATTTTATATGACTCATTTTAATTACAAAAATATCTACGAAAGATTTACCGCCGCCTTACAGTGAACGCGCAGACAATAGTAACGATAATTCCCAACAGGAACTAAATACGGTACGAAAAAATACGGTTTAAATTCGGTTCTTTATGGGTTTGAAACGGATTGGTTAAATTGGTTTTAAACCGGCCTTACATCTATACTTACGGCACGCTCAGATTGTGATGTTGCCATTGTGTGTTTTAAATCCGTACAATATGACGAGAAATTTGTGACGTTTTAATTTTTTGTTTCCAGGCAACAATCGACCGGCCAGGTAACATTCCGGTAGTGATAGCGTACCCTACCATTCTATACCAGACACATAAGGAGACGCAGCAGGAGTTATCACTGCCCCTAGGAACGGTGGTCAATGCGGTGTTCAAGAAGGAGCAGTGGCTGTACGCGCAGACTCCTCATGGCGATGAGGGATACGTGATGTATGGAGCCTGTTTACCCCTGGGGATTCTACCTAATAGGTAAGATATCAACTTTTCAGTCCAGAAAAATTGCTGGGTTCGGATGCGGAGAATAAAGTATATGGCACAAAACTTTAGAACATCTGGTGTGTAGATGTTCTAACTAAGGTTTTGTTACTTAAATGTATTACATGAGTGCGGGACTCGTGTATCCTAGTCACTTTCTAAAACTGTCCTTTCAGATGATGTTTATAAATCGGTCTTCAATTAAATTTCAAGTTTCTTTTTTTGTCAACAAAGGATGCTTCAGTGCTTGCATAGTAGCGTGCCACATAGGTAATATTTCTTCCCCGTTCCCCGGTTAGATTCATAATTCATATTATTTAGTAAACAAGACCTATAATTAAAAAAAAGCAACTACAGAGTTTCTTGCCAGCTCTTCTCTTTAGAGCAGCATTCCGAACCGGTGCCGGTGGCATTTTCAGCATGAATGGGTTGTGGGACGCAAGACAACCCTTGCGAGATCAAAAGAGTTGGATGGATTGCAAGTATGAATGTAGAATGATAGTCGTGTATGGAGACTACCACCTGGCGTGGGATAGGGGCCGTAAGATGATAATGGTAATTTTAAATATGAAGATCTAAAAGAGTTTTGTGATAAAACCTACGTAAATAAAGTTGCTTTTGAACATATCGATTCCAGCAACATTACCTACCATATCAATCAAACATTATACCTAAGGCAAATAACTTTATATATTACAGAACTTCAGCACAGAAGAAAACTCCTTGCTGGGAGAGCAGCACGGACATCTACCCTCGTCCTTGCGGAAATCTCACTGACAACGAGAAAGAGAACCTCCGCGGTAGAACCCGCTCCGAGTGCCGATATCAACGTACTAAGAGAAAAATCAACGCTTGTGCAGAAAGAAACTTTGATACACTGTACTTAAAGACGAAATCCGCTTCAAATATCAAGCAGGACGTAAAAAGACAGATGCTTTTGGTAGTGAACTGTGATTATGAAGGTAGTGCTTTTAATAAAACGTTGAGTGTGGATAAAGGGGAAGTTGTCGTGTTGGTGCGAGGTGGGATAGAGACCGATGTTGATTCAGAGTGGTTTTATGTGAGGAAGAAGGATGGTAGTCAAGGGTTCATACCAGCGGTGGTCGCGGGCCATGGGTACATTTGAATAGCTTGTTATAAGAGATATGTGTAACTGATGAGGTCATCATGATCAATTCAAATAAATAAATTGGAGTCTGTTTGTAATATGTATTAAAATTACCGCTTGTTACTAAGTGCATTTGGATGTTTTACAATACACAAAAACATAACTTTTTTTTTGCCAAACGCTCTTGACAAAAGCACTTCAAAAAACTTTTGAATTTAGCTGATTATTGTTCGCCTACATAATCGTGCCGATAGAAAATAGCAACTTTGGGGCTTTGATGACAAAGGATTTGTATTCTACGTGTCTATGGTCCAAAATTAACGTTTTGTGTTATGTGATGGTAATTTATAGGTATGGTTAAATAATAATTTCAAATTAAGAAGCCATAGATAAATAGAAGCTGCCTGGAGCTGGTAAAAGAGTGTGTCAATTTGTGTATGTATGTCAAAAAGTTATATGGTGTGGTTTTTAAATGCTCTCCACTCCATATAAAAAATAAACTGCTTTGTGCGTGTCGCTCGTTTTCGGGAGAACTGTATAGGCTGAGCATTGCTGGAAAAAGTTGACAGCGAGCTTTGATTGAGCTTAAATAATTGAATTTAACCATAAATAAATAAAAGATTTGTTATCAATACATGTTTTTATTTTAACGAAAATGTAGTACTTGATCCCTATAATTGAATGTGGTGCACAAATCTATATCGGGGCTCGACCCAGCTATGGCCATCAATTTGTTGGGGGTTGTTCTTAGGGCTACCGAGTACACTGTTGTAGCGGACACTGGCAGTTCAACCCGCACTTCGCCGGAGTAGCTGAGCTGGTATAAGTGTTTCGCTGCTCCTCCAGCTATGACGCAGTCGTCATGGAACATTGAAACGTGGATCCCGTGGTCTGGGATGTCGAACACTGTGACTGCGTCAAGTGAACGCACATGCCAGAGTGAAAGACGAGGGCCGCCGCCGCAAACCTAAAGTTAAACGTTCTGTTGACTCACTAGTGGGTAATTTATGGCCTGTAATGATGATGATATCCCTGGGGGACCCACCAACACTTGAAAAAAAGTTAGTCAAATTGTTGCTTAAAAATGTAACAGGCAGACAATTGCTAGTAAATAGGTACTTTACTGACAAACTAAACCATAAATAGGTATTTTACTGATAAACTAAACCATAATTAGGTACTTTACTGATAAACTAAACCATAATTTGCCTTCGTCTACTATTTTATGTTCTATGTTTATTCTAGCTGTAAGTTTTCGAAATAAATAAAATAGAATCTCCAAATTAGGAAGCATGTTTCGGAGCAATAAAGGCATTGGTCTTGGCTGCCATTCTACATATATGGCAGTTGATACAACAGGTCAGTTTCTTGAAAACTGACATCTAGTCTAACCAAATTGTTATCGGTAGTACCATTGGATGAATCGCGGGAAGACTACAATCGCTCTTCATAGGTACTGGTAGTTTTTTCAGCCCAGGAGTGACCCACTACTGAGTCGGGCCTCTTCCAAATTCATGGAGGGAAATTAGCATACTGTGCTGGGAAGACGGGTTGGCACAGGGTTTGTATCAAGTTTTCCTTCTTTTGCGACTATGTTATCTGCCTGTTGCGTTCCCTTAGTCGCCTCCTACGACACTATTGGGATGGTACGGGTTGGTGACAGTATGTATACTAAAGCCGTCGCCACTGTCAGTACTGGTAGTGAGCCAAATTGGATTAGATTGGTTCGACGAGGAATAAGATATAGTCTCGTAGTTTTTGACTTGACTTCGGGTGCCAACCAAGCACACTAATCCTATGAACAAATGGATATAGAAATAAAACCACTTACAATCCAATCATCTCCAATGGAAGCAGTGCCAACCCATTTGCCAATATCAGGCCTGCTTACTTTGCTGTTAGTGTGGGGTTCAATTTTGCTGCTGCAAGTCAATGACCTCTGGTCCCACAAACGAACGGACCCATCCTCACTTGCCGTGATAAACTGTTGGTTCCTGAAATATATTAAATGTTAATATTTATCATTTTAAAACTCAATGAATATAATCAATATTTGTAATAGACATCCAGGTAACCTTCGCAATGTTCTTTTTTTTACTAGTGACTTCCATGCCTTTGACTCTAGATTTGCGTGATGGAAAGCAACACCAGGGTCTAAGATGGAGCAGGCAATTCAAGGAAATGCCCTGTCGGGCACCGGCTCTCACATACACACGACGGAACACAGTAAAACTTTTTGGCGTCAGACTTATACTACCACAAAGCATGCTGGGTTTTGTTGACTTTTACATGCGTTTTTTTCCAGCATGCAGTGGGGATTTTTTTATTCTGACCCCGCACACATACAAAAATGTACAAAAATTTTGCATTTTTTATTTCCATTTGGGTCAAATGATGTTGAGTATCACCCTACAGTTTTAGTGTTCAATAGCTTGTTTGGAAATTTTAAATGATTTTTTTGTTGTATATTTTATTCAATATACCACTAAAACATAATATTTGCCAGGCATTAAAAGTAAACAAAAGCATATCCATTAACACTAGTCTCTTTTTTAGATTTGTTAGTTAGGGACAAAAATATCATAAAGGTTTCAATACCTATTATTTCATACAATTAAAATAGCAAAGTGCAAAAATAAATCTCAATTCTTATTAAACATGTGTTTCATTTAAACGTGATATATCAATCATATTCTATGACTTTTTTCAGATGTTGACATCTTACAGATATGTTTGTATGTGTTAAAATTGTACTTACTTTCCATGAACACTGTGTATAAAATCAGTATGCCCAGTATATGTTGACACCAAGCTTCCATCTTCCATATTAAATTTGTAAATGTTGTTATCACCACAACCAGCAAACAGTTTCCCTTGTGCCTTGCAAAGCCATAAACTATTCACATCATTTTGTTCATGCGACGATTGTGAAGGTAGCCTTATCGTCCAAGCAGGTTTACTTAATTTAGCATTAACTATACTCTTCCAGACCCATCCGAAAATTTCATTGACTGTGCCAACTATCAAGAACTGATCGGAACTAGCAAGACTACATATTTGATGGCCAAATTCAAGTTTGTGGATGTACTTTGGTTTATTGTAGTCGCTCGAGTATAATTCAGCCACAGGATTTAATATTCGGTCAATGCTGAAAAGATAATTCATGAAATAAATTATTAAAATGTTTAAATACATGTTTGTTACGGTAAATTACATTTAACTTTTGAAATTATATTACAAACAAACAACGGAACTTAAAAATACTCACTCAAAAACTGCAATCTGACTGTAAATATTACCGGCTACTAAATACTTTCCACAAGGCGACAGTGTTTGGCAGAGGACAGTGTTATACAGAATTTTATCAAGCATACTTCGGCCGTATTACTGTATTTTATTAAAGTTCTTTCTTGATTTATTGCAAACATAAACATTGGATACACATAACCTTTAAAAATCGAAACAAGTTTCATCACATCCATAGACTGTAGAGTGTGGCAAAGAGTAAGTCAGTAAAGAGATAGTGTGGTGTGCTGTAGAGTAGAGTTGATATCACATTACAGAATATTATCTCAAATAAACGATAACAATAAACACACATAAAGTAAGTAAAAAGCAATTATCATCAAAAACAATTACTTAAGATTTTATTTTAATTAAGAATATTACATACATGATTTCTATTATAGGCTCTTTACATATTTTAGTCGAATGACAACATTAGGACCACCTCTTTACAAATTTAGGCATGACAGCCAGTCAGACAGACTGCAGACAGCTATCCATTCCTGATTCCACAAAAAAATCAAAACTTACCAAGATGGACGTGTCTGTGTAGAAAATACTTTAGATTGAGGTGCTTTTAATTGTTAATGGTAAGAGTGTTTACGTTTAATAAAGTGAGATATTCTGTAGTTACAACAACCAGTTTATGTACATATTTGGCCTATAAACTCACAAAATATACAATCAATCATCGGTTAAATACTCGTGAGACGACATGCTGAAATTGATTTATGAATTTTAGGTAAATAAACCGGCGACATGTACAATGGCATCGGATTGACTACGCCACGAGGCTCCGGTACGAATGGGTATGTGCAAAGAAACTGGGCATCGGTGCGAAAAACCAAAGATTCGGTGAATTATCGCACTGAAGAAGAGATTGCCAAATTGGACTCGGCATCAAATAAACAGCCCAATCGTGAGATTCTCGACCATGAGAGGAAACGAAAGATTGAAGTGAAATGCGCTGAACTAGAAGACAGTCTTGAAGAACAGGGGTGAGTTGATTATCCTAAAAACGCTTCGTAATACTTCCCGCTACCCCTACAGAGAGTGCATGCATTTTTATTTTTTTTGTGACGTAATATTTTACTTCGTTTGTCTTTAACGCGACTTGTTTAGATTTTCATAGACATATTTCTTGTGGTTCAATCAATATAAGCAGATAATTATATGTTTGTAGGTGATATGTGGTATTTGTAGTGACATATTTAGTAGTGCCACCTTTGGATCCACAGCTCCCGGGGTCGGGCAAGTGCCTTTGTCTAAGCCAGAGGCACTTGCACGGAGTCTGGGTGTCATTTGTGTTTGTGAATTACATGTTTGTAAACTGCCCCCGCGATACAGGTTATGCCTAGGGATATTGCGGTTAAAAAAATCATCCTGAGTATAGCACAGTGTAGTAATTTCCCTCCATGAACCTGGAGGAGGCCCGAGTCAGTGGTGATTTATGGCCTCAAATCATGAATGCTGAAGTAAACAAAGATATATTTTAAAGATACTAGAAATAATTTGCACAATTCTCTATTTCTTACCACTAACTGGTGACCGAGGCTTTGCTTTGATCTAGATCTTGTCTTTCTTTTATTTTCCTTACTTCATAGTACAAAACCATACCACTTTATTTGAACTACACAGCTATGCTTTATTAATGAATATTCATTCATTAATAAATCTTATTATGTCGCTGAAATATAGTTAAATGCTGGTGTTAAAATGTACAAAGGGTAAAATATGGTACAATATACCAAAACAATGAGAATGCTGAATATAACAAGTTATGTTAATAATATATTTTAAACTGTATTCTTTTATCTAACCTATAAAATTCTTGTGTCACTGTGTGTTATTGAAATCTTCAGAAACTGATTTTTGTGAAATGTTGTGTGCATATTGGGTAGGTGTGTGAATTAGACAACATCTATGTTTCATCTCCTTATATGTTATGGAAGGTCCACCCCAAAATAATATTTATATTTTTTGAACATTTCTTTTTGTTTTTCTATGATACAGCATACATACATACATAAAACCCTACATTTTCACCCCACTATTATCAACCCCTATTTTTAATAGTGATAATTATATGACAAAACAATGTTTGCGGGGTCAACTAGCTTTTCTATAACTATGTATAACTGTCTGCACTGTCTGGCCTTTGCCGTCTTAGGTACAACACATACCTAAGATTTGTTCTCACTACTGGCACTTACTCCTTCAACCTGCAAATTCTTGCTTCTACCAGTAAATGGTTATTTAAGTGGAATATCCAAAAACCGCGCCCGTCGATCTTATGGCCAGGCTGCACCAACCCACCACCTCGTCGTATGGTGTCGTGGCAGTTCATGACTCTTATTCCCTGGAGCCAAACCCTCCGCGATATCGCTAACTCGGCGCTGTCATCTGTTTCTCGGTGACGTGCCGGTGACGGCGGCGGTGGACAAACGGCGTAAGCCTGTATGGCCCCAAAGGATCCTAAAGGCGTATAGGTGGCAGTACGGTCGAGACCGATGTTACACCTAATAACCTTACTTATATGTAGGAACACAACACAGCAGATGTTACTTTCACTATACATGCCCATCCAACACAGGTTTTTTTTTAATAGATAGAGTGATTAAAGAGGAAGCTTTTAATATATGCATAATATTGTAGAGAAACACTGATACATTTAGAGGTTCATCATTGCACCCGTGCGAAGCCAGGACAGGTCGCTAGTTGAAAATAAAATCTAAATCTGTGCATATTGGGTACCAACTATAAATTGTGTTACATATAAATATAAAAATGGTGTTCGAAATTACATCCTATAATCAATCAAATTTTGTAACACAACCTGTGCCTATTGACATTGCATATCGATTTGTATGTATTACCCAACGAAATAGCCCTTGTTGCCGACCCGGAAACCCCTCGACTATGACATCAATAGATCGCCACCCTCGTTCCGGGGCGACAACCCTTGCGCCGGAGTGAAATCAATAATTCAACAGTGCGAGACGAGCCGACCCTTCATTATTCCATAACTAGAGTCACGGGCCACACTCGGTTTACGGTCGCCAACCCAGTACGTTCTTATCGTACTTATTGTTTTCCAAAAGTAATTGCAAGCGGTTACACCGCGTATCATGCGCTGGTAGGTATCGCGTTACGAAATTTATTATAAGATTTTCATTACGGCCGCGGTACTGGCGCGACACTCGTGAATCTATCGCTCACCGGCGGAAGGTTTACACGTGCTACGCCGACTCCAATAGCTAGACGTCTACTTTTCTGAGTTATGAGCGTGTCTTTGGTGTGGTTGCGCAGGTTGCCCAGGGAGGAAATAGCGGCGCGCGTGGCCGCCTTCAGAGCCAAGATATCGGAAGCCAGCGGGGAGAAGGAAGTTCCGAGGGATGAGTTCGGGAGAGTCGCGTGAGTGTTTACTTATTCATTCCCCTTTTTTCGTCTCGACTGTTTGTTCTAGTGCTCGCTCGGGACCGGGATATAAAATGGGATAGGTGCGGCGCTTTTTCTTTTTACACGCCGTGAATATTTAAAGGCGATTGGCATTGCCAAGCATTTGTGTCAATATTTGTGCGGGTAATTTCGTGCGCGCCACAGTCATGAAAAATGGAACGAAATCGGATGGAAACAATACCTCTCAACTGGGACACCTGGGTAATAAAAACAAGGACGAAAGATAACAGTGTAATTAATTGTAGGTTTGTGTACCTATGCGAGAAACACGTAACGGCAATGTTTGGTTCTCCCCATTCAAGAGTCTTGATGAAGTTTAGCCTGCATGTGGTTGCTTATTGCCTATTTATTTTCTATGAAATTCCAAGAGTCAAGCTTAAATCAAAATGAATAAATCTAAAATTGGTCAAGGTAATGAAATAGTCAATCGATATGTTTTTACTACTGGCAATTTCACCAAATAAATATTTTGATCAATTTTGTCTCTTTAAATCCAATCTATGTAAGTATCCAAGTACGTATTTAACAAATTATGGCAACAATTTGCGTCTCGTGACCGACTTAGCATCAAACCCGGAAACTTTTATGTACAGTGTCTGCTGCCACATGCAAATGTTACACGGCTAAGGCAAACACGCGACGAATATTTTGCCCATTGTTACTTTCATCAATTTCAATGTTAGCAACAATATCAACGTTTTCAATCAGCTAACTTTAATTACTTTTTTTATTTGCTGATTGCAAGCAATAACAATCCCATAGACTAGCAATATTCACTAACCAATAAACAATGCTTTACCGTTAAATTGATTTCTCGTGCGTAGGAGGCGCGCATAAATTTTGCAACAATTTGTTCATATTTTCCATATAACATGCTTACCGATTTACCAGATAAGTTTAAAAAGTAATTAAGATTAATTTAGGGGCAAATATTTCACACGTTATTTTCAGTGTAGTTCTTCGGCCAACTACTACTAAGCCCATAAATGAGCCACTGCTGAGTGGGGCCTCCTCCCATCATAGGGAGGGTAATTAGCCTTTTGTGCCAAGGGGGGCAATCTATTGGGCCTACTGGCCCAATGGATTGCCCCAGGCATTCGTTTCCAGTTTTCCTTCTCTTGCGGCTATGTTTTCGGCCTGGTCAATTCCTTTGTCGGCTACCTTCCTTCTATGACACCTTTAAGATGGAATGGGGTGGTGACACCATGTATTCTAAATCCGTCACCACACGGACTATGATATTTATATCAATGTTCCTTATTTATCTGCAAGGGCCCATGTGGCTCTTTACCGAAATTCATTAAAATTAGATCAACGCGAAAACGAAGAAGAAGACTAGGTCTTTAATGATTTTCTTCAGATAGATACGACGTAAATTTTGGTTGGTCCATATTATATTGACGACGTATTTATATCTTGGCGTTTATCAGTTGGGAGCTGTATTGATGACGTAATTTATAACTCCCTGGGCGGAGCGGCATCGTAAATGTCAAGTAAACCTTTGTCTGAAATAGATGACGTACGCAATAACGAGGCCTATAACTACTGGTTAGATAACTTCTACTCGTACACCTCGCTCTACCTTACCACAATATTAAAAGCAGACTTTGTAAGCTTACTTGTTACCAGGCCCAGTGCTCAGTCCTCAAATTTCATGTTGGGACATTAGCGTACTGTGCTATACTGGTCATACAAATAGGCATAACATTTTTGAAGATTTCTTGCCGTTGCGGCTACTTTTTCCGTCAAATCATTTCCTTTAGTCGCCTAGTAATACCCTCAGGTTAGATAAGGTACGTGAAGGGTGTTGTAAACTTGTCACTACACAGTCGCCCGAGTCACGCCTTTTCTCTTTTTATGTGGGATCGTTTCTACTTAAAGGATGGAACACAATCCATCTGCAGGATGTTGGATGGGCGTCATGTGAAATATCTGACCTCCGTGTTGCAGGCGTATAAAACCGTCGGTACCAGCTGCCATTCTACCATATATGACATTCGTTACACGTTATGGGAAGAGTGAAAACTGTCAGCTGGTCCAACCGTAATAATTACTGGTTGCCCTCTGATGGGTTTTGGGTGACAGACGGCAATCGCTCCGTGTAAATACTTTTAGTTAGCCAAATAAGGTTAGATGTCGACGATGAAGCACGGTGCAGATCAGGGTAACTTACTATTTTCGATTGTAGATGCAATTACTAGTATTAATATCTGCAAAATTTCAATAGTGCTTGTGTCAGAAGCGTGTAGAATACGCCGCGAACTGACACTATGTATAGGCTTAGTTTAGTAGGTTATCAAAATTGTCCAAATCGACAATCAGAATATAGTTGATTATGACCCTCTTAAGTTATGAAGTTTTGGGCCTAGTTGTTACAAATATGCACTCATCGAACTTCCAGTAGAGCCAGACTTTGCTTAGTCTGCAGATCGATTGTGATCCGCCCTATCAGTAAAATCCATCCCTCCACATAAAGAGAAGAGGCGCGGCTCAGAAGGCTGTGTGGCGACAGTTTAAGAATACATTTTCACGGACCTTGTCTAACCTGAGGGTATTACTAGACGAGTAAAAGAAAGGACACGACAGACAACTAGCTAGCAGGTGAATTGCAATTTTTCTTCTAAACATTTCTCCACGAAACACGTGCTAATTAATTTTAATTATTATCTGTCTAGTCCTTGTTTAGATATGCTTATATATCTTCGCTGCCCTCTTTTTCCCAACGTCTGATATCAAAACAAACATTATCTCGCGAAAAGTAAAGTCTTGACCCGAAAATCTTATTGTATTAAAATACTCTATTTATTTATTTTTACACTAGACATTCTGTTTACGTAACTACTTTTGTGGCCATTAAAGCATTTTAGTTTCTAACATTTATTTATAGTATTTAGTCTATATGTGTATTATATTTATACTATTCGGTAAATAAACACTGGCCTGCAACACTTACATCGGTAGTTCATAAATAACATAGAACAAATACAGTTGTAATTTCGCAAGAAAATTTATTGCGGCTTTTGAAATTTAGGGAATTTATACTCGACTGCCTTGAAAATAGGATTGATTTATTAAATGTGTAGAATTTCGCTTGAGAGTTCCACTCAAAGAATTTACCGAGATAGAATTAAAAGTTTAACTGAGCTTTACTTGGCCTCCCATTGGCGTCCTCCATTAATTGATGGGATATTAGTCTACTGTGCCATGGTGGTTAGACCGATTTCAATATCAGTGGTCTCCTTAAAATAGCACCCTCACAGGATCGATTATAAGGTATTTGTTCTATTTTCTAAATTTGCCACCACACCACATATTCTCTCTCTTTTTGTAATGTTCCCTCGTTCCTTATTTCCAAAACAAAAAACAGTTAGCAAAAGTGTGCCACGCAGCACGACGCATATCCGACCGCTCAAAGGTCCTTACATATCGATCGTGGTGCATGACGTTTCACCCCACACCCTCCCTTCAGTGGGGCAAGACTCGCTGGCGCACCCCACTCTAATAATAACTAAGGTCATTTCGCAACGCACATAAATAGCAGTGATAATAAATTGGCACTGTTCGGCAATACCATGGAAATGCGCCATTTGTTCGCTATATGGTATAGTAAAAGTGGATCGTCGTTTGCTTAAATGTCTTGCCTTTTTCTTTGAACCGCGCCTAATGCTTTAATAGATATCAAAGTAGCTCTGGTCTGCGTAATTAGTACGCTTTTACACCTTATTCGATTTATCAATTTTGATGAGTTACAGACGGAATAGATGTTGTTTGTAGATCTTAAATCGCTATCATAGTATTGAAAGTGGTATCTATCACAGGGGGATGCTAGTGAACGTGGAGATGAGCAAACGTTCCAAAACTACACTGGCGAAGCTGAGAGTACATGTTAATATCGCGTTCTATATGAGTCACAACACTGGTAAAGTAATTGGTTTAGTATTATTAACAGCATTTCAGGAACATACATTAGATGCAGTACCCTCTGTGTTTATCTTAAATCACTATCACTACATAGTATAAAACAAAGTCGCTGTCGTCTGTCCGTCCCTATGTATGCTTAAATCTTTAAAACTACGCAACGGATTTTGAAGCGGTTTTTTTTAATAGATAGAGTGATTCAAATGGTTGGTTTAAATGTATAATACATGCATAATATTGTAGAGAAACACTGATAAATTTATATGTTCATCATTGCACCCGTGCGAAGCCGGGGCGGGTCGCTAGTCAGAAATAAAAAACTGCAATTATTTTTAACCCAACAAATAATTAGTCGCATTTTAGCAATAAATTGCCAAACCGAACGAAACGGCAAAAAAAATGATATAGGTATCATCATTATGGTTATTTTTTACGTTTAGTTTTAATTTATTTATTTACTGAATAAATAATAATTAAAAATAATTGAAACATAATTAATTACATATTATTAGACGTTAACTTAAATATATCATGTTTATGTAGGGATTATATTTCCTGACGAGGGTGGCATTTTGTTTATTATTTGGCATTATATTCGTCCGGAGTTCGATTGTTAATAGAAACAAAATGACAATTAAGCTTTGGTACGACAAGGTACGAAACTCGTAAAAGCTTGGTAGCTTGGCTTGGTAATATTTTAATTTGGTTATGATTCTGTTAATCAGATGTTATATTTAAAAAGGAAATATGTTTAAGTAACTACTTATTATACTACAATTAGGAAATCCTTCGACAAAGCGAAAGAAATAAGAAATTGTATGTCTATTTTTTTTATTCAATAACTTAGCATTTTGGATCATAATATTTTGTAAATATTTGGCGTGGGTAGCAAATACAGTAACATAGGCAATACAATAAAAATAACTAAAGAATAAATGTTATTTTTTTTTATATTTTGTATAATTTACACTTCAGGTCAGTTTCCAGTAAATAGGTTATATTACAAAAGAGCATGTTTGAATATTATTTTAATTTTACAAAAAAACTTTATAGATTTGAAAGCTCTCTCACTCTCTCACACACACAATGTTTTATTTAAACGAACTGTAATAGTCTCTCTCTAATTTTCCACTTTTATCTGTAAAAGCTGAATAGCGTAAATTAGGATATTCCGTGGTTTACCATTCAGCTTCACCAGAGATCACCAGAGGCCTGGTGACACAGCACTGAATATTATTGTATATGCTCCGCTGAAATTGAACATCTGTTTTGCGTGATGATAGTTCTTAAACACCACGCAAAACCAATCTCATGTAGCACCTGATATTCAGCTATATAGATGCGATAGATATTCATTCTAAAGTACGATCCAAAATATTTCAAGCGTGCTATAAGATCTTGACACTTGAATTTAGAACAATCACGCGACCGTAAAAGTGGCTAGCTGTACACAAAACTTGAGGTGCCAGTTTGCAAATTATAATTTGGTACTATCTACATTCTACCTTTTCACTCAGTTCCTGCGGTTGCAAGATAGATTTGGAAAACCTACATTACCCAGGCCTACCAATTTCAATCCTTTATTTATAAATGATGAAATTTCTAGACTAACTATATCTTTGCGATAGTTGCTAAAACCTTTGCAAGTAGTGAATATTTGTAGAAATGAAAAAAAAATGGCATTACCACAAATCGTGCGTGTTTTGAAATCCCACATTAGTCTACTGCTGGACATAGCCTCCCCTAAAGAGCTAAATAACTCGTGTTAATTTTCTGTTACATTAAAAAAAGTTTGTCAGAATGTTTTGTTCTATTCTTAATTGACTACTACCACTACTACTGAGCCAATATTTATTTATTTATTTATTTATTTATACTTTAGGATCTCCAACAAAGAATACACAATACAAATTACTGTTATAAAAATGTACATATCGGTCTTAAAACTAGTGTTTCTTCAATTAAAGGAGATCACAGCATGCACATAACATAACATAAAATATAAAACCTGCTGGATAGACATTGAAATAGAAAATTAAAATTAAATTTAAATTGTAATAAGAAATTGAAGTAGAAATAGAAGTTTAAATAAATTAAGTGTACAAATCAAATGTTTAATTTAATATAAATGTATAATTAAGTGTAAGTGTAAATTATACATTTATAATATATGACCCACTGCTGAGTCGAGCCTACTCCAGTTACATGCCGGGTAATTGGCCCACTGTGCCACGCTGGCCAGATGGGTTTCGTATCAAGTTTTCCTTCTTTTTGCAGCAATGTTATCCTCCATATTATAGTTTTTATAGCCGTCATTTCCTTTTGTCGGCTCTTACGAGACCCTCAGAATGGAATGCGATGGTGACACTATATATTCTAAGTCCGTCACTACACTGACTAATAATCACTGCATAATTGACTATGCTGTGTTATTGAACCACTAAATTAAGACATTTCTTCGATGCTAGCAATTTGAATTGTTCTTCATTCAACTTTAAAAGTTCTAATAAATGGTACACGTGCGCGAAAGACGTATAATCTAGCAACACTTACAGAGATAGGCGAAATGTCTATCGTAATTAGCAGGAGCGGTGGGGCGCGCCTACTCGCCTCAATTTCGGCTAAAGATAGACATAAACCGCCTGCCAGGATCAACACAACAGTCTCGCCGAGCGATTAAGGGCAGGTGGGCTCATGCATACTGGGTTTAGATCGATGTGACGGTAACGCCATATGATTGTATGGCGTGGATCTACGGCAGAGTCTCTTCTTTACCGTATTGATACTTAAATTAGATTTCGCCAACCGACCAAACCGATTGTACAAATGATGAAACCGATACTTCTTGCTTGCGATTCCAAATCTTACAGATGTGTCTGGATCAAATAAACTTAATGCTGCTTAAGCCTACATGTGTCTTTGTCTAAACCAGAGGCACTTGCTCTGTGTCTGGGTTTCATTTGTGTTCGTGAATTACATGATTGTAAACTGTGCTGAAAAAAAAATCCAAATATCGGACATACTTCTCTCTCGCCATTTTCCCAATTGCATCGAGGTTCAATGCATCAGTCTAACTTTATTTGGCTAACTACCAGGTTTGCGATTGTCATCTGCCCTCTTTGACCCGTCTATCAGGACAACCGGTAATTATTTGGTCTGGTCTGTCAGTTTTCATGCTACCGGCTACGTGTATTGACTATGATTTATTGCACGCAGTAAGTTTTGTTTGCGAAATAGTATAACATTTATTCTGAAGTGACGTTTTATTATTTGCAGGAATAGAATTTTATTGCGTGCGCGCTACGTACAATTGTTTTGTGTTCAGTGTTCAGTCGTTAATAAAGTTTTCAGTTTTGTTTTCTTTTACTACAAAACTTAGTTATCTATGTAATAATACGTCGGGTTTTGATAGAGATCCCGTAATATCGCTTGTTTTTATTAGAATCACCATTTACCACAAAGTTAACACACAATCACCATGGAATTAAATTAGAATTATCTATTTGTTGTTTTTTTATTTATTTGCGGGCACAAATTTTACAGGCACAAATTAACATTCTAAAATACCACAATGTCTCACAAAATTGCTTAAGCAATTTGTCTGTGAGATCGCAATTTTTATAAACCATAGTCTTATTCAACACTTAAGATATTTTATAATATTCCTAATTTCGAATTTTGTTATGGTAACATATTGATTAGGTACTTCTTATATTCTAATTTGAATTTATTTGTACACTCTTCAGTTCTAATATCTACGGGTAGGCTGTTCAGTAAATACGGTATCAGTAAATAGTCAATACCTTTGCTCCAAATTTGCGCGTTTTAAACTTGTTTCTTGATTTTTTTTCCTACCTCCTGTATGCTTTACTTTCATGTGTTGGTTAATAGCCAATTAAAAGTTGCGACCTTAATTGGATGCAAACTAACCTAGAGTATGCCCATAGACGCACGGTACCCGGAGCCTACAGCCTCATTCTATTGTTTGTTGCTAATATGTATAACAAACTAATTTGTTTATACGTTTTATGGAATTATCGAAATCTACTAGGGTTGATGCTGTTTGTTTGACAAGAGGATTTTGTAAAGATAAACAAGCGAATACGACACATTATTTTGAAATCAGTATCCTGCTAAAATGGTATATTATATTTAACAAGCGATAACTAACAGCTGTAAACCCTAGGCGACAAGCAGCTAATTAGATTATTCAATTTAATACGTCGCGTTGTCGACAGATTGTTTGGCAGGGTACAGCAAAACATTTATCAAAGTTAATTGCTTGTGGTCCGCTGACAGTGCGATATTTTAGCAAAAGCCGTATTTATAATATGTTAAGTTTGTTCCTATTGCTATCATATTGTTGTCTTGACATTCCTAGTATGATTCCTAAAAAGCTTGATACCAGATTTGTCTACTGAACAGATTCTCATTTTACGTCTTACATCATAACTGCAATCCTTTCTTCGTAATAATTTTCGACTTCAAACAAGCTGCCCTCGTTTCATCTAAGGAACATAGGAAAATCTCGTCGGAGCGCCGTGCATAAATTGGTTCGTTTTAATACAAAGGTTTCCAAGGGTAAATATTTCCCTTTGTAAGAGGGTGATGCGACGGAGCGCGGTTCCGATGTTTGCGCAGGCTGCGCGCGTCGCAGCTTCCTGCCATGGCGGTCGTCAGTAGCGCCGCCGGCCCCTCGCCGGCCGCTGCCATGTCGCTCGCGCCCCGACCTATATCTTGTCTTCCAGCGGGTCTACCGCCATGATTTAGATTAACACTTTTTAACTTAGCATTAAGAAATCCAGTCTTCCATTAGATAGTAAGTAGGTTAAGATGAACAGGGGCAGGGTGCCGCGACGCGATCAAAATAGGATAGTTTTTGAGCGACTGTGGCGCGGCACGTTCCAAGCGGTGCTAGCCGGCCCGCAACGCAGACCTCGCGCCTCCTCTCACGATCCCAATGCGGAGCTGAGCGTGGTGCCTGCGGTCATGCCTCAGCAGGCTGCCCCGATCGCCGCCGACCCTCTTGAACCCGCTCTTAGGACGATCTTAGAGGGTTTAAGGCAGTCCTGCTGCTGCAGGTGTAATTGTGCGACGGAACGCAACCTTAACGACAATTTGCAGGTCTGTCTCTCCAACAACGATGAGCGGAAGTCCATGCGATCAGTCATAAGGTGTGCAAGTATTATCGATTGGGTACCTTACTGTAGTGTAAAGACTGCAGCGCGCACTTATTTTAAATTGTCCATTACATGTTCAAAGTATGCTCA
This sequence comes from Clostera curtula, assembly GCA_905475355.2. Lineage (NCBI taxonomy): Eukaryota > Metazoa > Arthropoda > Insecta > Lepidoptera > Notodontidae > Clostera > Clostera curtula. The sequence continues at coordinate 17,949,338 of FR997797.1, read as the reverse complement.
GGCATACATTTAAACGATTTCACATGTTTCAAATTGTAATTAACTTAAACATGTTCGATAAGTTTGAAGATATTAGAGCAAGATGCTAAAATGTATTATTTCCCTATTTTTAGCGCACTTAGGTGCTAACCAGGTAAATATGAGTTGGTAATTTAGTGTTTAGGTTTTCGTATCAATAGCGTATAGCAATTAAGTAACAATTACAGCTTTTACTATGATAACATTACTTGAATACATTTTTTGCTTTGCATGTGTCCGCCATATTGAATTGTTGTTTGTTTGGCAGCGTTCGCGAAACGCACGCGGTAGCAGAGGCTCAGCAAGAGAAGAATGCACGTTTGCGAGATGCCTTCGGCATTTCGCCGCGTTTTGTGGAGGGGTCTAGTTTGGACCCAGAGCGTCGCGCCAGAGAACATGCTCAGAAGTACCCGCTTGTTCGCACGCCGAGCCACGAGCGAGAAGAACCTGACTCATATGCCACTAAGAAAAAGAAGAAACGAAGGTAGTTTACTTTAATTTCATTTAAGACTAAACTAATAGGGTGATATTAGTTATTATTTATCATGCTTGTAATTCAATGTTATAAACCTAGGTCAGTGCATATTATTATTGTATAATGAGTAACTACTTTAGTTAATAATAGTCCTACCATGGACGTATAAAAAAAGTCGGACAGAGTCTCGCTAACTAAAAACTGTGACATCATAGTCGGCCAGATCAGCTATATGTACAGGCCAGCACGCACACTTTCACACATTAGTCGGCCATTACGCGCGTGAACGTCGCTGCTTAATGACGCAATATGCGGCGAAAAAATAAAAACTATAAATCATGTCTTGCGTGGTAAAATGGTGTAAAAACCGAAAGTGACCGAAAGAAAAACAATCCAGGAATCACGTTTCATACGTAAAAGAATAATTCAATCACTTATTTCCAGATTATATACATTAAAATCAATTTGTATTTGCTAGAACAAAACAATTAATTTTAAGTACAGTGTTGCCAATATTCACGTGAGCAAATTAACCGAAATGTGGGCAATTTTTCGTTTATTATAAAAATCAATATATTATTATGGTTAATTATTTAATAGTTACTACTGGGTATTTTATTTTATATTCCTTTTGCTAGATTTTCTAAAGAAAATTAAGTATGGAGAAATGATTGAATTAAAATTACTTAGTAGAAATTGTAATGGTGAAAACGATTGGATTCCAAACAAATACAGTGTCATTTGCAGTATACATTTTGATGCGGATGACTTATAAACAACTAAAGGAGGACTCCGGCGTGTTGTTACTTATGCAGTACCTTAAAAGGTAAATTAGCAATCTACCAAGTCCATACCAGTAATACAAAATAAAAAGGAAACTGTTCCGCTTATTTTTTCAAAATTTAAATGTAGATTGTAGCTATTGTGTCGGTATATAATAATAATAATAAATATCCTTGGACATTTCACACAACGCCATCTCGTCCCAAGCTAAGCAACTTAATGCTTGTTTTATGGTAACGAGATGGATGATAAACTACTTAAATACATTTTTTTTTGTAAATAAATATAAATAAATATCCTTGGACATTTCACACAACGCCATCTCGTTACAAGCTAAGCAACTTAATGCTTGTGTTATGGTAACGAGATGGATGATAAACTACTTACATACTTTCTTTTTTTGTAAATACATACATAATATAGATAGATATGACACCCAGACTCCGAGCCAGTGCCTCGGGTTTAGACAAAGACACTTGCCCGACCCCGGAATCGAACCCGGGACCCGTTGATCCAAAGGCGGCACATATTCTATCTATAATATGTTTAGTACATATATATTATAGATAGAAAAACACCCAGACCCGGGACAAATACTTGTAGGTCGTACAAATATTTCTTCCGTGCGGGGATAGAACCCGCGACATGCTGCGCAGCAGTCGATCGCTCAACCACAGCGCCAACCGTGTCGTCGAATCGTAAAAATATTCATACATTATTTTAATCCCCAGTGCTTTATTTTGTTTTAATATTTGTTTGAGTCAAGACACGTGGCAGAGGAATAAACTGTTACTGTACCATTTAATACCAGTGCTTCTCAAGAGGTGCGCAATAAATTATAGTTAGGCAACATAAATAAATTATCACAAAAATATTTTTGGTAATGAATGCATTTCTTTTAATTTAGAATCGTTTTCAACACATCTCGAAATTAGAGGAAATTTCAAAAACCTCTCAAAGTAAAAGACATTATTATAAAAAAAAATACTCAGCATTTAGGATGTTAAAGTTAAACATAACAATTTCTAACAATTTTTTTTTTATATTTTAACCATGTTTTTATTGCAAAATTTTGTGTATCTTGGCAACCCCAAAATTAACTCACACATACAGAGCTGCCGCCATTTTGGCGTTTCACTTTTGTCTTAGCCAGAGTTCCGTCCGCCTTTTTTTATACGTCCATGAGTCCTACTAATATTATAAACGCGAAAGTTCGGAAGTATGGATTGTTACTCTTTCACGTAAAAACTACTAAATGGATTTTAATGAAACTTTACAATCATATTTACAATCATATAGCTTATACATCAGAATAACACATAGGCTACAATTTATAAAGATATTGTGTGAATTGTCCAAAATATAACAATTAGTGTCAGTTAAGTAGAATAAAAATCTGACGAACAATAAAATCCATCATCACGCTGGTAAAACCGCGGGGCACAGCTAGTATAGAATATTATTAAAAATTATTCCTATTATTAAGTTTTAAATTAGTCTTAGGTACTTAATTAATTCAGACTGCCTCGTTGGTCTAGGGGTTGAATGTGCCCCCGTTGGATCACACTTTGGGTCTCCGGTTCGATTCCGTACACCAAGTGCAAGGGTTTTGTTTCTTAAAAACACAATGAACCTAGTTATAACGTATTTTTTGTACATTGAGGAGGTGAAAAAGAATATTGTAAAGTAGAAATTGTGCAATCACATGGTCATTATAAGTTATGTACACATAAGTAACGTCGTCATAGGGAATGAATTAATAATGATTTGATATATTCTAAGATGCATTTTTAATTGATTGATATCTTTTTTTACAGTATTTCCCCAGAAGCCAAAAAGATGAAGAAGAAAAAGTCCAAGAAGAATAAAAAAGAAAAGTAAGTGTCAAATGTATAATGTACAACAAATCTTTTTAATTTTTGTTTTACGTTAAACCTTTTCCTAAATATTGGCGTAAATTTCATAGATTCCTTTGAACCCAGACAGGTGATCCTACGGTTGTCGAAGAGGCAAGTATTACATTTTGTATTTTTATTTCTTTATATTTTTTTATTTTGAACAATAAGTAAAACTGTATTGTTCGTAATTTCAGAGAAAGACACTTGTTATGGAATTATCTTATTAGGTATGGTACAATTCTCCGTATACTTCCGAATGTAATAATGCCGTCCTCAGTATAGGGATTTATATAGATGCCATTCGAAGACTATCTCTAGTTCTGGACTAACTTGGTGTTAGAGAATCCCCATACAGCTAAAATAAGTGATATCGTATCCGAAACTGATACACAGTAAATTAAGGGCCATTTAGTTGATCCAAATTAAAATTAGAAGTAATGAAAAGCTATTACAGATTATAGCAAATGTCAATATTTAATGTTAACGTTTTTGTGATTATCACATTCGAGTCCAAACCAATAAAAATCAAAATTAGTCCTTATTATCAGTGGTATCAGTTTTCGGTATGATATCACTATTTAATATTTTGTGTATTTGAGCGATAGCTTTTCGCGGCTAAAGGGAGACAAAAACATTGATGTTATTTATATTATGTAGAGTACCTATATCACTTTTTAAACATATATTTTGATCGCGACTTCGTTATATGAAGAAGCTTAATTAACAAATAATTAAATATATCTATAGTTTTGTCTCTGCTATATGCCACACATATGTAAAAATTCTCTTTTAATAAGGAAAAACTAATATCAATTTATCCACTGAAATAATGTACTACTGACGTAATTTTAAATGAATAGAAATAACTTTTGTATAACCTGGTCTTGAGACTCGGTAAGCCAATAATTATGTTTCTTTAATCATCTGAGTCAACAAAGTATTCAAAAGATACGTTTGTATTAGTCTCAATCATTTGAACAGCTTGCAACCGCGGTGTAATGTCTTAGTGGCAATTTTCAAATTACGTCTGAATTTAATGGCGATGGCGGCCAACAATTATTAGTTTATTGCAAAACTTACATAAAATTCGAATGTCTTAAGTTTACCTAGTCTAATGTAAAGAAGCAATACAAGTATTGGCATAAATATGGCACATTATGTCGTTAAATTTGAAACTGTAAAACATGGCATCGTGGCTTCACCCAAATTACGATTATATTATCTTCGAAATTCACGAGACGTAATTTATAAATTGCTGCAGGGTTGGGTAAATGTTTGACGTTTTCGTTCCCTCAACAAAATTTGTATGGCAATTGTTTTCCACCCAGACAAGACTCTAGCAAAAAGAAAAAGAAACGCTCCAAATCGCAGGACAGCGATGGTTCCAGCAGCTCCGAGGCTCACGACAGCGACTCCGCCAGCTCCGAAGACGAACGACAAAAGAAGAAGAAAAAGGTAACATTGCATTTTTCACTGAACCATAACCCTTTCTGTTGCCATGTCAATGCAATCTCTAGCTATTGAGAAATGAGAGCTGCTGTACCAAGATTATGTTTTTGGGACCTCAAATATCTCAATTACGATGCTGCACACCTCAAATTCCTTGATTTTGTGTTTTATTTTTTTAATTGACAGCTAAAATTGTAGTTTTGATTATGGAACTCTCAGTAGAACTTATTTGCTTTGCCCTTAAATTAAGCGTGGCTACTCTTTGAAACATAACAACATATGTGAATAAAAAGAAATTCTAGATTACAGCTTCCAATCTTGCAGTGAGCAAAAGCGTAGCAATGCTTCATTAATGGCTTTGCCACATTCAAAACATAATCTTTGGTAACCAACGTCTAACTTAACTTCTTCATGTGTGATAGTTTCTTGGATTACATGGGGTAGAGTCCACACATTTCTTTTTCTGTACTCCTTAGATCTAATCAACTTTTTCCGTCGCCTCCAGCAACACTCGACTGTTCACACCCCTACTCGGATATCCTTTCTCTTAGTTTTAGAACTTCGTCACGACTTGATAGTTCAAGTAGCACATTGCTTAATTTTTTGTTCCATAATGTGTATCGAACACATTAGCCAGAACAAAGCGTTTTTGTCTGTCACCCTGTGCATCGAAATTATTAGCTTCATGGCCTAATTTCTGTATAATTTTGTTACACGACCCTTTGAATACTCTTCTCTTTTAAATTGTCTGTAGATGCCACAATTCTTGTTACATCTTAGCGTACCCGAGCTTCAAATGTTTATAGCTGATTGTACTGCCGTCTGCTATACATTGCGATCTACCATTTCCTCCACGAGCAGACGTGCGGATTTTTAAATGTTAATGTCCTCTTAACTTATTTTATTTTACTGTAAATACAAGAAATAGCCAGTAAAAATTATCTGTTTAACTGTGCATCATTTCATAGGATAGCCATCTTTATCTGAAGAAATAACGTAATACTGTAAGTATATCACAAAACAATAACACTCAGTAAGAACACTATGTTAGGTAATACTAAAATTGATGTGCTCCATTAAGAATTTGGTAATGCATTTTGCTCTTTGCCATTTGTGGGCTAATTGAGATGTTGGAGTACACATGCAACGGACGACCTGGGGTCCGTGCGCAGTATACTGACATGCATGGTGTTTGTAGACCTTGAAACAGATGGTGGTTTAAAATGTCTTTTCAACGCGTCTTGTTCGCGTGTGTTACGAAAACGTGTTCCACTATTCCAACGGCAGTTTAAAAATCCTGCCCCATACAAGATAACCTATTGCCATTTGTAACACATTTTCGTTTCACCCGCCTTGTATTAATCGAGTCTGATTGTTGAAATGTAACTAATCCATAACATTCTCCCTTCTCATTTACCCAAAACTAATTAAGGATGCTCCACATGTTTAAATGGTATCCAATACCACCACCGTTTGTTCAATGAGGTACGTTTCCCAGGTGTTATTTTTACATTTGATTTTTGTGTATTACACGTATTTACGTAATTTGTTATTTTTAATTCGTAATGTGTTACTAACATGCGTAAATTGTTCATATCAACGTCACGCACTGGTGCCAACGTGACGTTATCAATATTAGTTTCTTGATTGTGAAAATGCCCTCCATATTACCTGAGAATGTTATGGATGGACTTTTAAAAGCAACATTATAATACAGAGTTAATTACACGATTCCACAAATATTATATGTTTTACTCGCTTCAGTCAATAGCTTTGAATATATGTATATGATTTCAACTGTAAAACTTTTGTTCAACTGACGCCTATATGTTTTAGATATTTTGTTAGTAGTATGCATGTGTAATAGTGCCATTTTGTTTTTATTGTTTATGGAAGTCCCGGTTGGTCTAATAGCCTTCTGAAGAATTTCTACTTAAATTTAGTGGTTCCTATTATTTTGCCATTACCACTTTAGTCTATTGTATTGGCACTGGTGTTCTTATCTCTCTACACGGACTTGAGACTCATGCTTTTCTTCAAATTTTAAACAGAAAAAGTCGAGTAGCAGGCGACGCGGCACTAGCGAACCTTCAAGCCGAGAGAGGTAAGTTAAGGAAGTAAGTTTTAATTGAAAAATCTCGCATCGTCTTATAAAAATTGTGGTTTTAATCAATCATATTAAATTTCAGTTCCCCTGTCAAAAATGCTAAAGAACGACGGGAACGCTCGGCAGATGAGAGAAACAATGATGTTTATTACAAAAAGTCAGATCGTAGACAAGACCGAGGCAAAAAATATGATCGTCATGATGAGCCTGCCCCACGGGAATCGCGCCAAAATGACTCAAACAAACGTCGTACCGAACGTAGCGTGTCATATGAAGAACGCGAGTCGTCACCCGCTTATAGGCAGAAGTCCCACGTTGCTACCGATCCCAGAAAAAATGACCGCCCCAGAGATGATGGCAAAAATAAGAGTGATAAACGATTTAGGCGCAAACGAGATTCATCCTCCGAATCTGAACCCGAAGAACCTGCCGTACGAAGTAAAGTGGAGAAAAGATATAAGAAACATTACCCTAGAGAAGACAGTTCTTCACCGCCTCCGGAGAAAAAACGACGTAAAAGTCCTACGCAGGAGCGAAGCAATCCGGAAGACAGCTACTATAGTAGCAGAAAAGATGACACAAGAGAAAGCAGCAGAAATAACAGAGATAATTCTGTACGAGATGACAAAAGGTCGTCGAGGCGAAGTGAATCTCCAGATTATAGAAAAAGAAAACAAGGCGATTCATACGAAAGAAGAGATGATAAAAAGTTTGAAAAGAACAGTAAATCTAATGACGTGGATCGTTACCAAGAACCACCTACCCGAAAAGACAAGGAAAGTAACAGCGACAAATCCCGACGAAGGAAAAATAAAAGCCCCTCTGTAGAAAAACGGGATGCATCCCCGGAATACACGGAGAAATCTCCTGCCCACAAGTCGTCAAAAAACAAGGATTCTCGCAAAGAAATAAAAAATACTCATAAAACATCCCGACCTGAGAAAGAACAATCTGAATCCGATTCGGATGCCGAAGTGCCTCGTAAACAAAGATCAGAGAAAGTTTCTAAGAATAAAGCACGATACTATAATGAACGAGAGAGCGAGCAATCTCCCCGGGAACAACAGAAACGTAGCCGTTCGCCTTCCTACAAACGAAAAGAATCTACGCACAAAGATAGACAAGACAAAAACAAATCTGACCAAAGATTACCGGAAAACAAACAAAAGAGTCGTCCAAGTAGAAAATCGGAATCACCTATAGAAATATCAAGGCGTAGATCTTCGGCTAGCAAATCTATATCACCTTCACCGAGGCGAAGCTCGAAAAAAGACCAACGAAAGACTAAGTCTCCTGTGGCTAAGAAGACAAAATCGTCCGACCGACGCTCGGCTTCTCCACGCCCTGAAAAGGAGAGAAAAAAACAAAAAGAACGACATCAAGAACGAAAGGAAACCCATCGAGAAAGTTCGCGGTCACCATCGGGCAGAAAGAGCCGGAGCACTTCTAGTCTTAGTTACTCCCCTGCTCAGCGCAGTCCAGAACGCTACCGCGATATCATTGAGAAGCTACCGGAGAAAGACAAACGCAAATATATCAAGTCACCCTCAGATTTGAAGCCTAAGAAGAAGAAAAGTAAAGATGCGGAAAACTACAAGCCCAAAGTCGTGTGCATGCGTAGTTCATCTAGTGAAGACGATGATCCCGAAGTTGATTTCCTACGTTTGGATGAAAGAGATCGGCAGGATACCACGGAGCTCAAAGATCTGGACATTAAACAGTTGAAACATCAGTTAGTTCAGTTGGCAAAGGCGTCGATCGAACGAAAAAGGACGGAAGAAATCAACGGACCTTCAACATCGCAAGCTGGCCGCAGTGACTCCAAGACTAAGGATGACAATAAAACTGTTAAACCAAAAACTTCAAACAGCAGTCCCATTGTAATCAAAGAAAGCTCTCCCGAAGTTGTTCTGAAAGTTGTCGAGAAAACATCTAGTCCCAAAAAAGATAAGAGCCCAGCCCACACTGCGAGGTCTCAAGATCTGAAGAAACGCAGCCGCAACAGTCGATCTAGGAGCTGGTCGCGGACATCGTCCAGGCGATCGCGGTCTAGGTCGCGATCGAAGTCTCGGTCGAGGTCTCGAGGTGCTTCACGATCCCGCGAGAAATCACGATCAAGGGATAAATCGCGGAACAAGTCTCGATCACGGGAGAAATCTCGATCACGTGACAAGTCTCGATCACGGGAGAAGTCACGATCTCGAGACAAATCTCGATCAAGAGAGAAAACTCGTTCCCGGGAGAAATCACGAGACAAGTCGCGGTCACGAGCGAATTCGCGTTCGAGGTCATTATCCCGGTCGCGTTCCCGTTCATCGAGGTCAAGATCGCGCTCATATTCGTCGTCCCGGTGAGTTACTACTGATATTCAGCAATTGAAAAGTAGTTACGTATTTAAATTAAATATTTTTTAACTGATTTCTCGCGTGTATTTTGCTTCTATTTTTCAAATTTCACTTGCCTATGGCATTTTACCGATGCGATTAACTTTGTGGTTGGCTTTTGTTAAAAGATTCTGCGACCCCTGATTAGTAGAGCAAGCAATCAACATCAGTCAATTGTCATAAATATATTTGGGCCAAAAAGTATGTTATCGTACGGTTTTACTTTCAGCGTCTCAGTTGCTCTAACACATATTTTTTTCTTTTATGCTTTATTTTCGGTTTGTAGTGCAAATGTATGCTTCATGAAGGAGTCGATTTACTACAAAATCGCACAAGACGCAATTTTAGCCTTCAAATAAACTGTATTTTCATCTCTTATATATTTTTTTCTACAAAACTACTGAACCTATTTTCATCCAGATTAGTAGTCTGGACGACGAAACTAATAAAATATTATGCGGTGGGTAAAAGAACTACGCTTCAATCATTAATTCCTTCGCTTGCTCGGGATTCAATATCAGCACTCGCAGCAAAAAACAACTTTGCTCTCTTGTTGCACAATAGTTATTTGTGCAACTAGTCGTTTTTTGCTGCGAGTGCTGATATTGAATCCCGAGCAAGCGAAGGAATCAGTGATTGAATCACGAGCGTAGCGAGTGATTCTAAAGTTGATTCCTGAGTGTTGCGAGGGATTCAAAGGCACGAGATGCAAAAAACTTTGCTCTCGTGTAACACACATAACTTTTCACTTCAGCAGTGAGAACCAATGATGTTACAAGTAAAAAGGTGTAGATGGGTTATAAGCGGTCAGCAAGCGGCACGTTAAAAGTAGGCTAATTAGCAAACCTGACCTCAGTGTTGCGTCGCTGGCGTCAACAGATGCACGTCAAGAGCCGTGTGTAAAAAGTGCTATAAAACAATTGAAAATGCCGTCGCATGTTATGAGATATTGCACAAACTACTCTAACAAAACTTCTAAAAGTCAAGGAATCACTTATCATTCGTAACTATCACTATGTTATTCGTAATATGGCGGTAAAAATCAATGAGTGGAACAAAAGTATCCTCATTACCAAGTGCAAAAGAGATAGATGTCATTACGCGTCACAGACTTGTCAAAATGTTATGTCTGATTTAATTAATCTATATTGTTTCTAGTGCATGTGACGACGCATCACAACAAATTATATTTGTCTCTATTTAGTAAGTGATTATTAAATCATACCATCCTACTTTCACGACTTATCTAAAGCAGTGTGCATATTGCATATTAAGTTAACTATGTGTGCGTTGGCTTGCCATTTTTATAGATCGAATGTTGTACAGGTAACGTATCTACACCTTTTATTTGTAACATCATTGGCGAGAACACTATAGGAGATGAAATATATTACGTAACATTTTTTAAATTAGAATTAAATATTTATAGGTTAAATACCATTTTTTATGCAGTAAATAAGTACTTATTTTCGTTTAAATACAACAATAAGTAAAAAAATCAATAAATTACATTAAAAGACCAAAATCGCATTTTGCCCACTGTTTTCAGTGAGCAAAACCTACATGTTTGAGCTACTGAAGTGAAAATAACTATTAAGAGAACCACCTCCTTTTTGAAGACAGTTGAAAAGGATAAGCCTGTTATTTGACTGCCGTATTTAAGGTTATTTACCGAATTGGACAATTCCAGTTTAAACAATTGAGTATCGTGAATATTTGCAGGCGTTCGCGCTCCAGCCGTTCCAGTTCTTACAGCAGTCGCAGTTCGTCTCGCTCATCTCGCACTTCGTCTCGTTCAACGCGATCGTCTAGGTATATTGCTTTAAACTCTATATCTCTCTCTCTGGTTTATATGGTTTTGGTTAGTTTCAACAATAGACCAACTTATTGTGTTAAAATTCCAACAAGTTACAATATTATTATTCTTACGAGTTATTCGGTGTTATTTGCTTTATTGTTGAAACTTATGTAGTTTTCTATCGATGTTGAAGGTATAATAGATTAATTTAACACGTTCCGGAAAATAAGAATAATGGTTTAACAGAAAAAGCATTGATATTTTTTCTAGTTCGACATATTGTGCCATTTTTTTTAATAAAACATATTAGCGTGGCTACTCATGCTTTTGCACGTTAAAATATTGTATCTATTGAAATAATTTGAACATCGATAGAGACGCGACCCGTGTCACATCAAGACCGAATCGAAACATTAACAGCGTCTTTCTCTTTCCGCTAATGAACAATCGAAATCGAATCGAATGCATGCATGCGTGTGGTGTCGGTCAGGACAATGACGGGCGTGTACGACGATTACCGTAGATCGAGCGTAGCGCGGTCCCGCTCTCGCTCGCCGTCCATCCCGAGGCGGGCCGGCTCACCCAGCTTTCTGGATAGGAGGCGCATCACGAGGTATCGCCAGTCGCTCGCTACCCTGGCCGTCGCTGGTGGCCACTGGTGGCGTACCCTGGGAGGGCGCTTAATGAGTACCTGTTTTTTACGCGGGTAAAGCTGGGAACTTAACCTAAAAGAATAAACACACTTGCCCAGGGTGCCTCCCTCCTACGTTACGCCGCCATTGCCGCAGCCGTAAGCCCGTTTGATGGTTGCCGCTCCCTAGCTTGAACAGCCATAAGGTGTAGCAATTTTGTGTGTTGCTCACCATCTGAAATACAGTGCTTTTGACTAATTTCATCATTGGTACATGCATCGTTTCACAATGAATATAGTTTTAGTGATATTGTACAAATATCAAGCAATTAATGTTAATAAACCTTTTCCTAAAAAAATATGTTACACGCGATAAATCCGTTAAAAAGTGTTTTTGATGTTTTTGGTGTGTGTAAAACATTGATGTTTTTAGGGAAATATGGATTGATTTTGAATTGCAAAAGCATTGTATTTGGCCGTATCCTCTGCAATTCCCAGTGATGTTCATATGGTTGAATTTTTTTTTAATGGAACCTATGAATCAGAACGTCACGCTGCATCGAGTGTTAGGTGTCTAACGTGTTCGTGTGTCGCTTCTCTAGCCTGACTCTGTATTTGCTTGACATTTTACTTTGCGTCTCATTTGTGTCATATCATGGTGTAATTATCATCAAAATTAATCACTTACTCATTAAAATCATCAGCTACTCTCATTGATTTAAGAAATAAAAGAAAATACATAGTTTGAGTGTTTTTCTTTTTATGTAGTTATTTGGTTTAGCCAATCGCAGTTCTATAATGGTGCATACAGACTTGGATGAAATGAAAGACTTCGTCCACATTAGTGCTATGTATCACACAATACGTAGTATAGACGCCTTGCGCGCGTAGGCTGTAGAGGTTCGTAGTGGTGAATGCGCGGTAAGAGCAGGGCCGGATTTAGGGGTCCAGAGGCCTCGGGGCAACAAAGGAGTGGAGGCCCCCTTGCCCCAAATTATTTTCCAAATAAAATGAATATATAATACTTTAGGCTGTAGATAAAGCGAAAAAAAAATATCAAAGGAAAAGATGTTTACTAGGTTTACTAATTGAAATATGAAAGTTTTTTTTTTCCGAAGTCTATTGTGGAGGCCCCGGGGCTTTCGCCCCGGTTGCCCCCCCCCCTAAATCCGGCCCTGGGTAAGAGTACACTATACCTCTTCGCTTTACTGCAAGCGCAATGAAAGGAAGAATGATACATTTCATTTTACGTATCACCAGTCTGTATGCACCATAAGATTAGTATTGGTTCTTATTTCTGTCTATGGTCATATTACCTTTTTAATAACACCGGGTTACCGTATCTGTGGTGGTTTATTTAATGTAAATAAATATTACAATTATGGGGAAAATGTAATCGAGCACTTTAACTATGATATGGCACTCCGAATTATTGTTTTTTCTTTCTCCATTATCCATATCCTTTTGTTTTCTTTATAGAAAAAAGTCCCGAAAATATAGCACCAGCTCTGAAGACTCGAGTAGTAGCACCGAATAGTGAAGTGTTTGTGCTAGTGTGAAATATTATAAGTAATATCGTTTATTGTATTAACCCTAAGACTTACTTTCTCCTAATATATTGCTATAAGCCCTCCAAGTCTCTCATTATGGGGTTCTTTGAAAGCGAGTCAACAACTCTCATTTTCAACTTGACATTGGCTATACACAAACCGTGTGAAGCTAGATGAAGACGAAAGTTCTTCCATTGGCTGTGAATTTCATTTCAATATTCAATGGTCAGTTTGTATGTATGTGTATTATATTGTAATTGTGTGCGATGACGTGCATTAACATCGATCATGCTAACTGGGTGTGCTACTTTATCGTTTAAACGGCTTTAAATTTAAACTACAATTTCAAAAGGGAATATAATATTAGTTAAGTCAACAAGGGTGTGCCAGTGTTTGGGAATACTAAATTCAACAAAGTTAATGGAGAATTTTTCTTCCGTAGCGCACCCATAATAGATCTTACGTCAAACAAATACAAGTATAGAAGAAGATAGAGGCAGGAAGCGCGATGGACGCCAGATGTAGACACTGCTATAATGTATAGTTTAATGCTGCAACCGCGTTTCCCTCTATGAAATAAATCCTGTTCAGTTTGTTTTATCACCATTAAAGTTTATTGTGAATTTATTTGTTGTTTTTTTTATTGCTGCATGGTAGCCGCTCAGATGTGCTAATTTTTTAAGTTCACTGTAGTAATTATGCTCACTTTTTGTCATGTAAGGTAAGTTATCATTTCTTATTTCTAATGTACAGTAAATGAAGAACACCTCAGTTATGCTGTTTGGTAGATATTTGGATGTTATTTTTTTATCAAAGATCATGCATGGAGTTATAACACACTAACCACCATGTCCATAACAACTAACAATATTAACCACAGCGCACGTAAACGCCCAATCCCCTATCGGCGGCCTACGCCCTCATCGCCGTCTACTGGAAGTTACTACAGCAGTCGGTCTTCGCAGAGGAGCTGGTCCGCATCGCCTGAACCAGAACGAGAGTAACCATCGACATTTTAAAGGTTTAATACAGCTGTAGACTACCGTTTATATTTCAAAGCAAACTATGTTTTTCCGCCCGTTTTTTCCAATATGGTGGTTTATTTATTGGATCCATACATACATAGTGTAGTTATTTCTTTTTTGTGGTCTGGTTTGTAGTTATTTTTACCTTTAGCGGAGCAAGTTGCTCGTTTGTGATCATTTTGTGTTGCTCCTAAATACAATGGAGTTCGAAAAAAGGTAACATATTACGGGTCGGTAAATGTTTCTATCCCATGAATTTATTTAGAACACGCAATATTACTTAAATATGTATCGATGGTTAATTGGTCAGATTGTGTAAAAGTTAGGTTGTTGGTGGTTACGAGATAGCACTTTAGCATTCCTCAATGACAGTGGGTAGACAGACAGTGTTTAGTTTCATGAGGTTTATTTGAGTTTACGAATTACTTTTCAATTGATTTTCTTTACAAGCCATTTTTGAATCTTTGATTATAAGAATATGAAATGCCACCGATACCGGAAAGGTCTGTTTAGAAAGGTTTTAGTATTGGATAAAAATACTTACCTCACTAACTATGATAATCACTAAACATCTAAAGACAATGAAAGGTTTTAAAAAGTTTCAATAAGCTGCGCGTGAAGTTCTTCCGAAAAATGTTCAGCCCGGGAGGTCGTACGTCTAACACCCCCAAATAATAGGCCGTAGTAAGTCCACACTTATCATCTGGTGTACTGCTCATTCGTTCGTTCTGTTGTATTATAATGGTTTACAGTAACGTATTAGACAAAAAGTTCAAGAACATAGTGATAAATATCCTGTTGGTATGAAAATGTTCACAGTAGTAATGATTAGTGGGTGCAAATCTAGTCGTTCGTTTTGGATTGTAAATGGGCATAATGATTTTACGTATAGTTGAACATTAAAGTTAACAAATGTGATAATTTATAATACTAGGCGTTATACCGCTACAAATAATTTTGTGAAGTTTCTTGCTGGCAAATTCCAGTACCTAGTTGACAATATTTCATTCGCATATCCGCCAAATACGGCGGTATGCGCGAAACTACCAATCTAGTACGTACATTTAAAAATAATGCCGCTTTCAAGAAACTAGTAAATCTCTGTCATTCCGGCATCCAAAATTATTTGTGCTCAACAATGATATTACAAGTAAACCTACTTACTTTTAACATCATTGGTGCTCAATCATAAATATGAAAGGTTCTAGTTGTGTCGAAATCAGTTCATTTAAAGCATTTTAATAATTGTGCTCATTTATTAGCCTATAGGTATGTTAATTGAATCTCATTACTTGCTTTATACATTACAAGGTTTATTTTATGATCTCAAAATGTAAATAACGTAATGCATAGGCCAAATTGAATTTTTGACTCGTGTTTACTTATAAAAAACTAAATATTTTATCTAGTCAAATATTTTACGTGAATTTCTTATTGGAAATCTACATTGTAATTTATATTTAAACGTATTAAACTCTTTTTTGTTTTATATTTATTTGTTGATAATTTTATTTTAACTTATTGCCCATTTTATTTGGAAACGGAAAATACTCTAGTCGATATATATTTGCATCTCATTTAGAATTAAGTGCAATGCAATAATTATTTAATACTTAATTTATTCCAGTAATTAATATTGCTAGTCAGTAACTTATTTATTCAGTTTTAGTTAAAAAAACTGATGTTAGTCATAAGATATGTACTTGTTGTTTTAATAGAATAGCTATTTATAAGATTGCGTTTCATCGAAACAAATTTCTAAAACATAAGCAATAAAAGGTATGTGAAAGGAAACGTTCAATAATATTCATGTTAACAGTAAACAGTTTATTATAATATAAAAAATATACATTATTGTTTTGTATAGACAATTCTCATAAATGCACTGCGTAAGAATTGATTTTGCAGATTTAAAGTTAGAATTATAGCTTAGAAGATTCCATTATAACGGATCCATTTGTCAAAGCTGTTGTCAAATAAAAGTTCCCTGACGAAACAATAAGGAAATTCTTATTTACCCTTTACCATAGTACCCTGTCTGATGTTATTTTACGTGTTAATACATATCTATCTACATAATATCAATAATGTTGCAATTTTAATAACTCTTAGTTTATCGCTAGATTTCACTTAATATTTCTAGGTAAGTTCTCTAATCAAGCTGTGGACGACTAGATTATTTTTAAACTTGACATTTCTGTTCTGATCGGAACTTGTGCCGCAGTATCTAACGATTTTAACAACATACAGTTATACAAAGTCAATGCTTCCCTTCAGTGTATACGTATACATAAGTGGGCATAGATATCAAATACCATATTCAACGAAAATTAAGTACTTATTACAATACCTCTTTAAAAAACCCTAACAGACTTCCAAATCTGTTTTCATAGACAATATTTCAAAAAATATTTAATAGGCTATCATTTAGTTGAGCATATCAGAGCGTACAGATTTAAATCAATTCTTAAATGCGTTAGAAAACATACACCTTAGAAATACAGGATCCATCGAATCACAGTAATGTCCACCACCAGTTTACATTGGCAAGCCTTTGTTCAGTTCGCCTTTTCCTGACTCTGCTGGCGCCTCTTCGTAGCCAGGAACATAGCCCAACCAAATCCCACCAAGTTCATAAACAGCACTCGCAGCTGGAATGGTGAAATTAAATTATTATTTGCTTTTGTTTGTGAGTTTTGTTCTTTGATTCTTGTCCATGTGATGACGTGTTAGGAATAGGAGGAGGTCATGTCCATCCTGAGGAATGCTGTTACCTAATTAGTATGGTAATGTCGATAATAACTACCGAT
This sequence comes from Clostera curtula, assembly GCA_905475355.2. Lineage (NCBI taxonomy): Eukaryota > Metazoa > Arthropoda > Insecta > Lepidoptera > Notodontidae > Clostera > Clostera curtula. The sequence continues at coordinate 17,932,410 of FR997797.1, read as the reverse complement.
TTAGTCAACAGCTGTCAATTTCGTTTATTGTAATCATCATCATGTCAGCCAAAAGACGACCACTGCTGGACATAGGCCTCCCCCAAGGATCTCCTGGGCCGCCCGCATCCACTGCTTTCTGGCGACCTTAACCAGGTCGTCGGTCCATCGTGTGGGAGGCCTACCAGCACTGCGCCTTCCGGAACGCGGTGGCCACTCGAGGACTTTTCTGCCCCATCGGGCGTCGGTCCTGCGAGCTATGTACTCTGCCCACTGCCACTTAAGTTTGGCAATCCGGTGGGCTATGTCGGTGACCCTGGTTTTCCTGCGTATCTCCTCATTTCTGATTCGATCTCGCAGGGAAACTCCGAGCATAGCCCTCTCCATTGCCCTTTGGGTGACTTTGAGCCTTCTGATGGAGCCCATAGTGAGCGACCACGTCTCTGTTCCATATGTCATCACTAGCAACACACATTGGTTGAAGACTTTTGTCTTCAGACACTGCGGTATTGTGGACAAGAAGATCTTTCTTGCTCTGAGCGTGGATGTCAACTATGTTTGTGAATTTCTTGTTTGTAAACTGCCCCGCGATATAGGCTATACATCGTACAGGAGACTCGATAAAAAAAATAAACTATTTGACACTTTTAGTCCCTTACTAATATTTTCGGCCATGCTATCGTGTCTTATGCCACAGTATTTTGACACAGGCATTAGGCAATAACTTTTGAATCTAGCAGACTTGTGCTAGCAATTGCAACGTTTGAGCACGTCGATAGAAAATAGCAAATTCAGGGTTTTAACATTTCTAAAACTGATGTGTGCCGATGATAAGTATTCACCTTTAAAATAACGAATGTTAGGGCTATAACTTACCATTGGTGGCACCAACGCCAGGTTGACGACTTGGAACAACGTTAGCCACTTCCAGTTGGCTTCCAAAACGGGTTTATACAAAGCAAACAGTTGCTTCAGAGCCGCCTTATGAGTTTTACCCTCAAATCGAGCTAAGGTATAGAGTGAGAAGGCCTGCATCAACGGCGCGAAAATGATCCTTTCAAATAGCAGTTTCTTCGCTAGGGGAAAAGCTACTACATCTTCAGGGAACAGTCTCTCTATCAATTCATAGAAGTAATGTGGGATGGTGCCGCCGAATAATAATCTGTTAAATAAAAACAGTTTTTAATAATTGACCTCCGACGAAATAAAGTTGTGTTAAATGGTTTGATTTTGCCATTATGGATGGCAATTATGGGCGAAAATTATCTCGCACGTCGCTACTACGAGTATATCTACGGTGTTGATACCAATTAGATATGAACTACGATATCGGTACACCTATCGTGTAGGTATACATACCAAACCAAGAATTTACAATATCTGACGTAACTAGATAAGACACCCATTTTAATGCCTAACCAGATTTTATACACATTTGACACTACGCGACTAAAACAGTTTTCAGAACCAAACATGTTACCGAACTTCAAATTAAGAACCAAAAAACCGAAAATCAACCATTTGAAGTCGGTGTCTTGTTTACCTATCCTCATTAACAGCTCATCTTCAAGTCGGTTTATATTTTTTGTTTATTTACAAATTTTGTTTTTAGTGCATAAAAATTTATCATTTGCTTTGAAAAGGACAAACAACAAATTCGTAACACGAATGTTACCTCCATACGAAATATTTTTGACCGTTCGTTCAGACGTCATCAAGCTATCTATGGTGGAAAAAAATCTGTTAAATTGACATGTTGCGCCTTTTTTTAAAGTGGTTTAACAGCAACTATATGCAACTCGATACATTCCTACAGTTTGAATCCTGAAGGCCCACAATGCCCTTTCTTAATCTATCTATTTAATATAAAAATGAATCGCAAAATGTGTTGGTAAATAACTCAACAACGCCTGAACCAATTTAGCCAATTATTTTTTTTAAATGTTCGTTGAAGTTCAAGGATGGTTTCCCCTAAAAACAGTATTTTTCTTTTTCCCATAAAAACGTAGAGTTAAATTTTCTAACTGAAACAGAGTCAATATCATTATTATTTATATACTAGCGGTCCGCCGGGACGGGACGGGTAACATCGCACCCGTGCGATGTTACCCGCGGTTATTGTCGTACCGCGGGGTGAAGCTAGTTGGGGATAAAAACATCGCATAAGACTATATTTATACTTTGAATGTAAGGTTACCGAACATACCCATATAAACCGAAAGACAATACAGGGTCTATCCTGAGGCGCTCTCCAGCTACCAACTGCGAGACAATGCTGCCAGCTGTCCCAACTACGCAACTGGAAATAAATTTAGAACCTGTAAAGTATGTAGACACATTCCCGTGTATTTTTAAGACAAAAAAACCTGATATTTAGACTGGCTACTTTTGAATTACATTATTGAGGAAAAAGTAACATTTTATAAATTTTAACACATGTTATGGTTTAAAGAAACTAAAATGGCAGATCACCTAGCTGCGAAAGAAGGAAAACTTGATACAAATCTTATGCTTGTTACCCGTCTTGCCATGCAGCGTGACACTGTGGTATTTCCCTCCATGTCCAATTTGGACTAGGTAGTGAGAATTTAAGGGCTGAAACAACGACGACGATAGCATACCAACGAATCGTACTAAAGCTGCTGTGCGTTTATGTTGCTTGACAAACTTTTATAACAGTTAAGGCTTGGGCTCTAAACTCAAGCCTTAACACAAGGTACAAAACATTAAAAACCACTGCCTAACTTGTGATGTGGTCGGTATTTAATTTAAAAAAAAATATCTCTATGCCCCTGGGCCCTACCCCCACCCTTCTCGGATGTTATACCCTGACCTGACTGACACGCACGACCAGTATTATCAAATTTATCAATGATAAATAATAATAAAAGCTTTAAGTTAAAGGTCTCATAAAAATAAAGTATGTGGTCCAAACAAAATTGTATTATAATGCTCGCGCCAGTATTATTTAGGGTCACTATGATTGTTGAAAAGGTCATCTACTATCATAACATCTAATAAAACTTGCAAAAAACGATACGTACTAAATATTTCATACATTGTACTTACTTAACTATCTTATTATACCTACCTAATTATTACATTCCTCGAACTTTTCTACATAAATTTGCCGTTCATTGACCATTTATGCTAAAGAGAATAGAATGAACTTTGGAATTTGCACAAATCCTCGAATGTTACGAAAATTAAAAAAAAACACTACACTGGTAAATTGTAATAAAACTTACCTCGTAATAGACTTCGTCCTAATCGGATGTAAGTACAGATTTTGTAAATACGATGCTACCAAGTTCATAACAGGTTTTGATAAGGCCATTTTTGTAATATATAAGTTGGACTGTGTTGCTGGTGGTCGTAATAAATGATTATCACAGTAATGATCAGTGTTATGTTAATACTGATAGTGTTTTGTTATCACAAAACCGTAAGCAAGCAAACTGCTGCATACATCAAAGTATAAACACAGTGACCCACCACAGAGCAAATATATTTTGACAGGTGACATCATCTTAAAAGATTTAATAAAATTGTCTATGGCCAGGTAGACACTAATTTATTTACAAATAATATATATTTACAAAATCATATTATAATTATGCATCAAACTAAATAAAGTTGTTATAAATTTACAATATATTAATTTCCTTGTTTAATGTTCTTACTTTAGTATTACATCAGTTCAGTATACACAACTCTGAAATAAGGTCTATTTATCAAGAGAAAGTTGCTTGGTGAGACCTGCCTGTAGTACAAACAGTAATATTAAACTCAATTAAATAATAAGCATTCAATCTATACTGAAATAATTGATCTTTTTCTAACAAAACTTAGATTACAATTAAAAACTAGGTAATGCATTCTAATTAAAAATAATATAATTTAAATGTAATTAATCTAATATCAAATGCCTTCGTAAAGCTTATCCAACTGCTTCTGCAAGTTCTGAGATGTTACAGCGGGTGTGTCAGGTGTAAATTCCAAATGAGGTTTAACTTTAGGTGTATTCAAAAAAATCATGTGTTCTTTCATTTTCATATAAACACTCATTGCTTTATTCCCCATATCAGCCTTGAGTGGGGTATTCATTTCATTGGAAATATTAGGCATTGATTTATGAAAGACATTTTTCCTTAAACATGAATTCTTTTTTGGTATCCTATAAGAAGGGGACTTTGAGCATGATTTGATTACAGAACACTGTTTGCTAGCATCTGGTTTTTTATCTGAACTTGTATTTTCAGCTTTACTAACTTTGGTGGTCTCTTTGACACCTATCAATGTAGTGTCTACCAAGGTTTTATTACTACTTTTCATCCTTTTGTCATTAATTAACTTTTTTACGTACATCAAAGATTTCATTTGTGATTCTTTTATATTAGTTAAAGCATAGATACTGTTTTCAATTACTTTTATGTTATACTCTGTCTGCTTCTCAATTTCAAGTAAGTCTTCAATTTCTGTGCTTATTTTATCAGAATTAGCAACTGACGCCTTGTTTAGCAAATCACATAGAGAGACTATAACACTTTCTTCTCTGCTCTCCACTCTTTTGTCATCTGATGGTTTATCAAAGCACATTATAGTGTTATCATTATAGATTGCGGAGTTATCTAAATCATTGGAGTTATTAAAGTAATCTTGGACACTCCTATACTCTTTGAAAGGCGTAGAAATAGGTGGAGTCACTTCAGCAATATTTTCTAATGTCTTTTCTATGTTAGTAGCTTTCGTTTTTTCTTCAATTGCATTAATATCTTTTTCATTTTGTAAGAAACTGGCATCGCAACTTGATTTCCAAGATTCATTTGATAGAGGGGTGTCCGGCACCAATGGAATTAATCTCTTTTGGCTTATAATTTTTGGGGTAACAAACTTTGATACAATTGCTTGTCTTGGTATGTTCTCTTTATTTGCTAATGTCATTCGGGTGAAAGTTGGCTTACTTATAACTGGTGTTTCAGATATATGACTGATGCCGCTTATTCTTACATTACTACGAGCTGAAAACAAAGTGATTTTTAACTATTGTTGATAAAATAATAAAGTTATTTTAATAGCAATCAAACACTTACCTTGTAAAGAAACTGATTTCTTGGGTCTAAATTCAGGTTTTGGGAATTTTGGTGATGCAGGAAGCATTGTAGTTCTTGACACTGGCTGAAAATTAAGAAATAATAATATTGCTATTTGATAAATGATGGAAAAATTATCAAGCTCATACCAATGATGCAAAGACAAATGATATTTAAATGCCTGCTTGTCTGAATGCCTCACATAAACTGTTTGATATCCAATACTAAGGAAGCTTGGTCCATATACATATCTTAATTACTCAATACAGATTTAAATGCAGATATAATGACAAATTATAACCCAATGATGTCTTAGGTTGTCAAAATCCTTGCACACCATGTTAAATGATGTCTTACCAGTTTCGATTGTGTTCTTTTATTTAAATCTTAAAGTTTCAGACACTGCAGTGACGTGTCTGTGGTTGAGTGTCTGAAATCTTGGGATTTAAATAATGTGTTCTTTAACCATGTTTCAGAAACATTAAGACATCATTTGAGGTGATTAGAAACTAATTGAGAATATATGGATGCTAATAATTTTTAATTTAAATAAAAAAATGTAGGTATAGCTTGTATCATGGGGCTGTTTACAAACATAGAATGACACCCAGACTCAAAGCATGTGCCTCAGGATTACACAAAGACACTTGCCCGACCCCAGAATCAAACCAGAGATACATAATGCAAAGGTGGGGCACATCTAACTACTAGATCAACAAGGCATAGCAAGTTGACCTGAAACTCTGTGTCTGCATAGGCAATTTCTCTACATAAAATTAATATTGTTGATAATTAATTTATAAGCTGGGTGATGGTAATCTGATTAATACCAAATTCATCCATCTCGTTACCATAACACAAGCATTGAGTTGCTTAGCTTGGGACGAGATGGCGTTGTGTGAAAAAAAAAAAAAAATGTATTATATCTTGTCTGATTTTTCATATCTATCATTAAAATAGCATGCCACAATGACGCTGGAAGTAGGCAAGACCTAGACCAATTCCACAGAAAAAAAAGGCTGAAGAAAAGCCTTGTGGATTTTGAGACATTCGAATTTTTCGAACTACAATTTTTTTTTGTAATTGCCCAGTTTTTTGTTCTATGTAACAAAATCGTCACAAATACCTTGTTAATGTATTTTTTTTATTATTTATTTTTTAAATTTTATTTCGGCCTAATTTTTTTTTGCGCATGATACCTAGGGCTGTCCTACTTGCAGTATTGCTGTGGCGTGCTATTTTTGGGGCACCTGTTTAAGTTACTTACTTTGGGCTTGGGTTGGAAGTTGAGCATCTTTTTAACAGGATTATGTTGCATTTTGCCATTTGATGTGTGGCTCACCAATTTACTTTCCAACTTAACTGATGAGTTCCAATTTCTTTTCTTTGTAGATGGAACCCCTTGGGCACTTCTTCTAGGTGACTTGACTTTTAAAGCTAGAAATAGATTTAAATAATGTGTAAGTAATTTACAAAACATGGTATGCAGAGCAGATGTTTAATTATATTATCACATACCTAAGATATCTGCTCTCATTTCAGCAATAGTCATAGGTTTCAGAACTTTCTCAGTTGTACGCGTATGTGTTATTGTAGAACGCGGCTGTTTCTTAGCAGTCAATGTCTGGATAGCGTCTTTTGATAAAATTCCTGAAGACAATAAAGAATATTATAGTAAAACCATCGCACACTCTAGCTTCGTGTGATACTACGATTATTTACAAACTGATTTTTAACCTACCGTTTAATCCAGGCAATAATTCAGCCATTGTTTTCGGTTTTATACTTGTGGTTGCATCCATTTTGATACGTTTCTATAATTCTACAACCGAATTTGCTCAAAAATAACACAAATTGAAATAAAAACATTCAAATATTTATCGCGTCAACCGTGATAAATGTCAAAACGGTTAAATTGAAATAGTCGGGTGCACGTAAATGACAAATGAATAATAACTTGAATATGGTCAAAAATATTCATTACAAATATGAACTCCAAAATTATACAAAATCACAATAAGTAAGTTTATAGTATTTTATACCCTACTAAAACGAAGAAAACCAAGAAAATAGATTAAATACAAGCTCAGTCTGTTGACAAATAATGCTACTTCTATGTTAATCCTTTTATTTCTAACTATGCACATAGTCTTTTACGCCGCAGACTGAAGCGGAAAACGTACGGTAGCAAATGTTTTCTGCAATATAATAATATACACACAATAAACTTTTTAAAATGATGTATCAATTTTTATTTATTTTAATAGATAGAAAAGAAACAACATTTAAATTATATTTTAATGACTGAATATTGAATATTTATATATCACGTGTTGAAGATAAACGTTGGGGATTGATCCAAATTCACCGGGAGTAGAGCTAATATTCACGAAATAAGTTTTGAACTGGATACTGTCTATATTCGTCACAATCCACAGGATCAAACAAATAATAATATTCTAAAGATAGACTGTTAGCTAAGCACAGAAACACAGACGCATAAATAAATATTTTAAAATGTAATACTATAAGTTAATATATTTATAATATATTAATTATATATATAATATTAATTAAAATAATTAATTAATATTATAATATTAATTAAAATAATTAATATTATAAAGGTACAGTTACACATGCTAGTTACCAGCATGCTTTTTAGTACGCTCATTAGCATACTAGTTTCGAGCATGCTCTGCACTTGTCTACATTTGCTAGTTAAAAGCATGCTAGTTTTAAGTATGCTCCTGAAAGAGCATGCTCAAAGCAAACACTCCGGTACACATGCCATTTTATAGCCTGCTCTCTGTCAGTTCAAACAAAACCATGGACAATCAAACAGACATTTTTAGCGCGAAATTGTGCACCTGCTGCTAACGACTGATCGATACTAGCAGCATCAAAGAGTAGTGTAATAATACCAAAAGGAACTGACTAGCATGCTCAATAAGCAAACCTGTTCACACACGCTTTAAGCACGCCCCCTTCCACCCGCGCTGCAGGTAGCACGCCCAAAAATCACACGACCGTCGATTTTTCAGCAAACTCGAAACTAGCATGCTCATTATTAGCAATGTTTCGACACACGTACCACTAAGTAGCAATTGCTCAATACTAGCATGCTTTCGTGCTACTAACTAGCATGTGTAACTGTACCTTAATTATTTTAATGACGATGCATTTTCTATCAATGCAAATGTCAATATTTAATGTCATTCTATCTAATCAGCACGCACAGGTCAGGCCGGTCGACGTAAACAACAGATGCAATCAAAGCGGCTGACTAACTGTTTGCAAGTGTTTATATTATTAAAATAATGGTGTCGTACGTAGAAATTAAAGGATATGATGACTTTGTGAAATATGTTGAAAGTATTGATCCTAAAGGCCCACCAATCGTACTATATTTCAGTGGGTCAAAGCTACCAAATGGTGATAGCTGGTGTCCCGATTGTGTAGAAGGTAGGTAGATAATTGTAAATAATTATTGTGTCTTCTCCACAGTACAATATACTGTAAACACAAGAGCTGTTAGTGTCCTCAAGTGTTTAAAAATCCCTAAATAAACAACTTTTTAGATCATCCTTTTTATTGAGTTTGTCTCTGCCCAAGTGACATGTTTCAAAATCCACATAGTTTATTATCTAAATGAGCAAATAATGGAATCGAAGATAAGTAATAAAATAAAAATACAAAATCTGAATAATTACCAAGAATTTACCAATTTTGTTGAAAAATTACCAAAACAAGGGCCAAATGTTTATTTTCTTTTTACTGGAAAAAAGAAAGAGAATGACAGGAGTTGGTGTATCTTTTGCCAACTAGGTTCTTAGTTTTAAAAAGTCTTATGATAATATATTCGGAAAACAATGGATGTGGGCAGCCCAGGACCGGCCTTTGTGGAAATCTTTGGGGGAGGCCTATGTCCAGCAGTGGGTGTCTTTTGGCTGAAATGATGATAATGAAAAAAAAACTATTCATTATTCTGTATCTAATATTTAAGTTCTTTATTGATTAGAAAATTATTGTAAACAGCTATTGTAATCACAATACACAATCATGTGTATTATTTCAGAGACCTGTATTTTTTTTTTCCAAAATCTTATCATCATCATCGTCATTTCAGCCAAAAGACGTCCACTGCTGGACATAGGCCTCCCCCAAGGATTTCCACAAAGGCCGGTCCTCGGCCGCCCGCATCTACTGCTTTCCGGCGATCTTAACCAGGTCGTCGGGCCACCGTGTGGGAGGCCTACCAGCACTGCGCCTTCCGGAACGCGAAAATCTTATATTAGTACATAATTAATTTTATAAGCTATCATATTCATGCCTCAAGCTCACATTATGTTCTCTTAGTTGCAAGAAAAAAAATTACTGTTGATATAATATTACTGCACTGTTAACATCTGAATTTCCCTATCCACAGCCGAGCCAGTTGTCAAAGCATACTTGAGTGAGCTGAACAAGCCTATTATCTTTGTTTATGTTGATGTTGGAGATAGAGAATAGTAAGTTGTTTATTTCAATTTGTATATTTACTATTTGTTTGCCCGTTTGGTGACGGATTTAGAATACATGTTTAGGTTAATGTTGTACATAGTTCTGGTTTTTTATCTCAGTAACAATGGTAATTGTTTTTATTAAAACATTCTGACGATTTATTTTGTGTGGTCTCCGTTTGACTATACCTATAGTATGATTTGATCAATATGGTGATTTTTATTTCTGCTAGGATTGTCTTAAAATACTACTATACTATATAACACATTGCATTTTTTGCAGCTGGAAAGACAAGAATTGCCCTTTTAGAAGTGACAGCCGCACCAAGCTTATGGTCATCCCTACTATTTTGAAGTGGAAGGGAGTCCAGAGGCTGGAAGGCAGTCAGTGCAACAAGAGAGAATTGCTGCAGATGCTTTTCGAGGAGGATGATGAATAGATTATAATGGCAGCCAAAATCGAATGCTGTAAATAACATGTAAATTAAGAGATATAATATGTGTATTAAAAACTTTTTCCTGACTGATTGACTGGCAATGTTTTATTGTTATCCATAAATGTTAAGTTTACTATTAATAAGTTTAGTTCGTCTCTAACAACAGACACAACACATGCATGCTTCCATGATTTTTTTCAGGGATCCCCTTTTTTTTGTATATAAGTGCATTGAAGTGACCTATGTATATGGACAATTTTTTAAATTAAATTTTAATACAAAGCACGGATTCCAGTGCAGATTAACCAACCATTCCATAAAAAGAAGTGAGACCAATTTGCTATCATGAGTCATAAGCTCTTGTACCATAGGAAAGTACAAGGCCCCTCATCTCCAGCATCTAAAATGAGGCTCATTGCCCCAAGGCGCGTACGGCCCACTGTGGAATTGTGTCCTTATTTTTTAAGTTATGCCACTTTCGCCACCAGATAATGAACGAAACTGTTTTTTTTTTATGTTAAAATTTTGGGGAAGGCACTCTATTTCGTTGTATATAAAAAAAAGAATCGATAGTATTTAGCGACAGAAAATTTTCAAGAAAATCTAGGAGATTTTTTCCTTATATTTTGGGTCGCTTTACGAAAGTGCTATAATTGGAATAAGAAAAAAATAGATAGGTAAAGAAATAAGAAGGAGACAAGCCCACCGAGTTTCTTCCGCCAGGTCTTCTCGGTTGGTGCCGCGTTCCGACCTGGTAGTAGTATTAATAATCTGATTTGTAATAAAAATCGGATCACAGCAACGCCTGTTTCTCCGTCATCAAAATAAAAAAATGATCTATTCACAGAATTACTCGTGTCGGTATATTCTATGGCCACACTTTGGATGACTAAAGGATTTTTTTACAAGCTTTATGTAAATAGCAGGTGTACGTAATGGCTGACGCCAACCGTCCACAATACTAAAATAAAATCATTATAATTAATCGATTGTGCGATAGTAATAATATCTGACAAGCGTCTGCTATGGTCCCGATAAGCGCTGCATTTATTTCGACAAGCATTTAGTATTAAACTTTTTTTTTTTTTTTTAATTAAGTAACTATTACTTTAGAACCGAATAAAACCAATCAAAGTGTAATTTTAACGAATTCACGTATCTTTATGACCCAAGCTAGACACTTTTATCAATAACATTCAGGCTTGTGAACGTAAAATATAGGTAATATTTCCCCTGGACCGTGCCACCTTGATGTCTTGAGGGGATTGCTTACTTTTAAGAACTCTTGGGGCCATACCGGCTTAGGGTCACCCATGCCAGGCGGGGTGCGCCTAACATCTAGCGCTTAAAAGAGGCAAGTGCGAAATTCCGCAGGCACGGCGTCTTTGTCTTGTTGGAGCATCCAGAGGATTGTGGAGCATGTTCCAAAATGCCACGGACTCCCAAACAACCTGGGTAGCGCCCGTTGGCCGCATAACCATATCTGTACTTATATTTAATTACACTGTTTAGACTTGCATTTATTCGTTATATTCTGCTTTTTCTACTTATTTACTTGTATATTTTTTTAATATATATATACAGTTATTATTTACCTACTAACTATATATATATATATAGTTAGTAGGTAAATAATAAGTATATGTAGTCATTATAGATTGTTCTTAATATTTATAAGTACTTTAATGTTTTTATTTAACCCCATCTAAAACTTTCACTGGCTGTTGCTTTCCTGTTCCGTATTTCGCTGTATTAATAACTGTAATTGTATATAATTCCTAGAATCTTGTTAGACTACTACTACTCAGCCCATAGATGACCCTCTGCCGATACCGGCCTCCTCCCAATACGTGGGGGGTATTTCGCCTAAGCGCCATGCTAGCCAGACGAGTTAGCACAAGGTTTTATTTTAAGGTTTCCTCTCTTGTGGCTAGGCTTTACCATTTCCTTTTGTCTGTTCTTACGACACCCTCAGGATGGGGTGGTGACACTACATATTCTAAATATGTCACCCCACGGGCAATTTAGTTATTATTTTTGAATTTTGATATAACAGGTATTAAAATATACAAGAAGGTTTAGTGAATTATATGTATTAGCTTCTATGATTGCAACCGCATACATATTTACATAAAACCTGATAAAATATCAGAGATTAGCTTGAGCAATAGATCGTATACAAATTAATGACATGTAGGTACTTATTTGAAGGACGTTCTTTTAAAATAGGTACTTGATGTAGACGATAAACCAAATACTTTAGCCACGGTCATTGTAGGAACGTTTTTTTAAAAAAAGAACACCTTTACTTATCAAATAACATCTAATATATACAATTCTCGTGTCACAGTTTTAGTTGCCAAACTCCTCCGAAACGGCTTGACCGATTTTGATGAAATTTTGTGAGCATATTGAGTAGGTCTGAGAATAGGACAACATCTATTTTTCATCCCCCTAAATTTTAAGGGGGGGTCGAAAAAAAAAATTGTTTATTTTTTAGAGAAATTTTTTTGCTTTTATTTTTTTAAGATTCAGCATAAAAATTACAATCAACCCTAAATTTTCACCCCTCTACGATCAACCCCTATTTAATTACATGGCAAAACAATGTTGTATAGATAGATTGAGTCATCACGATATCTCTGGAACTATAAGACCTAGAGGGTTGCGCGGGGTGGGGGTTGCGCGGGGAAGAGGGTTGCGCGGGGGATGGTTAATTATTTGGCAAAACAACGTTTGCCGGGACAGCTAGTAAATTTATAAAATATGTACCTAATAAAATTGTACTAAATGAATCACAGGCGTGTTATAAAAGTATAAGCAAAATCTAGCCTAAAACATATTTGTATCGTTTTAAAATTATCCACAACATCTCTTCATTACTTATCTATTTTATTAAACCCTGTAAATATTTGTATATAAATAAATAAATATCCTTGGACATTTCACACAACGGCATCTCGTCCCAAGCTAAGCAACTTAATGCTTGTGTTATGGTAACGAGATGGATGATAAACTACATATATAATTTTTTTTTTGTAAATACATGCATGTTATAGATAGAAAACACCCAGACCCGGAACAAATACTTGTAGGTCGTACAAATATTTCTTCCGCGCGGGGATCGAACCCGCGAAATCTAATATTATATTTTTGAAACCAACAATACGATTATTGTTCATTCGGTAATATGCAGAAATGTGTAGTTCTATCGCATTAAAAATTAAAGCAGCGACATATAATAATTGCAAGAAAGAAACTAACTCTCTTTAAACTCCATGCAGATACCGTGACTTTATATGCATGGAGTCTAAAGAGGGTAACTGCCAGTAAAACTTATTTTTGGTAACAATAAAACATAATATAAAAACCTCTGTAGTCTTTACTATTGTTTGGGGTTTTGCTTCATATCTAAAACCCACACGTTATCTGCCAGCTTAAAATGGTATCAGCTACACAAGAAAATCAATTGGAATTTGGCTTAACGACTTATCAATTATGTCATTTCGTAATATTAAGTAGGTACATTTCTCTTTAGTATCACTTAATATTTAATTTACAATTATAAATTGATTGCGTTTGTCTTTAAAGACAGGATTAAGATTTTTCTAACAGATAGTGATAAATAATTGTTATAGTAACTGGATATCTCGCGAGATAGTTTGTAACCTAACCGTCTCACGACTACTCTCAGCCCGTAAATATCCCATCTAGTGGGGCCTACCATACAAACGAAACTAGGTATTAAAGTATACCTTACAAACTCAAATGACACCCATACTCGGAGCAAGTGCCTCTGGTTTACGCAAAGACTTGCCTGACCCCGAAATCGAACCGGCGACCCGTGATCCAAAGGCGGCACATCCAACCCCTAGACCAACAAGGCAGGCCACACAATCTGACGGATAAAAGAAGAAGCCATAAAAGAAGGAAATCATGATAGGAAACCCCGTCTGGCCAGCGTGGCACGGTATATATCCTCCATGTAATTGGAGGAGGCCCGACTCAGCAGTGGGTATTAATAGCCTGCGTAGTAATAGTAGTTAGTTATATTAGATAATAATTATATCAACATTTTTATAGGGTGATGTGATGGTAAAGCGGAGTTGTTGCGGGTTCCCGACCCTGTAAAATCTAAAAGCATGAGCTTGTTGTCATTTTGTTTGTCCAAGATATTTTGTATTTGGGTTCTTGTAATTCAAAGGCTGGTGCCCGCAGCGCCTGGAGTGGGGCAGTCTTCTGGGTCTGCGTTGATGTCGAGGTCGCGAGACGGCACCGTTATTAGGACGTCGTAGTAGACTTTCTTGTTGCGGAGAAATGCGTTCTTATTGTCGAACACCACGGAGTCTGTGTACAAGAGGATATTTGAAGAACGACGGCATTGTGGTACAGCTTGAATTTACTTAAAAAGCTTGGAGTCAATCATCTTGTCAATCAAAGAGTCATCTTTTTGAAATGTTACTTGGAATAACAGGTATGTCATACCTGGGGCCTTATTCTCGAATCCAATAACAATTTTAATCCAATGCCCATTCGGATCCAATTCATAACCAATCCTGTCAAATTACCGTAGGTACTCTTGAAGACAATACTGCCAACATTGGATTGAAATCGGAATTGCTGTTGTAGGCTAGCGGTTGTCATTGCACATGAAGTTTGCGTTTGGGAGATGCCCACGTTAGTTGAAAACCGGTATAGCAATAATAATTAAATTAATTACTTTAAAAAAGGAATAATAGATTATATCCAATAGTGATTAGTTCATCCAATATCCACACAATATTGAAACAATTTAGCGCTAGCGTCGCGTTCAAGTGTGCTCAAGAGTATGAAACTTCACAATTCCAATTCCGATCTATCGGAATCGCGTTCGAGAGTAAGCCCACTGATGCGAGTATGACATACTTGTTATTCCAATTAACATTTAGAAATAAATAAAATAGGGCAAATAATTTATTAAAGTCCGAGTTTTCACTTGTTTATTTCTAATCATATTACAATTTTATTTTTGCGCCCATTAAAGAACTGCTTTTTATCCATAAACTCGTACTATAAACATTTTACCATGGTACCTATGATTACCACATTAAGTTTTTTGTGGAAAAATGTGATACTCATAAATGGACTAAATGGTAAATGCCCGCTCCAAGGCGCTCCCCAAGGGGCAACTCTAGATTTTGTTGTGTGAACATCAGTTTTTTTAAACGTAATCCTGCACTAGATTTATACCGTAGGTTATCCTGTACCGCGGGGCAGTTTACAAACATGGAATTCACGAATACAAATGACACACCCAGACTCAGAGCAAGTGCCTCTTGTTTACACAAAGACTCTTGCCCGGGCCCGGAATCGAATCTGAGACCCAGTGATGCAAAGGCGTTATCCAACACATATAACGTACAGGTACTTACAAGTTGCAGGTCCCGTGACGGCCATCACGCCAATATCAGCAGGTCCCTCAGAGATCTTCCTTGGCCCTTGAACCACCGTCTCCTTGCCGTCCTCATCTCGTCGGCTGATTAGGAACTTTATGTCGTGACTGTCTACTCCTACTTCCCATCTGGAAACAGAACACATGACATGCCTATTGCTTCTACTTACGTTTCAGCCCATAAATTACCCACTGCTGAGTCGGCCCTCCACCTCTATAATTTAGGACCTAGGGAATCGCTGAGAGAACGCTTTAAAGAGATAGGCATTTTAACTGTAGCGTCCCAGTACATTTTCTCAAATCTCATTTTTGTTAAACAAAATTATAATAGCTTTAAAAAAAATAGTGACGTCTCGTCCTCCAATATCCAGACCAGAAATAGGCGTAAGCTAGTTACACCATTCCACCGGCTACAAAAAGCACATGGTTCTTTTGTAGGTCTCGGAATTCGCCTGTTCAATAAATTACCGGAAACTGTCTTGGATTGGTCGTTCGAGAAATTTAAAGGTTACATTAAGTCCCGTCTAATTAAAAAAGCGTACTATCAAGTTAATGATTATCTATCAGATAATGACGCATGGGAGTAACGTCGGCTGTGTTATGGTCTAGCTCTGATCTTTCAGCCATTTTATTAGTGAAGTTTGTAAACAGTATGTGAGTGCAGTTTCAGCACGCACCATGTAATTTGTGTGTAATTTCACTATTTTTTATTTTAAATTTTTAATAGGCTACATGATTATGCGTGTTATTGCTTTCACAAATCTGTAAGACTTGTTTGTACCACCATCATTGTAATCCTTTTATTTAAAAGAGCAACCACAGAGTTTCTTGCCGGCTCTTCTCTGTGGAATGGCGTTCCGAACCGGTGGTAAAAACTAGATGATTAGTTTTTTTTTTATATTTCTCTTAAATTTAATACTTTTTTTTTGACTATTTGAAAGCATTCGCAAGAATTTATTCGAATAAAAAACATTTTGATTTGATTTGATTTGATTTGACCCATTACATGTAGGGTAATTAGCCTACTGTGCCGCGCTGGCAAGACGGGTTGCCACTGGGTTTGTTTCAAACTTTCCTTCTTATGAGTTGGTGACACTTTATATTCTAAATCCGTCACGGACACACACACAAACACCACACGGAGCACATTTCTCAAATAAGAGATTCCATTGTCATAATATGCACCAAACGATATTTAAGTATAGGAGCAAGTATTTCACCAATACTTCAATTATGGTATACTAGGTCCGTGTGGTGACGGATTCGGTGATGTGTGGTCACCACCCCATTTAATCCTGAGGGTGTCGTAAGAGGCGACTAATGGAACGTAAGAGACAGATCACCTCGTCCCTAAAGAGGTACCTAGCCGCAAGAGAATTGAAACTTGATACTAAACCCTGTGCCAACCCGTCTGGCCTGTGTGGCACAAACTCAAAAGGAACTTTATTTACGTAGGTTTCATCACAAAACTCTTATAAATCGTCATATTTATAAACACCATTATCATCTACACACACCTATCAGTCATCATACCTACATTCGCACCTTACATACACAATTCCTCACTCCCATAATCCCTCTATCGCCCTTGATCGCTCACAATCCCTGCACAGTAGGCTAATTGCCCTCCATGTAATTGGAGGAGGCTGGACTCAGCAGTGGGTCTTTTATGGGCTGGGTAGTAATAGTGGTAGTAGTCCTCCAACACTCACTTTAAGACGCTGTCTTCATCCGTGCACAGCAGATCGACGACGTGTTTGTCGCCTGTCTTGATGGTAACCCGTTTGTAAGTTTTGTCGGACTCGAACGACGGATTGCTGGAGTAGTAGCTCTTTGGAACCTTACCTCCGGGCTTCACCTGACGATAAATCACAGTTAAATTATGAGTAGATGATTAGTCCGCGTGCTTGGGAATTTCAGATACACCATGTCACCAACCGCTTTTTAATACGCTTTTATTAGCTTCGCTTGTATGTATGTATGTAACGGAATCTTTGAACATGATTTTGACCCACTTCAAAACGTTGGATTAACTCGAAATTTGGCATACTTATTAAGGACCGATGACAATTCAATATTTTAAACATTTTGACCCGTTATCATTAATAGAATAATAATAATAACGGTGATCAAGGTGGAACACCGCTCTTAGATGCAATATCTAATAGAGATGTAAATATCATAAAGCTATTGCTATATTTCTTAGTGATTATTTAGCAATAGCTTTATGATATTTCAACAAAAAAATGTATAATAGTTTAAACAGAAAACATAAAAATACCTACGCTTTTAGAAAATCGAACTAAAAAATAGAAAATATTTTTTTATTAAAAACAGTGTCATAAAATTATTTTATTGTTAAAAGCGTGGGGTGCTTTTCAGGATATTATCAAAAAGGGTTATTTTGAGTCATATCTGATCATAAAATATTTAGAACTATTGATACAATGCACCCCACACTTTTTACAATAAAATCATTTTTCTGACACTATTTTTAATAAAAATTTATTAAAATGTATTTTCTATTTTTTAGTTCGATTTTCTATAAAGCGTATTTTTTTTAGTTTTTTTTTAACTATTATTTTTATTTATGTGCTCTACCTAGTGTGGGTTGATAACATTCTGTATTTAAAATTAAGGTTTAGACAAGTGAAGAGGCTAAAAGAAGAAGGCCTCCTCCAAATTCATAGAGGAAACTTAGCCTACTGTGTCACGTGGGCCAGACGGGTTGGCACAGGGTTTTCTATCTACCTTTCCTTCTCTTGTGGCTAGTGTTTCGGCCTTGCCATTTCCTTTTGTCGGCTTTTACGACACCCTCATAACGGAATGGGGTGGTGATGCTATGTATTCTAAATCCGTTACGGGAACATCCATTTAAAACTACATCCGACCATAAATATCCTATTCATTATTAAACGTTGTTTCTCATGTTCACTGGGAAAGTTTCAATGTCAATTAGATTTTTTATAAAAAGTACGTGCTTACTTTTGTTAGAATAAAACCTACTAAACTTACAATCCGTGTGACGGATTTAGAATACATAGTGTCTTCACTCCATTTCATCCTGAGGGTGTCGTGTGTGTGTATAACCTAGCCGCAAGAGAAGGAAAACTTGATACGAAACCCTGTATTGCCCCGTCTGGTCAGCGTGACCAGTAGCCCAATTGCCCTAAATGTTAATGGAGGAGGCCCGACTCAGCAGTGGACCACCTATGAGCTGAGTGGTAGTAAACTTACAATAAGACTGCACCTCGGATCACCATTCTTGTCTAGCATAGTGCCACCGTAGTGTACTGGCAGGACGTCGGCGTCCACAACAGTCAACACTTGCGCTTGCCACTTCTTCGTGTCCGTGCCGTAGATCTTGATCTTGGACAAAGTGTACTCGTGCATAAACTTTTTGACAACCGAAAACGCCAAGGAGAATACTTTGGGCGCTGAAATTATATGTACAATAGGATCATTATCGGAGCCAAAGAAAGTTGGCCTGTCAGTGCCTATTTTATATTTGTTTATTATAATTAAATAAGAAATCATTACTTCTAAAGGTCTACCCTACCGCCTAACAATACGCGCCCATTAAAACCCAAGCGCTATACCCTCACACGACACGCTTGGGGCGCCACAGGTTCGCCATTTGTGGTCGAGAATTATGTATTTGCAAAGTGCCCCTGGGATACAGGGTACGCTTAGTACAGGGGAGACATCGTTAAAAAAATACTAAAAGTTAAATCAGATGTTATTTTTATATTCGTTAATTTGCCGCTCCTTTGCTTAGTCTTAGCTTACCAAATTGTTTAGTCGAGATCCACGGTTCCTCCCAGCATAAGGTTGCCTAAGGTCCTTTATCTACATCGTACACTGCACTTCACGCCCTATAAACACGGATAATTGTTTACCATTGACGATGTAGCAGACTTTAAGTATCTCAGGATAATTGGCTTCATAAAGCTGCAGTAAGGTGAAGACCATCTCAGCGGCTGGTTTCCATGCGTACTGCTTTATACTGAAGCCTTCCAGGTCGAATATAACTGTCACCTGCAATGTAGAAAGCCTGATTATAGGTATGAACCTAATATCTTATCTGAGAATAATATATTTTGGAAAATAGCTAGTGTAATAGCTCACAACCTTCATAAATCAAAAGCGAATGTTCTCCGCCAATCACCGCAAAAGACATTCAAATATCGCTAATGCGCATACCTAACTTCCCTCGGTATTATTCAATCTGTGCCTCGCAGAAAGCATAGAATATACATAGATATATATCGGTTAAAAATGCTATTATACAAAATAGCTACCCTTAGATGACGACACGCATAGAAGATTAATATAGATTTTACTGCAATAAGTATGTACTTATGTATTACAAGTGAGCTTCTAACTGCATTAAGTAAACTTACTAATTACCTTCAAGGCCGAAGGCCCACGTTCAGCCGCTTGTTTCTTACCGATGGCGAGGTAATTTTCCAAGTGTCTAAGTACCATACGAATGACGTCGGCCTTGGTAACTGAGTGCAGAAGCCCCCACACGTCCAGACCGACAAACGGGACAATTATTACTGAAACGAAAGAGAGTTTCAGATCAATTGAAGAACACCTTTTAACGGATTTATCGCGTATATATTACATTATTTAATTCCCGGCGTTTCGAATGCTTTGCAAGCAAAGAGAAGTATCCACACAAAATAACATATAGGTAGCTGACATGAAAAACAAACGCTCGGCCAAGTCTGCAATTTGTGACACATTCAAGAAGAGCAACCATTACAGTCACTTTGATAGACCTCAAATATTTGCCAAGGAAAAATATTACATCCAAAGAATGATCCGCGAGGCTATTAATATTAAGATTCTCCAAATTGCAATAGAGAGGATGGTTGGCAGGACCTTGCTTGAAGGAGAAGATTAAGTAGTTTCCCGAAGGCGTTTACGGCTCGAGTAAGGAGGCAACGTGGTAGGTTTTAGTGGCACCGGCCGCAACCTACCATCTTCACGCGGCCGGGACTTCCACATGCCCTAGCCAGACCGGCTCGGGACCAATAAAAAGTTGCCCCAAGTTAAAAAAGGTACTGCCTGCTTGGGATCCAGTCATTAAAGTCTGTCCTTTCCTAGTCGGGTAGCTTCAACGATCCGCAATGTCTAAGAGCTTTTTCTTATGAATTTATTTTGTTTTATTGGACAAAAAGCTTTCGTATCTTGCGAAATAAAGTTACAAAATCGTTCTTTAATCGTTTGTGTTTAATGGCGCGTAAGTGACTTTCTTCAAGGTCCGAGAGTGGCATTTACCTGGTGATCCATCTTTGTCAAAACCAGGGCTGCCACTAGGGAAGTGTTTCTCCAGGACTTCTGGGGCTTGCCACGTGTGGAGAGTACTGTCAATTCCCCATTTTTCGCGCCATATAAGGGACTGAAAACAGATACCGATTTTTTTTATTTTCACTGGCACAAATTTACGTTGGAATTAGCGCACTGCGCCACACTGGCCAGATGAGTTGGCACAGGGATACGTATCCTTCCGTTGGGCTTATAAAGATTAGCGGCCCTGTCATCTCATTTCCTTTAGCTCAGGATAGAATGGGGCGGTGACACTATGTATTCTAAATCCGTCACTACACGGATTCTGATAAATCTATCCCAATTCAGACAGTTTCAGTAAGCGGCTGGATCTGTCTAATGTCCTAACTCTCATCATATACACACAGATATTTACTTACTACTTCCTCCTCAGCCCGTAAAAGATCCACTGCTGTGGCCAGCCTCCTCCAATTACAGGAGGGCAATCAACCTACTGTACCACGCTGGTCAGACGGGTTGGCATAGGGTTTTGTTTCAATTTTCCTTCTCTTGTACCTAGATTTTCTGTGTAATTTCCTTTAGTCTGATCTTACGACGCCCTATGGAATGGGCTGGTGAAATTGAGTACTCTAAATCCTTCACCACACGTATACCTAAGGTACATAAAACTATTTAATTGTTATATGCCAAGAGCCCATCAACAATACCATTTTTACACAATCAACTTGCTGATGGTAAACATGAAGATTGTACTGCTGATTATGAGATAAAGACTCCAAAAGACTGTTCGATGTGGTACTTAAACAAAATAATGATAGCGACATGGACGTATAAAAAAAGTCGGACAGAGTCTCGCTAACTAAAAACTGTGACATCATAGTCGGCCAGATCAGCTATATGTACAGGCCAGCACGCACACTTTCACACATTAGTCGGCCATTACGCGCGTGAACATCGATGCTTAAAGACGCAATATGCGGCGAAAAAATAATAACTATAAATCATGTCTTGCGTGGTAAAATCGTGTAAAAACCGTAGTGACCGAAAGAAAAACAATCCAGGAATCACGTTTCATACGTAATTGAATAATTCAAACACTTATTTCCACATTATATACATTTAAATCAATTTGTATTTGCTAGAACAAAACAATTAATTTTAAGTTTAGTGTTGCCAATATTCACGTGTGCAAATTAACCGAAATGTGGGCAATTTTTCGTTTATTATAAAAATCAATATATTATTTTGGTTAATTATTTAATAGGTACTACTGGGTATTTTATTTTATATTCCTTTTGCTAGATTTTCTAAGGAAAATTAAGTATGGAGAAATGATTGAATTAAAATTACTTAGTAGAAATTGTAATGGTGAAAACGATTGGATTCCAAACAAATACAGTGTCATTTGCAGTATACATTTTGAGGCGGATGACTTATAAACAAATAAAGGAGGACTTCGGCGTGTTGTTACTTATGCAGTACCTTAAAAGGTAAATTAGCAATCTACCAAGACATGGATAATAAAAAAAAAATTAATCTATGCCGCTTATTTTTTCAAAATTTAAATGTACATTGTAGCTATTGTGTCGGTTTATAATAATAATAAATATCCTTGGACATTTCACACAACCCCATCTCGTCCCAAGCTAAGCAACTTAATGCTTGTTTTAATGTAACGAGATGGATGATAAACTACTTAAATACATTTTTTTTTTGTAATACATACATTTTATAGATAGAAAAACACTCAGACCCGGGACAAATAATTGTAGGTCGTACAATCGTAAAAATATGCATACATTATTTTAATCCCCAGTGCTTTAAACTGCTTTATTTTGTTACGTGGCAGAGGAATAAACTGTTACTGTACCATATATTACCAGTGCTTCTCAAGAGGTGCGCAATAAATTATAATTATAGTTAGGCAACATAAATATATTATCACAAAAAAATTTTTGGTAATGAAAGCATTTCTTTTAATTTAGAATCGTTTTCGACACATCTCGAAATTAGAGGAAATTTCAAGACTCTCAAAGTTCTGACCACTCAAAGTAAAAGACATTATTATAAAAAAAAATACTCAGCATTTAGGATGTTAAAGTTAAACATAACAATTTCGAACAATATTTTTTTTATATTTTAACCATGTTTTTATTGCAAAATGTTGTGTATATTGGCAACCCCAAAATTAACTCACACATACAGAGCTGCCGCCATTTTGGCGTCTCACTTTTGTCTTAGCCAGAGTTCCGTCCGCCTTTTTTTATACGTCCATGGATAGCGATAAAAATGATTTCAATCTGAATTAAGTACGTACCTATGCAATCGTGTGTCGAATGCGTCCCTACCTATGTAATTTTCAGCATAACGAGTGCTGACTATGCAATTTACACGTGGCTTAGGTACGACAACATAACTCAAAAGGAACTTTATTTACGTAGGTTTCATCACAAAACTCTTATAAATCGTCATATTTATAAATATCATTATCATCTTACGGCCCCTGTTCCCACACTACGCCAATGTCACATGTTTTACAGGTAAATGCAGGGAGAAAACGAAAACAATAAAAAGAATAGGGACTGCGAAAAAACCTGCCAGTGCCGCGGATTCTGATGAATCCCTCAAGAGGCGCGTTACATGTTTGTGCGGTTTGGGGTGGAAACATTTTGTCCGTGCGGCTCGGAAATCAAATTATTTTACAGAGATTTGTTCAAGGGTTTTTTTCATTTCACCGGTGACCAGAAGGCTGGTTCTTGGCACCGTACTCCATGACAATATTATGGCAGAAAAACTTTTTAGAATAATTTTAGTTATAGTTTATTAGTGTAATTATCATACAAATGTATTTAATGAAATAAAGTAATTAGTTTATTTTGGTAGGATAATATAAATAATGTTGCTGTTTGCTGGTTTCGACTATGACTAAAAATCTAATAAAAAATTCAAAAACATTTATATTTTGTTTATATTTTTTTTTTACTTGAGCAACATTACTAGCTATATTTAGTTTTTGTTCAAGTAAAAAAAATATTTTAAACAAAGTATGTATAAATATTTTTTTAACTTTTGTGGCGCGATCTTGTTACGTATGTATGTAAGAAAGGCTGTACGAAGCGAAAACGTTTACGAGCATTATTAAAAAAAAATCACTTACAATTAAGACGGTAGTTCGAGAAAATTTTGTTAGTTAACAATTGTTTAACTTGTTGAAAAATTAACTTTATGTAAAATTTCCAACGGGAATGAATTATTTATAGAGTTCAGAACACACAATATTTTTTTCAAATTAAAAGGAAAAATCAATACCATAAATATATAAATTAATGTGCCGTAGGTACTCGCTTTAAACGCCACGCGTGCGCAGACCTATTTTCAGCGTTAAATTATAATTATAAATAATGGAGATAGAGTTCCGGGAGTTTGGAGTCTTTTATTGGAAATTTTCTCCCATTTCAGAATATTTTTTGGAATTTCTTAAATATTAATAGTTTATGAACTATTGGCAAAAAACGAAATGCCTTTTTTTCATCTATCTATCGCACATAATTTTATGAGCAGTATCTCTATTTTGTACCATTTTCAACTTGTCGACTAGAATATAACCCGGTCGGGGATCCATGAGAATTTCCAACGTAAAAAAAGATGGGGTGCTAATAAATAATAAAGGTGTCGAAGGCGGCTAAGGCAGATGCTCTAGCTGCCAAATTTAAGGAGGTGTTCGGGCCCGAGATACTGAGGGTGGCGCAGCCCGTCAGATCTGCAGAATTGCGCCTGCATGTCCTGGACCCCTCCGCAACGGACGAGGAAGTCGTAGCGGCCGTTGCCGCCTGGACAGTGTGACGAAGCGGTCACAAACATTTGGAGATCTCGTGGTCGACTGCCAAGGTCGATGTTTTGCAGTGGCGTCCCCGGATGTGTTACCGATGCTTTGAGACCCCGGTGATTTGGATGTGGGGGCCTGCTGCACCAGTCCAGACCTAGGGGGTCATTGCTACAAATGCGGGATGGACGGCCATAAAATCGCAGACTATAGCAGTGCCTAACCGCGAAATTGTCTGCGCGGAGAAGGGCCAAGAGGCTAACCACTGGTGTGGCATTGGCTGCACTGGTCGGAAGGCCAAACCACTGGGTGAACCGGCTAGGCGCCAGTGGGTGCTTAACCTACTCGCAGATTTTAAATCTGGGGCGAGGTCTTGGTACAGCTCTGTACAGACCACCCTTAAATGAGCAGCGGCGTTATAAAAGGTATCGCGGGGCCAATTTACAAACATGACAATCACGAAAACAAATGACACCCAGACTCAGAGCGAGTGCCTCTGGTTTACAATAAGACACTTACCGGATCCCGGAATCGAACCGGGGACCCGTGATCCAAAGGCGGCACTTCTAACACAGGAGTAGATAAAGGATAGAGAGAAAGCTTCTAAGAACAGCGCCACGGTAGGTACACCACTACAAGTATGATGCGCGTGTGTGCGGGGGCACTGGCGCGGCTCGTCACGTATGGAACGAAACCGGTTTATACTGGTTCGGCCAGTGCTTTAACAAAGGGCTACCTCACCGTGCGTCGTGTCGTGCGTGATTAAATTTGAATAAATTAGAAAGAGTGTAAATATGTATGGTTGATTGTACTGTGTGCATGAACAGCCATCGAAAAAATAAAAATATATCTTTTTTTAATCATCCCAAAGACCAAAGAAGACATTTCGAAATTATATGATAAGTTTATGACTAAAAGTATGTCTCAAATTATTAAATGCCAAATAGATGTAAACTAACTTTTGTGTATTTATTTTCTGTGCCAACCCTTTAAGAATAGGTAACAATTTTGCTCACTCTTTAGAAGGTTTCCCTCTGTATACTCTGTGTTCTAACCAACAAGGCTGTTTCTATGCAATTTAATTACATGTACTTATATACAGTTTGTATTATCTGCATTAAGAATTCTGTTCTAAAAACAGACTACATATTATCAACAGGAGTGTTTTGTTTTGATTAGTCAATCGGCTAATATATCGATCATTAAACGCGTTCTTGTGGTGACAGATTTCAGAAGTAGGTATATTATAGGATCCCGCTATACACCGACCTTCACCGAGATGTTTATTTGATGAAACGTGTTTTATATTTAATTATGTCAATAAATATATTGCATATGGGTTGCCAAACAAAATTTAGCACAGGATATGAAAAATAAAAATTTAGTTTACCGGTTTGTTTATTAGACAAATTCAATCAAATTCGAAGCTCATAGAATATGCAAATGTTAGGTTGCCTATTCTTTTCCGGTCACAACTCTCGGGTAGCCAGGGTTCAGGTAAATTAATACTAGCATTTTGCACCGGTCATTTTGTCACGTTGTTAGGCAACCCATATGCAATATATTTATTAACATACTATATTAAATCTATAATATAAAAATGAATCGCAAAATGTGTTGGTAAGCGCATAACTCAACAACGCCTGGACCAATTTGGCTACTTCTTATTTTTAAATGTTCGTTGAAGTTCAAGGATGGTGTTTTGGGCGATAAATAACTAATAATTTTATTATATTTATAGATTTATATGCAAACGTTGTTCTGCAGAACGTTTGCGGGGTCAGCTAGTTACATTATAAAACACGTTTCATCTAAACTTCTCGATGAAGGTCGTTGTATAGCGGGATCTTAGACTAATAGAATACAAAATGTCACCAACCTATACCATCCTGAGGGTGTCGTAAGAGACGACATACGGAACGCAAAAGGCAGATCACCTAGCCGAAAGAGAAGGAAAACTTCATACACAATAGGGTAATTCCCTCCATAAATTTGAAGGTATGACTCAGTAGTGGGTCATTTGTGGACTGAAACGACGATGTTACCACCTAATTTCATACTGTAGGTGTCGTAAGAGTCGAAATGACAAGGCAGTAAACCCAGCAGTATAGTAAAAAATAAAACTTGGTAAGAAACCATGTAACCTGTCAAAAAAAACAGTGGTATAGTAGGCTCATTTTCTTCCAAGTGATTGGAAGAGGCCCGACTCAGCAATGGGACTTCTATGGGTGGGTATGATGATATTCTCATTTGTTATTAAGTACTTACATCTCTCAGCATTTTTTCGGCCGCATCAGCATCCCATTGTCTTGCTATAAACAAAAATAAAACGAATTGCATGATCAGATCATCAAAACCCAAAATGATTATGTTACTATGTGGTTATCTAGATATAGCTTAAAATGGGTTTTTCAAGTTTTTAGCAACTGATAGAATCAACAGGATGTTACAATATTGGTATCCTATACATGTGTGTTACAACGTACGTTGTTACGTGCTACAAACTCTTATAACCATAACAAAAAATAATCGGTAGTGTGGTAGTTTAAAACATCTTGGACCAAACGCGCTGCAGTGGGGGAAAGTCCACGCATGTTATCAACCAATCGCGTGGCTAGCGCCTGTCTTCTTCGCCAATCGCAGCCAAAGAGCAAATTCGACTTTTGCTTTTGAGCAAATAGATTTTACATCATGATATTTGTAAGGTACTTTAAACTAGTCCGTGCAGTGACGGATTTGGAATACATAGTGTCACCCCCCCATTCCATCCTGAGGGTGTCGTAAGAGCCGACAAAAGGAAATAACCTAGCCGCATGAGAAGGAAAACTTTATATGAACCATTGTGCCAACCATTGTGGCCAGTGTCGATCAGTAGGCTAGTTACCCTCCATGTAATTGGAGGAGGCCCGACTCAGCAGTGGGTCACTTGTGAGCTGAATAGTAGTATTCACTAGCCACTGATGTAGTTTGGCAAAATACTTTTTTTTTATAGAAAACGAATCCCCTGTTTTTTTTTATAGTGGGGTAAACCTTTTATAGGTATGTGGGAGTCCCGGTCGCGATGAGATGGTGATTGCGAACGGTATACCCACTAAAACCTACCACTAATTGTCTGCGCGGGCCATCCGTCGCTTGGGAAACTTCGTAATCGATCCATTCGACAGTGGCTTAGCGAGGGGAGCCCTGCTCTACCCTCAGATGTTAGACCAAAGCGCTTGGAAGCGCTTCCCTCTAGGACCTTGCTTATGAACAGGGTATAACCTGTATCACCAGAAGTGGGGAAACCTAGTGCTAAACTATACGTATAGCCCTAGCCATCCTCACCCTGCCGGCTTGAAAAACTTGAATTCAAATTCAAATTCAAATCATTTATTTTGCTTGGGTCACGATGGACACTTACAAAAAGTCAACACAATATTCATAATGAGTCTATATAAAACAAATGGTCTACCATCTAATTCCTTTGAACCTTGCGTGATGGAAGGCAACATAAGGTCTAAGATGGAGCAGGCAATTCAAGGAAATGCCCTGCCGCCGGCAACCGAATCTTATTGTACTTATTGTGTCGTAAAGTTTAGTGTAGGTATAGAGTGTATGATTTTTATTTGAAATAAATTGAAAATTGAATTGAATTTTAAAACAAAGTCGCTGTCGTCTGTCCGTCCCTATAAACTACGCAACGGATTTACCAATTAATAAACAAAAGAGTAAAATACTAATATACAAATATTGTATGTATTTGACACTGTGTGTGTGTCAAATACAATACAGTGTGTGTAATTTTTTATTTATTGATTTATGTATTTGTATGCAACATTTAAAAAAGTATTAGCATTCTGAACTTATTCTCTAGAAAACTACTAACTGTACCCTGCGCGCGTTTTTACGCCATTAACTAGAAGGAAATAATGTCTTTCCAAATTTTATGTTACCTAATAAAAAAGAAATTTTTTTGTTCATGGACCTTCCTGGCCTCATGCACAACACTTTGCTGAAGATCATCACATGAACAAATGCATAATTTACGATTCCTATATATAGGATAGGAAATACAGACAAACATTCATTTTATATAGATATACTTAAAATAAGAATAAGAAGAATGGTAAGTGTGGGAGATTTCATACATAGTCTGCGCAATTTACATAAAACGGGTAGGTACAAAGATTTTGCTTCACGTATTAATATACTTAAAGCTACGAATAAATTAAAATGAATACTTAATATTTATTCGTAGACATATAGATTAAGAATTAAATATTAAGTTATTCATATCTGTATCAACGGCACTTTCAGGGCCGGTGGACGTTGTAGCATATCAGATAGTTCGGCATGCAAACGACGATGATTTATTTTTTAGACAGTGATTTTATGCCAGCATGCATGAAGTCCGTATAGTGACAGATTAAAAAAAAACATTGTGTCATCGCCCCATTCCATCCTTAGGGTGTCTCAAGAGCCGACAAAATGAAATGGTAAGACCGAAAAGGAAACCTTGATACAAAACCCTGTATGTCAAAACGTTTGGCCAGCGTAGCACAGTAGGCTTATTACCCTCCATGTAATGGGAGGAGGCCCAACTCAGCAGTGGGTCATTTATGGGCTAAATAGTACTAGTATGAAACACATGACATACACATACAGATTTTAATACATTTTAAATGTCTCTGTGGACATTTCTGTAGTTTTGTTTATGCAGTAAAAACTAGTTAAAGGAAACCGACTAATAGTTATTTATTTGTAATACAATTTCTTTTAAAGGTCAACTTTTACCTCTGAGCCATCGGAGAAGGTAGTGGTCATTGTGTTCTGGTTTTAATACGTCTTTTACGCTCCGTCGAAACTGCAACAAAAGTTAAGAATTGGTTAAGTGAAAGTAGGCCTTTCATGTGCTTTTTATTAATGTCTATTATACATTTGTATGGTTTCCTACGGTGACGGCATTAGAATATATAGCTTTCCCTTAAAAGTCATAATTAGGGCATCCATCGCCTAAATTGCACACGCTAAAACCGGATGACACGACAAAAATCCCGGGCATTTGGGAAAAATATAGTATATACTCCACCAAAAAAGATTTTTTTGCTACAAAAATAAAAACATTCGAGCCTTCTTGAATGCGGGTTACAATGGATGAATTTATAACTAAGTTTTATTTCGATTTATCGCTTAGCTATAAAAAAATAGTATTTTTCTGACAACAAAAGTGCCCGGGCTACTCCCGGACATTGATCTCCAGACTTAGAGCGAGTGCCTCAGATTTACATAAAACACAGGCACTTGCCCGACCCCGGTATAGAACTAAACTCAGCCCATGATCCAAAGGCGACACATCCAACCCCTTGGCATTCACGAACTAGGCTGACATAGTCACGTGATAAAGTAAGTTCCTTAATCTATAAAAACCTCTTTTTACTAGGCCTTCTTTATGATAAGAACGTTGCTAAGCAACAGTATTGACGAAACGTCGACAGATACGAATTGAATACAGTTCTTCAGACTTGTAGCTGTTTTTTGGAACATTCGTTTTAATTAATACATTTATATTAAGATTTGAGCAATGGGAGAAGTGGATAATTTGTCAACATTTAGTGCCGAAGGAGGCCAGGACACCGTAGGACTTCCTAGGATTGTTATGGTCACAGAAGGTGACGACACATCAGCTTCTTCTCCGTCTTCAACTTCTCCCGATGAAGACAATTGGGCCGACCTAATCAAATCCTCAGAGATACCTCCGGAGTACTGGCACATACAGAAACTAGTGAAGTATATGAAAGCCGGTAATCAAACAGCCACCATGGTCGCTCTTTCTTGTTTAAAGGACCATGATTTGACTGTAGAAGTCAATCAGAGAGCTATTCAAGAGATAGGAGGCTTAGAACTCCTCGTGAATTTATTGGAAACAAGGGATCTGTGCTGTATTCTAGGCGGCTTAGCTGTATTGAAGGATATCACACCAAATATTGAAATAAGAAAGAAGGTAACTGACCTAGGAGCAATCCCGTTGTTGGTTGGGTTATTATCAGATCCAGCGAGGGATGTTCAGATATTAGCAGCAGAAACTATAGCCAACTTAGGAAGAATCAGGAAAAGTAGAAAATTTTGCAGGAAGTTTGGTGGTATACCAAAATTAATTGACTTGTTGGACATCAAAGAACGGTCAGTGCTAATGATAGCAATTTTTGTAACATCGTAATTTTACTTTATTTAATATCTTATGGTTTTTGGGTGACTCGGCTGACTTTGCTTTGAATCATTTATACGCTGAAATGATGAGTAGTAATGGTCGACGTAGTATATCGATTTAAGTTATCATTTTTAGATATTTGGTGACGTCTCGAGAAGAATTAAACTTAGATGAACTACAATTTTTGGATATAGCGCGGGCCGGAGCTAAGGCCTTGTGGTCGATGTCTGCTTCTCAGAGAAACCGCGAAGCAATGAGAAAATACGGCATGATACCTCTCATAGCCAAAATGCTAAAAACTATCCACTTAGATGTTGCCGTCCCAGCTGTGGGTTTGCTACAAATGTGCGCGAACGAGACATCTTTCCAATTGGCTATTCAAACAGAAAAGATGGTGGAAGATCTCATCACACATCTAGCCAACGAGGACAAAGATTTGAAGGTACGATAACAACACTAGCTGTCGTGACTTGAGCAAGGTCATCTATTCGTCAACTGTAGACAAAATTAGTCACATAGTTCTGTTGAGAAATCCGTTATTTTTTACATTGAACATATCATTCAATGTGCATTTTGTAACGATTCTAATTGTCCGTTTCGGTTTTAGACGTACTGCAGTTTGGCAATTTACAAATGCGCGAGCGATTCTATAACTCGAGACATGATACGTGCTGCTGGAGGTCTGGAGCTTTTAGTTGAAGCAGCGTCAGATTCCACTAATAGGCCAAATAAACCGCTTCTGGCAGCTGTCACAGGAGCCTTATGGAAGTGCGCCAACAGCGATGCTAGTGTGAAAAAGCTTGACCAACTCGGCGCTGTTCCAATCTTAGTAAGGCTTTTGGATGATGAAAATGATGGAGTATTAACTAATGTAGCTGGAGCGTTAGCTGAATGCGCAAAATATCCACCGAATAGGGAGAAGATTAGGAGCGCTGGTGGGATACCAATGCTCAGTAAGTTACAACAAGTACTCTATCGTTCTCTCACTATCTCAAGATTACATGGAAGAGATAAGGACGCCAATTAATCTTGTTTTGTTAAACATTTTGTTCTGGTGCATTGGTAATTAACGTCAATAACAAAATATATTACATGAGTGCACTTCTTAGCAGCCTAGCACGTGAGATCCGTTTGACAGTAGCACCATCTAGTTATAACTACATTTCGATAATTAACATTTCAGATACACTAGTTTTCTGTTGCAGTTCATCATCTCAATAACACCCACAAACCTTTACTGGAGAACGTACCGCTAGTATTAATGGAATGCGCGAAAGAACAGAACTGCATGATGCAGATAGACGAGTTGGACGGAGTGCGGCTAGTCTGGTCTTTGCTGAAGAACGATTCAAAGAAGGTCCAGACTAACGCGGCTTTGGCTCTGAGCCCTTGTGTGCAAAACGCGGCGGACTCCGGGGAAATGGTCAGGTCGTTTGTGGGAGCTTTAGAACTGACAGTAGACCTTTTGGACTCGGATGACCATAACGTTCTGTCAGCGGTGTGCGCGGCAATAGCTACGATAGCGAGGGACCATGAGAATTTAGCAGTTATTTCTGATCACGGAGTTGTTGGGAAACTTTCGAAATTGGGTACGTTTTTTTTATTTAGGTAAAAGTAACAGTGATTTCGTTGAGAATGTTTGTTGTCTCTACAACATTGAAATTTTGTCTCTACAACATTGAAATTCACTTTATGCCTGGAATATATTGACAATGAAAATAAATATCAGCGACATTTTATTTTATCAGCTTGTGCATCCGTTATTTATGTTATATAACTGTCAGTATCTAAATATATCGCATAAAAACCCTGTAATTAAAACTACCTAGTCGCATTAACGGAATTTTCAGCAGCAATTCGAATATAATGGAAGAATTTCCGAGAGTAGTTTTCAGGGAATAGGGGTTTGTCAGGCAAACTATCACTACTCTTGTTTAAATGTTCAAACCATTTCGAATACATTATATATTACGGTACGGTACAAATTATATCACGGTACGGCCGTTATACCCTGTTCAAGATAGCGTGATCGATTTGACAGATGTCAATTTTTCTGATCGACATAAAGGTATGATTCCGAACTACGTCGCGGTAATGGGGACCAGTAGTGCCACGGTAGCACTTCTGCGTGCAGCGTAGTTCGGAATCATACCTTTACTTTGCAATGACGAATAGTGATGAGAAAGTATTTTAAAACGTTATTTTATGGACTACTAGATATAATCTGTCCCATCAATAGCCCGTCTGTCAAATCGATCATTCTATCTTGAACAGGGTATAATTTGATTTCACCCGTTTGTATTCAGATTTATGTCCAACTAGATATTTTCGGAGCCCCTGCCGTCTTCGCCTTTAAAAAGGTGTCTGGAATAAATGATGCAGTCTAATCAGGTACTTCCGCGACTCCTGGAGCAACTGTTCCGCCTGATAGCTGAATTGACCATTGGCTACAACTTATATGTTACTGCCACATAGTAAGTGCCATTCCTAAGAAGTCAGTGGACATGTATAGAGATGCGAGCACGGCTGCGCTCCTCAACTGGGGTATATGGTCCCGGGTCCAACCTCTGAACCCTACATTTATAAAAATTCTTCTGTATTTTTCAGTGGGAACAACTGACGATCATCTCCGCGCTAACCTTGGAGTAGCGATAGCATATTGTTGCGACTGGGCTCAGAATCGCCAGGAGTTTGGCAAACGTGGAGCAATTACACCTCTAGTCAACTATATGACGTCACGAGACCCTAACGTGCACCGCTCTACGGCTCTTGCCCTATACCACCTGTCATTCTACTCTGTCAATTGCGTCACCATGCACGCGGTAAGAACTTTTACAGATTTGGAAATTTGGCTTTTTTATATTTTGCAGTCATTCAGCAACTGTAAGTAGTTTATGGTTTGAGATGATAGTAGGTACCTATGCATTTCCCCGACTGTTTGTACTATTTATTTTATGCTGCAGACAGCTTGATCCTGTTATGGGATTTCGATATTATTCCCAACCCATTGTATTGGGGTCGTACGAACCCACTAAAGAAAAAGAGAGAACAGAGTGAAGACATAATAACAAATCTATGCTGATACGTCATGTTCACAAATTGCTAGTCCGAATATGGTTGCATCTAGTGCAGAAGAGTGAGATAAAAGAGATATCACCATTCAAAAACCGTTATATCTGTCTACATTCAACTGCTGATCCGGGCCTCCTCCAATTACATGGAGGGCACTTAGTATTTAACAATAGATAGTGTTTTCGTGCTATACAGAATGTCGTATCGTGACAGCATTCTACATCTATCGCGCGTAATCATCAGCCGTAGCAATCTACAATGTTATACCTAATCAGAATAATTGCCACAAAAGCATTATTACCTATGTCAGATTTTTCATAAAATTTATGTGTGTGTTGTCTATGACTCTGTAATTGGCTTATTGTATGTTCCTCTAATCTCGAAATCTTCCATTGTTGACCGCATGTTTGTTATTTTATTTTCTAGTTTCGCTTCCCCCCATTTTAATCATTTTAATTAAGCTTAATTTTAATTTAATTTAAAACATTTTATTTGAGAACTAAATATAATATGTTAAACTAATACCCGTACAGGGAAAACCAACCAACTATTAAAAAGAAAGCTGCTAATTAATTTAGAAATAAAAAAAAATGAAAATGATTTATGTAATCCTCGCTCTATATCTTATAGCGACTATAAAAGTTTGTAATCTTTCCACGCAGGTTAATTTACCCATTCGTTACAATAAAATATATTGTAGAACTTGCTGTTGTTCTTCCTGAATACCTACCCGATACAGCGTAACTCAATTGTATTTTTCTTTGTTGCAAAGTAATTATGTACCAACTTATAATTGATTGTTACCTACTTACAGCCAGTTTTCTACTTTTTAGTTCTCTTAAGTATGCCTATAACGTATCATACTACACAGCAGTGTATCTGTGTCTCCCCGTGTGGGGACGGGTCAGAATATAAAGCTTCCCCACCGCACGCTGGGAAATAACGCGTGTTGTAAAAGTCAACAAAACCCAGCACGCTCGGTGGTAGGATCGAATGGTCCGCCCGGCTAGCTACCACCCTCACATCTAAGTCCGGCGCCAAGCAGTTTTACTGTGTTCCGTCGTGTGTATGTGAGAGCCGGTGCCCGAAAGGGCATTTCCTTGAATTGCCTGCTCCATCTTAGACCCTGGCGTTGCTTTCCATCACGCAAGCCTAGGGTCAAAGGCATTCAAGTCACTGATTAAAAAAAAAAAAAAAAAAATCACAAAGTAGTGGTTTCATGTCACTTAGTTATACTTTGAGGCGAAATTACAGTGATTGTTCGGTTGCCCTTGACGTAAGATTTCAAATAGTTGTGGGTGTGGTGATGGCGGCGTCTGTGGTTATCTTACCGGAGCTTGGTTGGTTAGTCCGAAAGTAAACAGGCTTCACTTCACAAACGTTTATTAATGTTCACACAATACACCCACGTAATCGGAAGGAGTAGAATGTCCTTAATAGCAATAAGTATGATAATAGCACGGTCAAATATATAAGCGATGCTAAGCGCGCGAACAAAGCACAGGCGAGAGCGATATGGGATGAAACGGCACATGCGTTCGGTGTCGAGCGGCGGAGCTGACTGCGGGCCGCGCAGACGATGCGCAGCGCGGCGCGCGCGCAGGTAGCGGAAGGCGCCATGCACCGGCTAGCGCGCGGTTCCACTGACCCGGCCGGCTAGTCCATACGGCACGATTTATTTATTTGTTTGTGTGAAGTGTTAATGTAGTATTAATTGTGTAGGTATGTTTGTGTGTATATGTAAACAAATGTGTGAGTGTGTGTTTGTACAGTAGTGTGTTTGTATGTGTGACTGAGGTCGCCACATCACTCCCCCCCAAAGGCCTGGTCAAGGCCGATAATAGTCTGGAAATCGAACTCGTCGACCTGACCGTGTTGTTTGATCCGGGGGATCAGATTGGACATGTTGGCTGGGCGGAATTTCGTCATGTGGTGAAGAATTCATCTCCTCAGCCAGCATGAAGGCTGGTTTTAGGCGATCTTTTGTGACCACTACAGGCTTGCCTTTAATTAAAAGTTTGAAGGTCTTATCGCCTCTAGTTAAAACTTTGTAGGGGCCAGAATATGCTGGTTTAAGTGGTGGACGCAAAGCATCTTCACGTAGGAAGACGTGTTCCGCGTTCACCAATTCCTTGAAAACGAACACTTTGTTGTTAGAGTGTCGTGAAGCGGGAACCGGCTTTAGCTTCTCAGCGAAAGTACCAAGACGCGCGGCAAAGTCTGATATATCAGTGGTACCGGGCGTACTTGGCTCAAAAAATTCGCCGGGAAGTCGCAATGGTTCCCCATACAGCATCTCGGCCGATGAGGTCTGTAAGTCCTCCTTGAAGGCAGAGCGGATGCCAAGTAGGACTAGTGGTAACACCTCCGCCCAACTGTTGTGTGCGTGGCATGTAATGGACGCCTTGAGCTGTCTATGAAAGCGTTCTACTAAGCCATTACATGCCGGATGGTAAGCGGTCGTTCGTCTGTGCTGGAATCCAATTGTCTTGGCAAGATATTGGAACAGTGCGGATTCGAACTGACGTCCTCGGTCTGTTACAATATCTTCTGGACAACCAAATCTGGATATCCAGCCTGACAACAGTGCCTTTGCCACAGTCTCTGCGGTGATATCTGCAATGGGTATGACTTCCGGCCATCGAGAAAAGCGATCGATGGCCGTAAGGCAATACCTATACCCCTGAGAGATGGGGAGAGGGCCAATTATGTCCACGTGGACGAATTTGAAGCGGGCGCGTGGTAAGTCGAATGTCCCCAGCGGTGTAGCTACATGTCGACTTACTTTTGCGCTTTGACACGCTATGCACGCCTTAGCCCATTCCTTGCAGTCTTTTTTGACCCCAGGCCACACGAACCTTTGGGCGACCAAATTAGCTGTCGCCTTGGCACCGGGGTGGCTCAGGGAATGAAGGCTTTGGAATATTTTCCGCCTGAATTCCTTGGTGACGAATGGCCGAGGGGTTGATGTACTGACGTCACAATACAGGTTAGTACGAGCTCCAGTGATCTCAAGTTTTTGCAGTCTGAGTCCCGTTTCGCCCTGTAGGTATTGAGTCAGTTCAGGGTCCGACTGCTGGGCTTTAGCCAGATCGGCGAGACATATCGGAGCAGCCAGTTCATCGACACGTGATAAGGGATCGGCAACGACATTATCTTTGCCGGAGATGTGCCTTATATCGGTCGTGAACTGGGATATGTAGTCTAAGTGCCGGAACTGCCTAGGCGAACAGTTTTGTTTCCGTTCATGGAAAGCAAAACTGATCGGCCTATGGTCAGTGTAAATGGTGAAGTGTCTCGCCTCCACCATGTGCTTAAAATATTTTATGCCTTCGTAGATCGCCAGAAGCTCACGGTCGTAGGGGGAATATTTTTGCTGAGATGGACTCAGTTTTCGGGAAAAGAAACCCAAAGGCTGCCAAACACCTTCGTGCTGTTGTTGTAATACTGCCCCTATGGCCTTATCAGATGCGTCTGTTACTAAGGCTAGCTTTGCTCTGCAATTTGGGTGAGCCAGAAGAGCTGCCTTCGCTAGACTATCCTTTAGGTCTGAGAAGGCCCTGAGTGTGTCGCCGGTGAGGTTGATCGGAGTCGATCCTTTGACCGCACCAGAGAGTAAGGCGTTCAGAGGCGCTTGCGTTTGAGCAGCATTCGGCAAGAAGCGACGATAATAATTGGCCATGCCCAGGAAGCGACGTAGTTTTCGGACGTCTTTCGGTGCGGGAAAGTCGCGTATGGCCTGGACTTTCGTGTCAAGTGGCGTAGTACCGCTCGCCGAGATCTCGTAACCGAGAAAAGTTACCTGGGGAGCGCCAAAAACACACTTGGACACGTTTATGACCATACCATATTTCTGCAACCTGGAGAACACTAGGCGTAGGTGCTCTTCGTGCTGGGCTGCGTCTCGGCTAGAGATTAGAAAATCATCTATGTATGGATAGACGAAGTCTAAGCCGCGCATCATTTCGTCCACAAAACGTTGAAATGTTTGGCTAGCATTGCGCAGACCAAATGTCATGTATGGAAATTCGAACATACCGAAGGGTGTGGTGATTGCCGTCTTCGGTATGTCCTCCGCACACACGGGTATCTGGTTATAAGCTTTCACCAAATCAAGCGTGCTGAAGATTGTACAACCAGATAAGTTGTGTGCGAAGTCATGTATGTGACGTATTGGATACATATCCGGAATTGTACGCGCATTAAGTTGCCGATAGTCACCGCAGGGGCGCCAGCCGTTGTCTTTCTTGGGCGCGAGGTGCAGTGGTGACGACCAAGGGCTATCCGAAGGTCTGGCAGTACCATTTGCCAGCATCGCCTCGAACTCAGCCTTCGCCACCTTCAACTTATCCGGGGCTAGTCGCCGTGGAGCAGATGAGACTGGGGGACCTGGTGTAGTGCGAATGTGGTGTTGAGTGTTGTGAGGTACCGTGCGGTGTGTACCAGCCGGTCGCGTAATATCAGCAAAATCTTGTGCTAAAATTTTATGATAGCGCGAATCACCAGTCAGAACTTTTACAGAGAAAGTATCGTTATCTCCAGCCAGTGAAGCTACAGTGTACAGAGATGTAGTATTATCAATAAGCCGTTGTTTTGCACAATCAACAATCAAATTATAGCTAGCTAAGAAGTCTACACCTATAATAGGCTTTGTAACATCGGCCACTACAAAACGCCATGGATATGAACGTCGAAGTCCTAAATCTAGGGTAAGATGGTGATAGCCATACGTTTTTATGGTTGTTCCGTTGGCTGCGCAGAGGTTGTAACCCGTTGGTTCTCGATGCTCTCGTATCTGCGATTTCGGGAACACACATAAATCGCTCCCTGTGTCTACAAGGAACATGGTCTTCGTGGCGCGGTCAGTTACGAATAGGCGACCAGGGGTAGGTGAGCAATCATTAGTCGCCATTACTGACTGCCCGTGGCATTTCCCGACTTCCCGAAATCACAAGGCTTCTGGCATCGATCGGCTCGAGAGCCGAATTTTTCATGATACCAGCAGATTGGGTAACGCCTGTAACTGGACTGGGATCGGGTTCGACTACCCGAGCAATGACATGAGCGACGTTGGCGCTGTCTAGAACGTTCCTGTGATCTTCGAGGGGTGCGATCAAATTCTTCTAGTCTTGCGGACAGGCGTTCCACCATCTTCTTCAGTTCCGCGATCTCACTCGATGGTCCGCTGGTTGTTCCATAGGAAGACGTTGCGGCAACATTCCCTGGTGCGGTGATCTCCTGGATTCGATCGGCCAGGTCTCCCAGTTGCTCCAGCGTTTGGGTCGGTTGGGAAGCCAATACCGTCTGAATGTTTTGGGGGAGTCGGTTGCACCACATTGTCCGCACGAAGTCCTCGGGTATGGAGGGACCCGCCAGGTCCAGGAGATGGCGTAAAAATTGCGATGGCTTCCGGTCTCCCAACTCTTCATGGGTGAGCAGCTGTTTCACCTTCTTCTCGTGGGAGGCTGAGAGTCGTCGAATAAGCTCATTCTTGATTTTTAAATATTTCTGGTCTTCTGGGGGATTAATTATAATGTCCTTCACGGCTTTGGCATGTTGCATGTCTAAGGACGTGATGACATGTGTAAACTTGGACATGTCGTCCGTGATGCCGTAGATCCTAAATTGGCCTTCCAGGAGCGCAAACCATATCTCTGGGTCATCCGGAGCAAACGGAGGCACTTTCAAACTTAATTGAAAAATGTCGGACGACTTTTTATATTGTTCCGTGGAAACGCGCACTTTACGAGTCCGGCGGGTAGTAACATTTTTTTCGCTGGCTCGAGAATCGGCCGTTTGCACTGAGTCACTGCTATCGGACATTATTTGTCGTGTAGTACTCACGGGGTCACCAGTGTGGGTGTGGTGATGGCGGCGTCTGTGGTTATCTTACCGGAGCTTGGTTGGTTAGTCCGAAAGTAAACAGGCTTCACTTCACAAACGTTTATTAATGTTCACACAATACACCCACGTAATCGGAAGGAGTAGAATGTCCTTAATAGCAATAAGTATGATAATAGCACGGTCAAATATATAAGCGATGCTAAGCGCGCGAACAAAGCACAGGCGAGAGCGATATGGGATGAAACGGCACATGCGTTCGGTGTCGAGCGGCGGAGCTGACTGCGGGCCGCGCAGACGATGCGCAGCGCGGCGCGCGCGCAGGTAGCGGAAGGCGCCATGCACCGGCTAGCGCGCGGTTCCACTGACCCGGCCGGCTAGTCCATACGGCACGATTTATTTATTTGTTTGTGTGAAGTGTTAATGTAGTATTAATTGTGTAGGTATGTTTGTGTGTATATGTAAACAAATGTGTGAGTGTGTGTTTGTACAGTAGTGTGTTTGTATGTGTGACTGAGGTCGCCACATAGTCATTGGTTTACGTGGAAATGTATTTCTGCATGCGATTTTGCAAAGCTAGGATAGAATGTATATTTCCATGCATAATGATCTGTTATATGAGGTATAATTTGTAATAAAATTACATTACCTAATCATTATAGCAAGGCAAATACAGTATTAGTAAAATGCGTCTAGTTGTTGCATCTGCATGTTTCTTGTTATTCGAATTACTAATCGTGATTCCTAATTAAATCCACACCGAAAACAAAAATTGAGTTGGCTTCAATAAGATCTCTATTTTTTACAGGCGGGCGTTGTCCAGTTCCTTCTGGAGACAATCGGCTCAAAGGATCCGATTTTGCAAGAAGCATCTGCTGGTTGTCTATGCAATATTCGCAAACTGGCCTTGGCTACTGAGAAAGTAAAATTGAAACAATAAAGCAAAGTCTATATTTTAAACAATACGTACTTTTCGTCACCACATAGTTTCGAGCTGGCTCTTCTCTGTACAGCATAAATGGAAACTAATACTATTATGCAGCCCTTGAATGACCCACTGCTGTGCCGGGCCTCCTCCAATAACTTGCAAACGCTGGCCAGACAGGTTGGCACAGGGTTTCGTATCAAGTTTTCCTTCTCTTGCAGCTAGGTTATGGGCTTTGACATTTCCTTTTGTCGGCTTTATGACACCCTCAGGATGGAATTGGGTGGTGACACTTCACTACATAGTATAAAACAAAGTCGCTGTCGTCTGTCCGTCCCTATGTATGCTTAAATCTTCAAAACTACGCAACGGATTTTGAAGCGGTTTTTTAATAGATAGAGTGATTCAAGAGGAAGGTTTATATGTCAATATTGCACCCGTGCGAAGCCGGGGCGGGTCGCTAGTTGTATTATAAATCCGTCACCACATGGACAGTGATGATGTGTGAAATGTAAATGATAACTAAATGTATTTTTGAAGTGTCAAAACTGCTCACATGTGGCCACTTGATTGAATACATTTTTTATTTGATTTTGAAACGACTTGCGGCATGTTGCTTAGTGTTGACAATGTGAGTGTAATGTTGTCATAGACGTAGATTAGAAACGGTTTTACAATGACATTGAGATCCGTTAAACATATCTCGTATCGATGCATTGCTTTTGGAGTGGCTTCATAAATAAATATTAACCAGGAAAGATTGCTGCCGACTACTATCAAAATGGGGATAATACCGCCATATCCCCGGAATATAGCAGGATACCAAAATTAACTGGTGAAACGTGTAGGCTCTGAATCAATGCCGATTAGGGATGAGCGGAACTTCGGTTCACATTAAATGCCGAACATTCGATTTCGGCTGATCTTCGGATTTCGTTAAATCTATATTTGGCCTATCTCTAGTCCCTACATCTGGAACAGCTGATGGTGACAGGGAAGGTAGATGGCAAACGTCCCAGAGGACGCAGTCCCACGAGATGGTCGGACCAAATACGATCTGCTCTGAACATCAACTTCCACAATGCCCTTCATGAAGCTAAGGATCGCAGCAGATGGAGGGAAATCGTAAAAGGGAAACTGATGCAGTAATGAGGAAAACGACGCGAGGAGGAGGAGGAGGAGTCCCTACATCGGAGTATATTTATTTATTA
Organism: Clostera curtula; assembly: GCA_905475355.2. NCBI lineage: Eukaryota > Metazoa > Arthropoda > Insecta > Lepidoptera > Notodontidae > Clostera > Clostera curtula. The sequence continues at coordinate 17,890,611 of FR997797.1, read as the reverse complement.
CTAGCTGACCCAGCAGACTTCGTACTGCCTCAATCGATAAATAAAAGACCTAAACTTTTGTATAAAATAAACTTAAAACAAACAAAAGAAATCGCCAAGCGTCACGTCAAATGAAAAGCAAAACTTTTGTTTTTATTTAATTCCTATCATTTCCATATTTTCTTTTATTTCCATATTTAACCTTCCCTGGACTTCCACGAATATTTCAAGACCAAAATCAGCCAAATCGGTCCAGCCGTTCTCGAGTTTTAGCGAGACTAACGAACAGCAATTCATTTTTATTTATATAGAATAGATTTAATCGTCATGGTTTTAGCAAAATGAACTCCACTGCTGGACATAGGCCTCCCTCAACGTTTTCCGGCTACCTTTACCAGGTCGTTGGTCGCCGTGTGGGAGGCCTACCACATCCACGTTTCCCAGTACGTGAAAAACGTAATTGCTACTCGAACTTTTATGTCCTATAGGCCGTCAGTCTTAAGAAATATATACTTAAACTGATACCACTTAGGACCACCACTTAAGATTAGCAAGTTTAGAAGCTGTGTCGGTACATGTTATTTATTTACTTGTTCTTGTTAATACGGCCCTAAGTTGGGTGTATTTCTCACGCGTTGATGACTGACATTATATTTGCATTGCTAGAACAATGGGAAGTTTGCCTAAACAATACCCAAAATGTCAAGGAACCTTGACTATTTCCCTTATTATTGGAACTAGCGATATCCATGTTTATGCGACAAGAATACCTTACAAAACCTTCTTCATTCACAACCATATTTATGAATAAGTCTTGGAATTGCATGCATAAACAATAGGCATTGTGTCATGTATATTTATGTAGGTATACAAAAAAAGTTTTTCTAATATTTTAGGGTGAGTAATGATTTCATTAATAATTTACTTTATTTCTAACGCATCTAAGTATATAAATTAAAATAAAGTCGGGTTATTAATTAATCTATTATGTAACATTTTCGTAGCGGTGTTAATTATCATAGGTACCTACTTCTCCGAAATGGCTTGACCGATTTTTATGTTGTTTTGGTGTATATTTATTTACAAAACATAATATTCTATTTTAAAATTCGATTTCCGCGCTTCTTCTGCATGAAAATTAAAAAACCCCCAAAACTGATGACATTTTAATTTTTTTCTTTCGTCATTGTAGTATTTTTTCTAGCAGACAGATTTTTTAAGTATATCACTAGATTTTAATACAAAGGAGCTTTCACATTTCAATGAGCATAATTATTATTATAAAGTTTACTGTGCCAGCAATGACACATCACAGTCCGCGTGATTTTCATAAAAAGTAGCACAAAGGTGACGTTGGAAGACAAGTCAATGCAGGTGATAAAACGGCCAGTACTTAAACCAAAAAAGTAAAGTTGCGTTACGCAAACCCTCATTGAGATTGCGTTCAGGTAGCGGTTTCGTGACCCTGGACCGTTTCGCAACATATGCTCATCATTGTAAACATGGCCTTTACACCCATATCATACTTGCGAATACAATGAGTTCGATATTTTGGTTGTACTTGTGGGTTTTCCCGATAGAGTCATTCTGTGGTCGTCAGGAAAATAACCGTGGTCATAAAGTTTCCTAAAAACTCCTATGTACCTAGTACTAAAAGGTAATAGGTATACCTACTCAAGAGTAATGTTAGGAAGACGATGGATCGTCTTTAGTGATCCATCGTCTTCCTAAACCAGAATGTTTAATGCATGTTTTAAGTGAATCTTTACATAGTATAAAACAAAGTCGCTGTCGTCTGTCCGTCCCTATGTATGCTTAAGCAACGGATTTTGAAGCGGTTTTTTTTAATAGATAGAGTGATTCAAGAGGAAGGTTTTTAAGTATAATACATGCATAATTGCACCCGTGCGAAGCCGGCGCGGGTCGCTAGTGAAATGATAAATGCAAGTGTTTTTCAGTAGTTTGTCGTAGAAAAAATACGCATGACGGATGTTATTGTATTGTGTTAAGTTTTTGTGGTGAGATTTTCCACTGTTGTAAAATAATACTGCAATAATAATCATCAACTTAATGATGCTACCACTTAATTAACAATATACTTAATATATTACTGAGATCCCAGGGCCCCCAGACCATCTTGAAATATATCTTGATCTTTTTGTCGTAAGACGTCAGCAAATCGACAATGGAATTATCCAATGTCTTATGTATTCAGGAGAAAAAATCGTACGAGCAACATGTCCATTTTTAACAGTAGGTATATTTATCAGTAATGAGTGTGGTTGCGAATAGGCAATTGATGAAACTCATGCGGCATTCTCTACCAGTCAACCTTCGGTTTAAAAGGAGAGATCATTTACACAATCCATCCAACTCTTTACCCACAACCCTTACGCCCTGGATAGATATAGTTAGTATTAATATTGAAACTATCATTGACCTCGCTTACGTTTCAGCAATAGATATTTAGTTCTAGACTTCAAATATTTGTATTTTTTGCTTATATTATGTATGAGTATGTTGAAGTCGGTTTACATTAATTGATTCTGAAATTCTGTTCTGACATCAAGACAATTCTGGATAAACGACATACCGAGTTGACTTACAAGTCAAGTCGTAAGTCATTAAAAATCGCTTAGCTTAAATAACTATGGATGTGGTCACGAAATAGGTTTGGACATAAATTGCCTACAGTATAGCAAGTTACGCAACTATAGACAAATGACAGTCGAAACACGATCAAAACTTACTTCTACTAAGCCCATAGATGACCCACTGTTAAGTCGGGCCTCTACTTACATGGCACAGGGTTTTGTTTGAAGTTTTCCTTGTCTTGCGGCTTGGTTTTCGACCTTGTATTTCCCTTTGTCGGCTCTTACGACACCCTCAGGATGGAACTACAATAACACAGCTGCTACGCGCTAAACACAACGACTAAGAGCTTAGAGATGCTCGTCGGAACTACTCGGAACAGTTATTTCAATTCATCTGATTTCAGACCATAAATGGCTCATTCAATTTCGTGGAGGGAAGTCAGCCTAATGTGCCACGCTGGCCAGAAAGTTGCCGGGGGTTGGCTTTTTTTTAAAGTGATCGCAATGTTCTATGTCTTACCGCATAACTCAGTCATTTATGAAACGGCTATGAAAATCCTTTTAAAATCCATTAGTATTGCTTTCAAATCATTTTTACTTTACCTTAAGTTAACTTATATAGAAACCGAAAGTCTTATTGCTACTATATCTTAATACTAATTATACTGTATGATGATTCCACAAATTTGTTAAATATTTAAATTTGTATAATATATAATTATTTTTCTTTTGTATTATTAATTTATTTTACTGTATTTTACTAAATTGTACTACTTAACATAACTTGCACGTCGTCAGTCCAAAACAGTTGTCCGCCACTTTTTTGTAAGAACTTTGGCTCCTAAAACACAGGCCACTGGCCTAGTTTAGGAGGCAGGAGTCTACATCTATATCTGACAAATCTGTACAACTTGACAACATTTCAGTGTATTATGTTAATTTTACTTATTTAATTTGTACAAATAATTTTTTTTTTTTTTTTTTTATTGAAATGATTAAAATCAGTTCAATAGTATTTTTTTTCCATTGGACTTTTAGTTTTGCCGGAAATCAAGATAAACCGTTTTTTACCCTTAAAAACCGCCCCTCCCCCACTTCCCGACCCTAGATCGCCGGTAAATTATTTTATAATTTTTATATTTTCTTTCTTATAAAACGGGTTTCAACCTACTATAATTTTTCTTTTGTTTCAAAATGATCGACACTGGTCTAATTGTTGTAAAGTTTCATCAAAATTCATTCAGTAGCTTTTGCGTGAAAGAGTAACTAACATAGGTACATTCTAATCTAACAAACTTTCATTTATAATATTACTAGGAAAGGGTATAGATAATTAACTTGTGACTGGATTAACAACATTTGCAATGGATTATACGAAATGTTTTCGCCATAGGTCAAGTGCTAATACTTACATAAATCCCGTAAAAACGTGCTAATTGAATAGAACACGCAATCTCCTTGTAAATAAATAAATAATACAAACTTATTTAGGATAACAAACACATAAAAGTCAATTTCGATTGCATGCATGCAGAAGAGACTCCTAGTTATCACCTCTATGCAAAGGCGTTAATGAATATTCGAAAATTTTTGTATCATCGATTCTCGATCCTAGCTACCTGTCCGCCACAGACGTCCACTACTGAACATTGGCCTCTCGCACAGACCGCCAAACACGATACCTTGTGCAGATCGCACCCACCGACGACAGCCTCTATTAAACAATACGTTGTGTGACCACCCCATTCCATACTGCGGGTGCCGTAAGAGGCGACGAAAGGAAATGACAATGCCGAAAAACTATCCGCAAGAGAACAAAACCCTGTGCCTTGGCGCTGTAGGCTAAATACCCTCCATGTAACTGGAGGGGGCCCGACGCAGCAGTAGGTCATTTATGTGCTGAATAGTAGTACAGTAGTAGTATTTAGTCAATAGACCTTTGAAAAACAATTTACGTGATTGTTGTTCGATACAATCGCCCGTACAATTATTTAGCTAATTGCAATCCGCGCCAATCTTTAAGGCCGCTCTGAATGTAGCCGTGGGCACGAACTTGCGCATCGTAGATTTTTTAACCAATACGTTCAGCTCACTCACACTAACGCGCCGGATGCGAAAGGCGCTTGCGGGTGGGAAACGGCCCTGCCTCCACGCCCCGCGTAAGTCCCCTGATACCTGATTTTGTGTTCTGCGCAGCGTAATGCGGCTAAGTTCAGAGTGGCCATAAAGATTGGCGCAGAATATAACTTAGGCCAATTTTCTTCCAAAGCTGCTGATAACGATTCACGAACCGATATTTTGTGTTCGTGAATTTAATGTATGTAACTGCCCGCCCCCGTTATATATAGGTTATACCTTTTTTTGTTTCGCTGGGGAAATGCATTATGCAAACCGCCGCCCCTCGGGGTGGGGTCGGTGATTATGTGGGACTCCTGAGATATAGGTGATACGTACAGAGAGATTTTGTTTTAAAAAAATGTTGTAGCCGGTAAAAGCTATAAATATGATTTATAATATTTGCTACTGATATAGTGTATACCTACTCTATGCAATATAAAAAAAAAAGGATTTTTTATCGTTTAATTTAGGTCACCAGCTGTCAACGAAAGACTATAAAGACACAGTAACATTTTATACCTCTAGCAACGTTGTGGATGACAGGTTTCGAAGCTTGTAGGATAGTATTTAATGTAGCGGCTCATTTCCGATGGCATGGCACGCACAAGTTGTTTTCTGCCTCATAGTTTAAAATAGAAAAATAATTTATTTACAGAACTGTTCCTTTCGGTAGGTCTTAAGTCCTAACTTTGGATGGCTAGGCTGGTATTTAAAATGTCAAAAAATTATTATTTTTAATATCATGCATATAGCATATTCCTTAAGCCATCTTGTCTACATCTATATAAGTTTGTACAATTCATTAAAATTAAACACTTTTTAACGGATTTATCGCTTGTTTATTACATTATTTAATTCCCGTTCCGTTCACGTTCCAATGTTTAATAATTGCAAAAACCTAAGACATCATTCGTACAATTCTTTTTCTTCGCACTGCCATAGTACCTGTATTGCAAGTTGCATTCCGTTTTGCAATACACATCTCGCGGTAACGCGGTGTAGCAAGTCCAGTCAGGTGCTTAAAGGTACAGGCAAAGATTTTATTGAAATCATTTCCCAAGCCTTTCATAGCGATGTTTTACACAATAACTGTGATTATGACGCGTGGTATGAGCGTAATAACTCCATGTAGATGATGTCAGATAAAGGTGCTTTGTTAAGATTTGTTCACTAATTATTGTGTTTTGTTTTTATAATTGGAATGCGTTTATATAGTCTAGAAACTTTTGAATTAGACTCGTTTTTTTTAATGCTAGTTTTGGAGGTCGTATGCCGTAGCGAACTAGCGGAGTGTATGTTTGCAGTTTAAGCAACGTCGGGCTCTGCTGGGTGATGTGATGAATGGGTGTAATATCTAACCTCGTCCATGCTACGGAGGGCACGTAAAGTAGTAACATTCTACCATCTATGGTAGTCGTTACAAGTAGGGACAATAGGCTAAAAAGCGACAGCAGGTCTAAGCAAATACCGGTGATCTCCCTAGATGGGTCGCAGGGGCAGACGATTTATGAAAAGATATACATACGTACGTTTGCTCAAATAAAAAAAAATCTAATTTGTACACTAAAACAAACTTATACGTTTACTTCTTCTCCTTCTTACTTCTCAGCCTATAAATGACCCACTGCTGAGTCGGGCCTCCTTTAACTACATGGAGGGTAAATAGCCTACTCTACCACGCCGGCCTGAGGGGTTGGCATAGAATTTCATATCAAGTTCCTTTTCTTGTGGCTAGGTTTTCGGCCTTGTCATGTCCCTTTTTCGGCTCTTACGACACCCTCAGGAAGAAAAGGGGTGGTGACACGATATATTCTAAATCAGTCACCGCACGCCTGTTTAGTTATTATAGTACAAATAAATAAAATTGGAGCGTCTGTTTGTAATAATAATATAACCACTTTTTACTAAATGCGTAGGTATGTATACACAGTACATAGACCAAAATAACATTTTTGTCTGTGTGTCTGTCTGTCTGTTTGTTCCGGCTAATCTCTGGAACGGCTCGACCGATTTTGACGGGACTTTCACTGACAGGTAGCTGAGGATTACTTAGGCTACTTTTTTTGACTAGCTTCGCCCCGCGGCGTCACCCGCTCGGGTAGCATCGCACTCGTGCGAAGCCGGGACGGGCCGCATTTGTGCAATTTAGCAAACCTTTAGCATTATGTTGTGCGGATGCGTTAATAGATTATGTTGAAACAGAAAACCAACATTTGTTAGATGAGCGACGCAGTCAAATATACAAACAACACTGTTTTTTTTAATTAGCTCAGGGTGGTAATAGCCAAAGTGAATACCGTAGGTACATACCTATTGAACTTGAACCATGCGTAAAAATACTTTAGGCACGTGATATGTCGAACTAGAATACTACTAAATTGATGTATCTCCCAGGCAACGCTTTATTATACTAGCAAACTATTCTGTGCGTAATTACTACTCATCCCATAGATGCCCCGCTGTTGAGTCGGGCCTCTTCACGTTATATGGAGGATCATTAGCCTACTGTGTCACGCTGGCGAAAGGTTGGCTAAGGGCGAAACCCTTAGCCAACCTTTCGCCAGCGTGGCACAGTATCAAGATTTCCTTCTCTTGCGGCTAGGTTATCGGCCTTGTCATTTTCTTTTGTCGGCTCTTACGACACCCTCAGGGTGGAATGGGGTGGTGATACTTTGTATTCCGCCATCACACGGACTAACACCAACTACTGTGGCTAACATGTTTACTTAATATTCGTGATTCGCTATTCTTTCATCCCCCTTCGCACTCTTTGGAATCATATTTTTTCTACTTAAATAACATATTATGTTAAGTGTCCATCTATCAATATTAGTTTTCTGTCTTTTCTGACTATAAATATACGAGATAAAAAAAACCTTTTTTTTAAACAAACCTTGTCCTAGCAACAGCAACAACAATCATCTCAATATATTGAGTATCTTTACATAGTATAAAACAAAGTCGCCGTCGTCTGTCCGTCCCTATGTATGCTTAAATCTTTCAAACTACGCAACGGAGTTTGATACGGTTTTTTTTAATAGATAGATTGATTCAAGAGGAAGGTTTATATGTATAACCCACCCCCGCTTTGCACGGGCGAAGCCGGGGCAGGCCACTAGTATCTCATAAAATATGACGTGCAACGTGTTGTAATTAACAAATTTGACCTACAATGACATGAGGACGTTCCGAACTGGTTGTGGACGGTAGACCTTTTTTGTTGTGTAGTATGTTATGAATAATGTGTTGACTTTTTGTAAGTATTCATCGTCGTGACCAAAAAAAAATAGACGATTTAAATTAGAATTTAAAACCATAACCTAAAAACACCAATATTCATTCTCTAAGCATGCGTTGTAGTAGGTATCTAATTATATTATGCTTAATTATTACACAGTGTTCAAAGCTAACTTAAAGTGGATGCTCCAGGGTAGCCCGCGAAATTCAAATTTTCTTACGTTTTTTACAATTTGCAGGGCAGTGCTAGGTTGTATGATGATTAACATTTGATTCGCGGCTGTAAGACGTATGTATTTACAGAGTTATAATCATCAAACTCATCAATACAACCCTACAAGCTCATAAAGGTGCAAGAATGACTTTGACGTTGAAAAAGTTTTTCTTACACCTGCTGCTTTGCAGCAGTCGTGGTCACGGGAGAGAGAGACTAGATGACAGTTGTCTTCAAAAGTACCTATATCTATATAATTTAAGTATCTATATCTAAATGTTATATTTTCCTAATTCTTTTATTTACCAAATTTTACGTATTTGTAGCTGATCCCGCATGTTGTTTTGCCAAATACTTAACCCCACAGCCCCCGCAACCTCCCTTTTTTTGAAAATTCCTACCAAATTTCAATTCTCTATGTCCTAAGGTTTTATACAACAGCTCCTATCGCAAACGTTGTTTTGCCATCATGTAATTAAATAGGGATTGATCGTAGAGGGGTGAAAATTTAGGTTTGTTTGTATTTTTGTTAGCTGCATCTTAAAAAATTATAAGCAAAAAATTTTGTCTTAAAAATATAACTATTTTTGGTGTGGAACCGATACGCTTCTGACGCGTCACGACACGCCTCGACACGTTAAATAAATATGTCTCCGCCCACTGTAGTCTGTATGCTGACATAAGTCTGATACCACACGAACATTATATACATTTTATTAAAAATGTAATTCCTTTTAAAATGTTTGCACTGTGTATCATTTATAGATTTTATATTGTTTATCTCTTAATTATGTACGCGCCAAAACAATCGCTTCGATAAACCTTGTATCGGTTTATCTAAACTCATTAGAGCGATAAAACTAGACGTACATAATATTAATCTTATATAAAGAACACAACAAACCATTTGGGACTTGCCAAAGCCCTTAAATAATGTTTTCGCTATTACAGTCAAGCTGGGCAGACTTTACCCATTTCCTATTCGGGCATCCTACCAGTTAAATAAAAGTAGCGAAATTATACTACAAACGCCTTTTCGTATTTATGTGCATATCATACCTTGAATTATTTTAAGAACTCAATTGGCCAAGGTTATCTTTCTGATAGTGTCGTTGTTTCACTGCCATCTCCCTTTTAATTTATATTTGTCTAAACATGAGCAGTTTTGCAAACCTAGTTCCCAACGCTGAAAATATATGATGATTGATCAATTAATCCGTGTCTCCATATAATCCATTCTGAAGAATACGACAAACATACTACCAAAATTCATGTAGGTAGGTCGAAAACCTAGTTGAAAGGTCAACCTCTTTCTCTTCATGACCTAAAAAAACTAAGAGCTAGAGGTACCTACTGTGAGCATCATATCCTATAACTTTATCTATATAAATAAATAAAAATGAATTGCTGTTCGTTAGTGTCACTAAAACTCAAGAAAGGCTGGACCGATTTGGCTAATTTTGGTCTTGAAATATTTGTGGTAGTCCAGGGAAGGTTTAAAAGGAAAATGTGAAAATTGTGATTCTGACGCGATACAAGGTTAGCCGGGTCAGCTAGTAATAAATAAATATATTTAATAGTCGCGTATATGAAAGACAGTAATCGTGGGTAAGCATTGTAGTGGAGATTAGTCCACAAACGCACACTTGGGCGTGCGTAGTGGACTAATCTCCAATGTGAGTAGCATAGATTATAGCCAGCCACTTTGCATAAAAATTACACAGAGGTCGGCAAGCACGCTATTGTATTGTTTTCGTATGTAACATACAAACAACTTCAGAGTATTGTACAATAATATGCAAACATTGGTTTCTGTATGATGAACGGACTTTTGACACTTGACATGATGCTGTTTATAGTTATAGATAACTAGGTGTACCCTGCGCGCGTTGCTGCGTCAGTAACTAAAATAAATTTGAAAGAAACTTTTTTTTTGTTCAGATACCTTCTTTGGCTCATGCACAACACTTTGCTGAAGATTATCACATGATCAAATGCATAGTTTACGATTCTGTAAAGGACATACATATACACATTCATTTTTATACTTAAGATTAAGAAGATGATAGATATACGCTAGGAGCATTCTTGGCTAGTGCCCAGAGTGGAAAGTGTCCGGGTGCGGAAAAATACTGAGAGCCTTTGTTAAAACCTCCAAAAGGGACTTTTAATTTATTGGGGTCAAAAAATAGTAAGTAAATTCGTATTTCATCGGTGTTTCAGACTTCTATTATTTTTAAGGATATTCAGTACCAATTATGTTCCTTATTCGGGGTTATAAAATCTGTGAATATAGAATGTTTTATGTTCCTATAATTTTGTATTATTCTATTTAATGGAACAATATACTTTAAATCTAGGTATAGGGGGAAGATACTACCGTAGCGTTTTCGGTAGATAATTTTGTGCTCCCGGGGTAGTAAAACAAGAAAGAAACAATACAGATTTTTTCACACTGGGTGATAAAAGCTGGCGTATACTGTGCCCAGCGTACGCCTTGACGTACAGCAAGCACACAGCCTAAGGGTTTTTCATATCACTCTGGTATACTGGCCTACCTGCTGGTAACCGTTTGCGGCCAACAGAAGGAAAATTCATTCCTTCAGCTGGCAACGCCATTCTTCCCATGATAGTGAGCTGGCGAACTAGTCACGAGAAAAAATACAAGATCAAGAAAAAAATACAGCTTAAATGGATTGCTTTTATGGCTGGCGAGTCTGGTTGGAGCAGGGTTTAGTATCAAGTTTTTCTTCTTTTAGGTAGTCGGCTTTGTCATTTTCTTTTGTCGGCTCTTACGATACCCGTAGGATGGAATGGGGAGGTAACACTATGTATTCTATGTATCCGTGCGCTACATCCATAATAGCAGAGAATATAAATAATACGTTTTATTTATTATACTGTGTCACCGTCATCACAATTCTTGAATTACTATACCATCTGGCTAAAAGCAATTAACAATATGTAGGCAATTACCAAATCAATAATACCTACATAATAGGAAGAACCAGGTCATTTACACTATGAACTGATACTGTAGTAATTGTTGAGTAATCGTTGAAGAAATTCAATTAAAGAATATTCGATTATTTAGATATTTCAATTAAAGAAGTGAAAGAGTAAGTCGTATAATTATATTGTCCTGTTACACTATTCTGCCTAGCAAACACATTTTTCAATTCCTGTGTAATAAAAAAACAGTCACACATATTAATTAAACACACTCAGCAGTTACCCTTACGGCAGACGACTCGGGGCGAGAGAGTTAGTGGGTGCAGTGCACCGGTCGCATCTTATCTTAAACCCCAGCCTTTAAAAGACAAAAAACTGGGGACCAAAACAAGAACCCCCGTTAAAAAAAAGGTGTCTGTGTTTAATTATGTCCAAAAATCCATTGAAAGTATTTTATAATAAACTCGTTAATTTAATCCTATTTTAAATATAGGCTTTAAATGCACAAGATGTTCTAGTTTTAATTAATTAAATGGCAAATTTAACATGTCGATTTTTTCTTGATAGCTATGCAAGGTTTTCCCGTACATGAACGTACGTGCGTTATATACAAATGCGCCCGTCTACATTCCTAGGTCTGTGTAGTAATGTAAACAAAGGCAAAAATACTGTTATTTTCACTGAAACATACCTTCATAAGGGCAAAACGTTGGTCATCATCGATACCCACTACGTTGTTGGAAACAGGTGCCATTTTCACAAATCGTGTTTACTGATAATTTCACTGATAAATCGCGTGTATTATTATAAGTGACCGCACGTATAATACACCCGTGAGCTCTTGCCCTTGTACCGAAAGTACGCCCGCACAGTACCAGGCTGCACGAAGTTGTCGGCTGTCGCGAGTCGCGCGCGTGCATATGAACGAATGGAACAGAATGATCGATTCGCTGACCGAATTCAAACAAGAGAAACTTGATAACAGCACTTTATCTATAAGGCACCTTGATACACTGTGATAAAGTTGATTATGGAATAAATTGGTGTAAGTATCGGAGACTCCGATTCGGAGTTGTGTTTGGTTTCGCTTACGTTGCAACTTTGGGTTGGGCATTGCAATTGCGATCTCAAATTCATGTTGTTTAATTTTATTAGAATGTGGAGTTCAACAAGTAAAATAAAAGTGATGTTTGCATGAGGCGCATTAAACGTACATTTGCTCTCAATATTTTTTTAATTTATTTAGGGGAATTAATACTGATGAAGATCACGTAATCATTTAATTAAACTATACCTCGTTCGCGTAAAGCATCAGTGTCCCGTACTATATTCTTAAAACGTATCAAATACGCCTTACTTACTTACTGCATTCTTAACGCGAACAAACTATAATTACCATAGATGTTAGAACCGAGTATTGGTACTGAAGCTAGATCACAATAAATAAATAAATATTCTTGAACATTTCACACAACGCCATCTCGTCCAAAGCTAAGCAACTTAATGCTTGTGTTATGGTAACGAGATGGATGATAAACTACTTATATGTATAATTTTTTTTTGTAAATACATACATATTATAGATAGAAAACACCCAGACCCGGAAAAAATACTTGTAGGTCGTACAAATATTTCTTCCGTGCGGTGATCGAACCTGCGACATGCTGCGCAGCAGTCGATCGCTCAACCACTGCGCCAACCGTGTACGAGATAGAAGCGAAACTATGTATTCAAACTTTTTTAAACTACTTTAAGTTCTAAACACTGCATTCGTGTAACAGATAATTGGTGCAATTCTAGGGTTGAGAAAGTGTCTGTCATCTAAAAAATACCTGCTCTGGTTATCATTACTGTCCACAATAGGCATGATGACAGTATAAAAGAATCAGAAAAAACCTTTTTGAACTGTTAATTATGTTTTAAAAATCGTAAATAACATTTTTTTTATTTACATAAATAGAGAGATTAATGTGATTTTTAATAAAATAAAAGCTTATAAAACTATGGTCGGCCATTTTAAATGAAACACCAATTAGAGCGAATGACGTCATGTCTATGTAAACATCATCCGGGTCATCCATTGTTCATTGTTGCCAGGGGGTTGACAGATAAGTTCGAACATTACCGCATTGGCGCTGCAGTCGCGGCATCATGGCGTCAGCGGTCCGCCATCTTCTAACAATTTGACAGTGGCAGCCATTTAAATTTCTATCAAACGTCATTATTGTAAACAGCTTGAGTTGAGTAGTTGTGTATTTCCTCGCATTTTTGGTATATTTTGCTGAATTCTGCTGATTTGAGATCCAATTTCTCCTAAGTTGTTTTCGATAATACTTTGCTCTTGTGCAAAACATCTTTTTAAGATTGCTATAAAAAAGTGTTGTGTTGGTGGTTATAATTCAACAAGTGCCTCGTACCGACTTTTTTGTTTTCCTAAGAATTATAGTCTTAGAAATTTGTGGATGTCTTTCTTGGTGCCTAAAAACTACTCCCTAATTGGACTCTCGAAAGAGCAATTGCTTCAGAAACGTGTTTGTGAAAAACATTTTGACAAACAACAGTTTGATGCTGTAGGGAAAAGGCTACGACATTCGTATCCGTGCTTGTTCACTGAAAGTGAACAAGCGATACGATACATCAACCTAATGATAATTGGTGCAATATTATAAATTGAATTTTAAGTGGCAAAATACATGAGAAACATGTTTTAAAACATATTAATATTCAAAATAAAGCATTTGAAAAATTTAGAAGCCAATGATTAAGAAAAAAAAGATTAAATAAATGATTAGCACTAAATGTTGTTTTCTTTTATTTTAATGTTAAAAGACCAAAGCAGTATCTGTAGGAACAATCCCTATATTTTAAGTCCTATCGACAAATTAAAACGTCACTAGTAACATTGTCGATATCGACATATTATCAAAACGTATACTGCAATCACTATCTGAATATCTATCTATACCTAGGTACCTATTTACAATTATGTCAAAATATGCGACTGCAGCGCCAAAACGACGGAGTGGGTTATAACGAGATAAAGCACTGTCGCATCTGTAGCTAGCTACTATTACTAATCTGTGATTGTTGCTTGTTGAAATCTCTTATAATTTGCGATTCCTTTTGATTTCCATCAACAGTTATTATATTTGTTTTGTTAAACAATCAATATCCACGAAGATGGAGCCAGGATTTATTAAAGCAACAATTCGGCAACTGAAATGAGAAAACAGAGTTACTATTGGTAATTGAAAAGAAATGTTTTCTCAAATAAACAGTAAAATCTAGAATTTAAAATGTAAAACAATCAGTTAAATTAGCTGAAACTCCGCAATATGATACATTTAAATATTCTACTTAAAGTCAGATAAAGTTGCAAACACCATTGATGATTAGAAGATATTTACAAAATTAAGGCACCTTGATAAATGTTATCAAATAACATAACCTCCAAATTATTATCACTCACTTATTTGATCTCAAACACACAAAACAAACTTATTATAAAACAACAAAACACACTTATTATTGCAATTATTGATCAGAGAGTCGCCTTATTAATTGTAGTATATGTAATTACTTACATCAAAGTGATCTTCACAAAAATAAACCGGTGAATTGGTACATATACCAGCTGGGTCTCGTCGTGCAAGTTTTAGCCACTTGTCTCTCACTGTTTTCTTGTGAGGAACATAAATGAATAGTTTGTTCGGAGTTTTTAAAGATATTTGTATTTAAAGATATAGTATTGGTACACTGAGGAACTGCACACCATTTATAAACTTTGGAATTCATTTTTTACGATGCTAAAACTAAAACTTCAACGTACACAAACAATGATTACATAGACGTGACGTCAGAGGCGACCACCATGACACTTGAGCGCGTTTTAGCGCGAAATTCAAATTATGTAGAAAAAAGTGTAATATTTTGTTACTTGGGATTAGTGTTTTGCTGAAATAATAATATTTTCGGAAAAAGTAGAAACATTATACAAGAGGATTTCAAAATTTGTCATCATGCCTATTACGTCATGTTTTTAAAGACTCGACATGATGAAGTGATGGCTAGAGTGGGAGACACCTAGAAAAATGGAAGAATCCATACTTACCTTGAATGCATTTAGCATATAAATAAAAATTAATATTTAATCAAAATAATGTTATTCTCCTTTGTTATGGTTATCTATAAATACATCTAAATATTTTTTTATCACAATTATTTTTGTTTACCTAATGTTATGAAAAAATATCTTAGTTGACTTGTATTAAAGACCGAGTCTAAAATCAATATCATAAGCCATTACAAAATACAATGATATTGTATTTATTTGCATAATATAAAAAAAAATTACTCACAATGGTTTCAACAAGGTTTATATCTCATAATTATGTTAAATAAATAGATAAAGGTGTGTAAAATATCTGGTGATAGAACTATTTCAATCACAGAAAGACTATGATTACTATTTAGATATAATTTCATTCATAAACTACTATTTCATAACAGTGAATACAACTCCGCCTCTCTCCGGTTCCTCATCATGGACTTCTTTATCGCTGCCTTCAGCATCTGAGCCATTGGAATCATCACTATCTGCGTCTCTATACTGTCTAAAGCTTGCTGTGTCTCCTGGCATTTCCACCATCTTGATACCAGTACGAGCTAACAACTTTTCTGCTGCATATTTTGCTTCAATTTCTCTTAAATGTGCATTGTAATCTGTCTGAAGTTTCAATGATTCTTCTATTGATAATACTTTAGCTGCACCATGAATAATTGGAGGAGGTGTTGCAGCTGTCACTTCCCAATGTTTATGCTTCTTTCTCAGTAATTCTTTTTCTGGCTTATGTACGTCTGATGTTGTTGTCCTATAAGGTTTGAACTGTCCTGTTACTCTTTGTGTATTATTATGCTCAGTCTTATCAACAATATACTTCACATGTGGTATTTCACCTATTTTAATTAAATCTTCAGGCTGAATAAGTGGTCTTTCTGGTTCTAAGACTTTTACTTGCTTTTCTAGTACTGTGCTCTGACTTAGTATGTGTAATACATCTTCTGGGTCACTGTCATCATCAGAGTCTAACGTTGTGTCCCCTTTCATATCAATTTTCCCGACCCACTCAATTTGTTGAACTGATTGTTTATCAATCCCGTTCAGTGATAACTTATCGAAGAGGCGACAAGTCTGCTCTTCTTCCTGTTTAGTTTGCAATGCTTGTACAATTTTGTCGTGTAATTCCTGAATTTTAGCTCCTTTGTCGGCTAATTTGGACATAAAGAATTTATTGCGAAGTAATTTTACTTGCCTGTCTCGTAATTCGTATAGTTCAGGGACTGTTTTAGAAGACAAATCTGTAATTTTGCCATCTATTTCAGTTTTTGGTGAAGGTGGCAAAATACCTGGAATTCGTTTATTTATTTTATTCATACTTTGTTAACAATGTGATTCACCTGTACACACAAGTGACACAGGGATTGTGTTTATAATTTTTGTAAATAATTGTGAGTAAAGTGTAAACTAGTAGACTTCTGTCTGACGTACTATTTTATTTTGAGGTTATCTGTTTATTTATTATTGAGTTGTTGTTTTTTTCGACACATTTCAATAAATTGGCATGGCTGGCTGGTACTTGCATTATTTATTTCGACGTAGCAAGACATGGTTGACTGCTGTTTCAGTCCACCAGCGGACTTGAATTTAATTATATTGAGACTAAAGTCGACAATTGGTCAAAATAGCGTAGAGATAAATAAATTGATTGTCAGTCAGCAGCACATTTTTCTTTCTTCTTCATTTCAAGAAGCAGTTTTGACAAAATTTTGACGTCTGTAAAGTGTGGACAAATATTTTATATTTCTTCTTTTCTTTTTAATCTGTGCCTATGGCCTATGGTATGGATGGTAGGTATAGTTCGCTTTCCCAGGCGAAAGAAAGGTTTGTTTGTTTCGTGTATTTTCATTTTCAAGTATTAAATTCATCGTAAAAAAAATGATAGCACATAACTGTGAGTGACTCGATTCGATGTACTGAATAATTAAAGTGGACGCGGAAAATGGAAGATACCACAGTGAGTACCTTTGCAATAGTAAAAGAAACCATTAAGCTCATATTTTGTATCCTTATTCCATAATTTAATCATCTATTCTTTATGCCAACAATGCCAGAATATATCACATGTACAGGTGCCACTGCAGTTGGAGCCAATGCAGCAGAATGAGGTGTCAGACAAAAGGCTGTGGATTGGGAACCTAGACACTCGAGTTAATGAGTATGATTATTTTTATGTATTATTCTTAAATACCTTTTGGGAGGTCCAAAGGCAGAAATCCAAAATGGGGGGCACATACTCTTCCAATGGCCAATTTTTAGCTTGTCGCTAGTGATCGGGCTGTGATATCTTTTATATTAGAAAATTGGTTGTGTTTCCTGATCCCACCTAGTATAGTATCTTAGTTTTGTTTTATACATGGTTTAACAAAAATCCTATAGCCAACCTTAGTGATAGAGCTAAACAATAGAAGGGGTTCTGTGCTCTAATTGTTTATTTATTTTCTTTATTAGAGTATGAGATATCAAAGTGAACTTGATTTCACAAAACAGGTGTCCAGTGCAAACCAACTTACAAGGTATAATTAATATTATGCTACTAGCTTAGTAATTTGAGTTCCACTAGGTTAGGGTTCTTGTGAATATTTCTCCAATAATAGTACTGTTGTTTTAAATTTGTAAACAGTACTAGTAGTAATATCAGTAATTTCATTATAGCTATATTGGTTTTGTTATATCCTGTATATTACTAGGGTGGTGCTAAAATATATACATAAAGATCTGTTGTTTTCAAACTCAAACTCAAAAGGAACTTTATTTACGTAGGTTTCATCACAAAACTCATATAAATCGTCATATTTATAAATACCATTATCATCTTATGGCCCCTGTCCCACACTAAGTGGTAGTCTCCACACACACCTATCAGTCGTCATACCTACATTCACACCTTTCACACACAACTCCTCACTCCTAATTGTAATTCATCTTCTTCCCAGTTTCATTGGGGTTGGCACTACTACTATTTTAAAATTGCTGTCATTGCCATCTGCGTTCCATGCTGTGGCAACTGGTGATAACAGTTGGCAATTATATATGGTTTCAAAGCTGTTTTCAACCTACAACCCCTTAGAAATTTTAATTAATAAAATCTAAAAATCATTCATATCAATCATTTGTGATAATTTTGTACATTTATTCCAAATAACTTTATTGTTACTTCTTTCTATATACACATATGTTTATCATATATCTTATATCTATATATATAAAAGAAAGTCGTGTTAGTTACTTCACTTATAACTCAAGAACGGCTGAACCGATTTAGCTGAAAATTGGCAGGGAGGTAGTTTAGAGCCAGGAGAAGGACATAGGATACTTTATATCCCGATCAAAAAAAAAATTTAAAATATTAATTTAATGCAAATTATTTGGTTTTTATTTGACATTCATAATCATATGTTAGCTCTAACAATGGCGATATCTGTTGACAGGTTTGTAAATATTGGAGTAAGTATTGAATAGATGGCGCTTTGTTAAAAGTAAAAGAGGTTTAATATATTAATTAAAAAATGAATTAATTATTATATTTTTTTGTTTGTTATTGCCACGGCAAAGTTTGTAC
This sequence comes from Clostera curtula, assembly GCA_905475355.2. NCBI lineage: Eukaryota > Metazoa > Arthropoda > Insecta > Lepidoptera > Notodontidae > Clostera > Clostera curtula. The sequence continues at coordinate 17,871,838 of FR997797.1, read as the reverse complement.
AAACATTTAAGAATATCAAACCGCTATAAAAGTATTTCTTATTTAACCTTAACCATAATGTTACCTCATGACGTTTGTCATAGAATTGTCTGAGTGCAAGCTGCAAATATCGTTAGAGAGGATGTAAAAAAACGAAACATCGTTTAAAACAGATGCTTCGGTCGGAGTTATTTTAAAGATAAAATACATGTTTATTAATTAATTTATTATTCCTAACAAAAAGTATGTAAGAAAACCGAATTACTCAGTGCACATCATGGTTAGGTCAGATCCATCATGCCTAATATTAAAAGTTGAATGTAATATGGAGTTTTGGTACGTTTGGATAGACTAAGGCGGCAATATTACGCATTGTGCAATATTATTGACTGTCTAAGGTTAATATTGAAGATTGCGCAATGATTGAACGTAAGTTTGAGCGAGTTTAATTTTTATTGCACAATATTTTTCCATGGCATCGTGAAGGGTCAATACTATTCTCCGACTGAACACCAAAACATTGCGCAATTCGTATTATTGTGCAATATAATTGATCGTTTGGATTCAAAGCGCCTTTCAATCTTATTGTACAATGTATTGTAGGTCTAGGGACCCAACATAAACATAACATAAACGTCATAAACGGCCTAACGTAAACGTTGATATTTGGTTTTTCATTACTTTACATTTAAATGTTCTACATATTTTCTCTCGAAATAATCACAAAATTGACATCAAAATTGATAAGACGCCTTCAGGACAATACGTTTTAATGCGCTAACAATTAGCTGGGTCCACACCGGACGATCCGTTTTGGATCGGTCGGATCCAGGATCACGGAGCGTGGATCGTGTTAGAGCGGAGCGCGCGCTCCAATAATGCGCATGGATCGCGCGCGGCACGACCACACCGCCTGCACATTTGGATCGCGCTCCTGACGCCGCGGGCCAGCTAATGACGAAATCGCTATAGTCGTTGTGGGTGAAAATTTAGAAACCCGAGATATAGGGTGTTTTGCATTGGCGTAGCAATCGACTGCAGCGTGTGTCCGGAACACATCGATTAGGTATATCATCATTTCAGCCAAAAGACGTCCACTGCTGGACACAGGCCTCCCCCAAGGATCTCCACAAAGGCCGGTCCTGGGCCGCCCGCATCCATTGCTTTCCGGCGACCTTAACCAGGTCGTCGCTCCAGCGTGTGGGACGCCTACCAGCACTCAATTAGGATCGATTATATGATGCTTTACAATATCTTATTTTGGAAAGGTGAAGATGGACATCATTTTTCAATGAAGATGAGAACTCCAGTTACAGTTTCCGAAACTAACAAAAAACAACAACGGGTTGCACTCCGGGAGTGCCGGCAGAAGTGAAAACTTGAACCTTTGTAGTTTATAGTTAGGACAGGACAACGTATGTCGGGTCAGCTAGTTTAATATAGATTGTATTGTTTAGACTTGAATTTGGAGGAAGCCTTGCAACAATTTCAAATTTTTAATAGACCACCTTTTCTCATTACCGGTATCAACTACTGAAAATGGTCCGCGTGTATGGCAACATTGAGAAGTTTGACATGCTGTTTCATCGGAGTGGGCCCCATGCGGGACAGCCGCGGGGCTTTGCCTTCGTCACATACAAGCTGAGACAAGATGCCATCCAAGCCATGAATTCATTGAATGGACAACTCCTTGGGTCCAAAAAGATTTGTGTTAAGTTTGCCAAAAATACTACGGTTAGTAAATTTTGTTATTAAACTAAGCACGATGTTACTATAATTTTCACATAGTCATAGCAGTTTTGAAAAATATTGTTTTCAAATAATGTCAACTGGCAATGGATTGTTAGTTTTATGAGGTCCAACCCACCAGTTGATGATGATGAGGTGTAGTCTTATGGAAAATATCTTTGTCAAAAAGAAGTTATTTAAATTGGTTGGTTTACATTTTCTGTAGATTTCTGTTTCCCATCTCTTAACAACTAACACTCACCAGTTCAAATTACCTGGCAATGCAAATTACCTAAAATATACATCGTGCTTAAAATAGTATATTTCATTACAAGTGCGGAAAGGCTGTCATTGCAAAGAGTTCCGACAAAATATGTCTACCCAAGCCGAGGCGCAGCCGAAGGCGAAGGTTGACAGTCGGAACAAGTTGCAATGACGGTTCCGCACGTGTACTGAACAACTATTTTTAATACAGTTGCGAAAAAATGAAGCAATTTAACAAAATAATAAATACACAATAAACTCAACTAACTAATCATTTATGACATAAAATCAAAAATGGCGCCAACCGACCGACCCAACCGTAGAATATAAGCAGAGACTTTTTTCTTCACCCATTCTAGTTGCCAAAAGCAACTATACAGCCAAGTCTTCAGTAAAAATTTTTTATTGATATGTAACGAAAATGAAATTTAATGAGATGAAATGAAATGAAACCTAACCTAACTCATTCAATCAAATCTTAAATCTGATATTGAAACAAATTACTACGTAGTTTCTTTTTAGAAATATACGTATTTGCATGAATGAATCATAAAAACTTCTATGGTTTTTTTTAGTAAAAACTTCATGGTTGGTTTTTCCATATAATAGACATTATATTATTTTGACAGTTGGGAAAGAAAACGCACTAGTGCGGGAATGGTAAAAAAAAGCACGCGTGTGTGCCACTTTATGAGCAACTGTATTAAAAAGAATCGCTAGATTCAGCCCACGGGATTGCCAAACCTAAGTGGCAGTGTACAAAGCTCACAGGGCGTACCGGAACGCGCAGAGCTGGTAGACCTTCCACACCAATGATGTTACAAGTAAAAAGGTGTAGATGGGTTATAAGCGGTCAGCAAGCGGCACGTTAAAAGTAGGCTAATTAGCAAACCTGACCTCAGTGTTGCGTCGCTGGCGTCAACAGATGCACGTCAAGAGCCGTGTGTAAAACGTGCTATAAAACAATTGAAAATGCCGTCGTGTGTTATGAGATATTGCACAAACTACTCTAACAAAACTTCTAAAAGTCAAGGAATCACTTATCATTCGTAACTATCACTATTTCTGTAATATAATTAATATTTTTTACAAATTAAAATGTTATTCGTAAAATATGGCGGTAAAAATCAATGAGTGGAACAAAAGTATCCTCATTACCAAGTGCAAAAGAGATAGATGTCATTACGCGTCACAGACTTGTCAAAATGTTTTTTTTTCTTTCTTGTGGCTCTCACGGTTTGTGTTTAGCCAATGTCAATATTATTCAATATTATTTCTCTTCATCATCATGGGTTTGCCATTTCCCTGTTAGCCACTCATAAGTAATTTCATTTTGAGTGTCGCCCTCCCACGTGGCTAAGATGTTCTGCACGGACGTGGGGTTGGCCTTTGGGAGGGAGTCAAAATGTTATGTCTGATTTAATTAATCTAAATTGTTTCTAGTGCATGTGACGACGCATCACAACAAATTATATTTGTCTCTATTTAGCACGTGATTATTAAATCATACCATCCTACTTTCACGGCTCATCTAAAGCAGTGTGCATATTGCATATTAAGTTAACTATGTGTGCGTTGGCTTGCCATTTTTATAGATCGAATGTTGTACAGGTAACGTATCTACACCTTTTATTTGTAACATCATTGTTCCATACGATCAACTGACGACCCGAAGATGCGGTCGGCTCTTGACCTTTGGGCGAGGCTAACATTTAGTTGTGAACTTCTTTTGGCTGAAATGATGATGATAAACTACGAAAAATACTATGTTTTTTTGTCCACAGGAAGATCAAGAAAAGGCGAAACCTGAGCTAGGGATTGCAGTTCTAGCTGGTGCCAAACCAGAACTGAAACTGAGTAAGAAGACAGCCATACAGTCTATTGAAGCAAAGTTAAAAATGATGGAGACAATGAAAGCAGGTGATGACTTTGTTATTAACAAGTTAGCTGCCAACGAGACACCTGTTATCGCCCAGTTTCAAACAAAACAACATCAACCTCCAAACAAAAATGTTAGCTCGTTCAGGAGACGGCATCCCTACCATAAGAAGAGGTAGATAATACTCGAGAGTTCTAGTTACGTTATTGTGATTTGAGATTTTGTTAACCTGCCAATATTTGAGGCCTTTGCTAGTGTGTGCGTGTGTGTCTGTGTAAAAGGTTCCCCAAAAAAAAGATTTCGAAAATATGAATTAATGTATTTATTGACATAAACCGTTATGTTATTGATATTGTAACAGCACTTAGACAGTAGCGGTAATGTATTTAACCTGGTACGGATTATTTCTGTGGATTTTAGGCCAAACCTATATTAATGTGTGTTGTTTAATGTAGTTGATATTGTATTAATAGTTGATCCAACCTTACAGCTCTGATGGAAAAGGATAGTTGCATTAATGTGAATGTGATTCTTATCGATTTAAAAAATAGTAATATATTTTTGGTCGATTTTCTCATGTTGTAAGGTGCTTCTATAATTTTTACAAAAAAATTGTCCGCAATCCAGTTTTGCGTAGCGTTATTTATTTTTAATAATTAATATTGTCATTTCATTATTATTCGATATTTATACACGCTGTAAAAGTAAGCTACTCTCTGAAGTAAGCACAAACCAAATGTAGCAGTGTTTTTTTTGGAATCTTGAAGTGTGAGGGAGGGAGACGAGGGAGCCATCGACGTTTTCTGTACCAGTATTTTACTACAAAACAGGGGTTCCAGTGTTAGGGGCTGTCCATTAATCATTTGATGTTTTTTTAACATTTTTTAACCTTCCCCTTGGTGATACGTGGTGAGGTTTAAGACTAACCCCCCACCCCCCATTAAAATCACGTGTATTTTTTAGTACCTACAAAGAATCTTACACTCAAAGGTCACCCCACACTTTACGGTTTAGAAATCACGCGAACGAAAAAATAAATACACGTGATATTTTACTATACCCCCCTACCCCCTTGTGATATTTGCCGAACACCTACCCCCCCCCTTTCGAACCTCACCTGATTAATGGACAGCCCCTTATCCATAAGTCTAGTATATTAAATTGAGCTACACTACTTTTCTTTGTGCTTATTTCTCAATTTATTACAGTTTCGTCATTTATGTCTAAAATTTTGCACCCAGTCAATCCTTTCGTTATGGCTTTTTGTTACACCATATAGATAAGCCACTGTGCCATCTATAATTTGGCGCCATAGCCTTCCCTGGACTTCCACGAATATTTCAAGACCAAAATTAGCCAAATCGGTCCAGCTGTTCTCGAGTTTTAGCGAGACTAACGAACAGCAATTATTTTTATTTATAAAATTAGATTGAGAGTTTGCAACTAGTCCATGGGGTTAGCCTAGAATACGAAATTGAAATAATAACGTCAAAAATATTTTTATTGTACGCATACTTAAGTATTTTGTTAATTCTACTATAATAATTGCCATCGTTTTGTGTATAGTATTGTGTTGATACGATTTTGATACTAATATTATTTTATGATTAAGTATCTAACTACTTACAGTATTTAAAACTAGGTATAAAGTTAACTCTGAACCTCAATATAGATTTGATTGACTTGTCTGATATTAGGCAACGCAAGACAAGTAAAATACTCTGTGGGGATTATCTTAAACAAAAGTGTGAGAGGACTATATTTTATTAATTGTAGGTATAGTTGTTCGTAACGAGGGTATTTTTTAGCTAAAAGTACTCCGGTAATATGGACGCAGGAGCCCCCCCCCCCCTACCCACTAAAACCCCACTCATTTCACGCCTCTCACCCCGTTTGGGACTGCAGCGACAGTGTGGGAGGAAAAATATAGACGAAAATAATTCGATTTAAAAAGGGAAAGCTCATGAGTAAAGATTCCTGTATCACAGATTTCTTACGTTATTGATGTAATCAATTGATTTGTGTGTTAAATATTATGTAGTTAGGAATTAAGATCCTACCAGAGTGTTCATTGTGTCTTATTGTTAATACAGTCAACAGTAGTTAAGTTCGAAGGTTTTTGAAAGACTGCAACCAGATATGTAATACTTTCTGCGATTGACTGTATTTTTATATTTCGTCATCATCGAAATTATACTATGGTAACTAAGTGCAAATAAAATTAATACTCATGTTTGAAAGAATAATAGTTGTGATTTGTGAAAATTGCTATTAAATATTTGAGCTTTATCAGAGTTTTGAGTTTCATTAGCCCATAACTATTTTTTTTTTCTCTTCCTACAGACCTTGAGAATCATCATCATCATCATCATCATCAACCCACATTAGTCCACTGCTGGACATAGGCCTCCCCTAAAGAGCGCCATAGCGCCCTGTCCTCGGCTTGACGCATCCAGCCGCTGCCCGCAGCCTTTCGCAGATCGTCGCTCCATCTAGCAGAGGGTCGTCCTACACTACGCTTGCCTATTCGCGGTCTCCACTCAAGAACTCTTCTACCCCAGCGGTTGTCGGTTCTTCTACAGATATGACCAGCCCACTGCCACTTCAGTCTGCTAATTCGCTGAGCTATGTCGGTGACTTTGGTTCTCTGTCGGATAATCTCGTTACGGAGCCTATCTTTCAGAGAAACTCCCAACATAGCTCTCTCCATAGCACGCTGAGCGACTTTAAACTGGTGGACTAGTCTCACCGTGAGTGTCCACGTCTCGGCGCCGTAGGTCATGACGGGTAGGACGCACTGATCGAAAACTTTCGTTTTCAAGCTCTGCGGGATGGGCGACGAGAAGACTCGACGAAGTTTTCCAAACGCTGCCCAGCCCAGCTGGATTCTCCTCTTGGCCTCCCTATCGAAGCTGTTCCTACCTAATTGCAAAATTTGCCCTGAGAATGTCATGCACAAACTAAATGTGTATGACTGATAAATCTCCATACTATAGTTATCCAGGTCCAATGGGACTAGAGTGGTCGTCTTGTCTCAGACCTTTTGAAATTAAGAAATAAATTTAACAATAAAAGAAAACTATGTATAATAAATAGCTTTATTTTTAAAAGAAGCTAAGTACCTAAATAAGGTACTTAATATTTATTACAATTATAAATATATTTTTACATCAGTCGCCTTAAATGTGATAACAACAAGTAGTCTGTACATTACTACATTGTATAAAAGATTTAAACCTTTAAATCTAGTATGTACTGAACTAAGTAAAAAAAATATTGTTAACAAACTAAAACAACCTTCTTTATCAGCAGATTTATAATGCAGTGGCCATAAATATCTCATTTATTAGTTTAGAGTACTGAAATAACATCAGAATCACATCTTCAAATACTACCATGTGGTAGTTAGTCTCTTTCCAAAACAATTATTCTTTACTTAAAAATATTAAAAACATTGGGAGATGTAAACCCAAGTAAATAAGAACTTCGGTTAGAAATTTCAAACCGAAGTTCGAATTTTCACATTATCCCTCTTGTCTAATCAAATATCAGACTTCAAATGCATGTTGTTTGTCTAATCATTCCACATCTTCATGTCAATTTACATGAGAATATTTTCACTGAGTTTGAAGCCAGGAGAGACGCAGTTTGACAATGAAGAGGCCAGTCTCTGTGTGGGACTAGCAGCCATTAGGAAGTCATCATCATCAGTCTCCAGTTTTCGCTTCATACTGGTGTATTGTGTCTCATCGCCATCTTTGCCCCAGTCTTTATACTCTATGCAGAGTGGCCATAATATTTTGCCAGATCTGTAAATATGAGAGAAACAAAAATTGATAAACGATTTCCGTTATTGAAACATTGTCTATGGCGCTTAGCGAGTATATTTTGTATGTAAATGGTCTTTTTTCTGAAAAATCGTATTTTATGAGAGTATTCAAAGCAGGATAAAAAATAGTGAGATAAGGAAACGTTGTGGTCTGAAAGAAGATGTAGTGACAAAAATTTAAAAGGTATGCCGAGACGGTTTGGCCATGTCGAAAGAATGAATGAAGAATGATTGACGAAAAAAGTGTCTATGGAGAGTGTGAATGACATTGTTGGAAACGGTAAACCTAGGCGGACGTTTCGAGACCAAATCATGGACGCCTTGAAAAAAGCCAGATCAAGAGTACCCTAAACCGAAGAGCACGGATGAAGGGGATAATGAATGTGGACGAAGCGAAACAAGTATGTAAGGATCGTAGCAAGTGGAAAGAAGTGGTCTCTGCCTACGGGAAAGAGGCGTCTTTATATGTATGTATGTATTCAAAGTTGCTAATGGATTAAGCACTTAATATGTTGATACTTTAAACTAATGAGCTAAGGCGTTTTACTATGGAGCTATCAAAAACATTGTCAGAACATGATGAGTCACAGTCGGAAAAACTCGAGTGTTAATTTTACCACTCTTATTTTCTCAGCCTATAAATGGCTCACTGGTGACTCGGGCCTCCTCCAACTACATGGAGGGTACTGTGCCGTTTTCGTCCGTATCATTTCTTTTTTGACGGCTCTTGGTTCACTCGCAAGATGAAATGGGCTGGTGATGCTATGTGTTCTAAACCCGTTACCACACATAGGCAATTAAATATAAACTCACCTAGGTAAGGTGTAAGGATCATATGGGAACCACTCATCATAATGTTCGACATCGGTTGTAATGAGAGAATTCCGTGCATTCTTCTCTATGATCGTCTGGCAGTAGACTACTTGGTGAGAGCGAGTCACTGAAGCGAATGCTCGCGTCACTTGCGGCGGACATGTGCGTAGAGGGTTGAGGGCACACATAACTAGCCTCGGTAGGTTTAGTGACTCCACAAAGTTGACATCTAAAAAAAGAAAGGAGTTCCAGAAAAATATAGCCTTTTCCATTTGTCATAGACATATAATATCTCTAAAGTAATAAACAATCATATCCCGAATTATCTTTTTTTTAAATGTAGACTCATTTCGTTTATAGTCTGCTCGCCTCTGTGGAGCGGCATCCCGAACCGCTGGTGGTTTCTGTATGAAAGAGATGCATTGTGTGAGTGAGAACATGCATATTATGAAAGATATGTATGTTGATATGACGCCGACCGGTGTGTATGGAGACTAGACTACCACCTAGCGTGGGAAAAGGGCCAAAAGATGATGATAGTAGTTTAAACATGACGATTAATAAGAGTTTTGGTAAAAAACCTACATGAATAAAGGTTGAATCTGAATTTTAAATGTACAGGGCAAACGAAATGGGCAGCCACAGAGATAATACACGTTTTAGTTATTAGAAGCATATTAAACTTTTATTAATAAGGTAGTTTGTCTTTACGATAGATTCGGGATGTCACTCTACGAGAAGAATGTGTAATGTTATTTTACGTTTACATTTCGGTTATTCAAAGCATTTACACGTATAAATATGACGCATAAGTATATAATTAATCAGTAAAATATATTATAATTAATCAGTAAAATATACCATTATAATACGTACAATAAAGATCCGAAACTAGTTTTAATTTCAAATAAAAAAAAACAGTACTTTAATTATCAAATTAGTGAACTTGCTTAACACTCACTCTCTTTATTCATAAACAAGAGATGATGCTTGAAGGCGACCAAGTAGAAGACGGCATGGCATATCGCATGGAAAGCACCATGCGCCTTCACATTGTCACTAGCAGTTGTAGACTCCTGTGTAGCCGTGATGTATGAGTGGCACCATTCAGCCATGCTCTTCAAATACTTTATCAACCTCGAATTTGGGACTCTTATGCATCTGGCCAGTAAGCCAGCTAAATGGTTCGCTGCTATTCGTCTGGTGGTCAGAGCTCCCGGTCCTAAGCCTTGGAGGCCGGCTGCTATTGTCCAGAGGTTTGTTAAAGTGCGGTCTGCGCATTGCTGGCTGATAGATATCGTGTATAGCAGCAGGAATTGAACATGTCTGCGGATGAAGATTACGGAGTTTAAGTATTGACGCCTTGTTTGCGTGCTGGCGGTGGACGTGCGGCATAAGTCAGTAACAGAAGGACCGCAGAAGGTCGAACCTCGCACCATTAATGTTAAATATACTGTTATTCGGGGCTTGGCAACTAGCGTACTGTGCCACCTTGCCAGACTGGTTGGCACAGGGTTTCGTATCAAGTTTTCCTTCTCTTGCGCCTACCTTATCGACCCTGTCATTTCCTTTTGTCAGCTTTTACGACACCCCCGGATGGAATGGGGTGATGACACTATGTATTCTAAATCTGTCGTGTTTATATAATTAGCCCTTTATTCATGTTAGAACGGCACGAACTTACTAATTCATGATAATAATATTCTGGTTACTTAGTAGGCACCTACCTACTTATTTTACTAGTAACAAAGCACCTAATGCTTTTTTTAACAGTATTTGGACTCCAGTTAAAACTACCTCTGCCTTTAAATTATTGGTTCTCAGTTTGATTCCGAGACCATGAATATAATATGGCTATTCGCCAAGGTCACCAGCTTAGGTCATCAACGTCGTTTAATTATCGACGGTAATTTTTATGAACCCTTGTTTAATTTTTTTTTTTGATTCTTGGATCGCGATTATGCGCGGCACGTCCACCCCGCTTGCACATTTGGCGCGATAAATCGTCCGGTGTGGACCCAGCTATTGAGCAACTAACATCTACACTTCCGCATACACAATATTAGTAAGATAACATACCCAATCCCATATGTAGGCAGAACAAGTCTTTCGAAGACATTGCATAATATATTCAAAATTGGATCTCTCTCTTCCTGAAGCCACTTCAGCATTTCTAGCATGGCATAGTCTAAGCTGTCAGTGACCATATCATTATCTCCCAACTCCATTTCAAATATTGTATCCTGAGCTTTGTTTTTGTCATTCCCTGCTATATTTACATCCATTTCTATCATCCTGAAATTATTATTATTTCAATTTATTAATGCAATAAGTACAGTCAGCATTAGAAGTAACTTGGTGTATATAATTCGCAAACAATTGTTATGGTTTAATTGACCAAAATTGTCTGACATAAGCATTGAGTCAAAAATATACACTTATCACTAATTAACTTAAAAATAAACTTAAATTTTAATTTTAAATATAGATCTTTACATAGTCGTTATAATTATTTAACAAGTGTGATTACGTAAACGACCTGTAAAATACTGTTAGCTGAAGCGTTTTAGGTTGAATTTAAATTGTTACTGAATTAGTCTCTTCGCCGCCATTCCGTAGGTCGGCGCTGACCCTATATCATCTAGGTATTGTATAAAGCTGTTAATGGCGCTGTATGGATACAAAACTTATAGAAGAAAAGGAAAACGAGATATGAAACTGAATTTGCATTAGCATTAGATGATGAAGAACAACCAAAAGACTTCTAATTGATAAATTACCTGGTTATGATAGCTGACATTAGTGGCTCCCTTAAAGAAGGCAAGTACTTGCTCATCCAGATCAAGTTGTGTATATAGGCTCTGTTTATAAAAACTCCTGACTTGTAATATGGGAACTGTTCTATTACTTGGTGCAAGAGGAGATCGGTTGTCCTGAAATGCAACATTTGCAGAATTAAAGCCTTTGCCAGTGTGTACCAGCCTATTGAACATCTGAAGACATCTTCAAAATTCAAATACTGATGCATTCAATTAAATTGAATGCATTAGTATTTGAATTTTGATGTTAGGTTAAATTTTGACCTTAAGCCTAAAGGGAAGGGAATGCAAATGGGAAGATGAAGCCCAAGGAGAGTGTACAAAGACCAAGAAAAAGGCACCTCATGTGTAAAGATATACCATCAGACCAAGGCGGCCAGTCATCGCGAAGCACGAAACCAACTACTTCTACAAGAGTGTAGCTCTTAAGAAAGTGATTGGCCACATTACTTCATGTATTTGTTACGTGGCAGCCACAATTTGAAGTCGACACTGCAAAGGCGCTGTGGTCAGCGAAAGCTTTAATTGAGCGCATATAGTCATCGCATCAAGGCAGTAGACACTAGTCTCGTGCCGTTTTGTCGACTTTTGCCATCTTTGTCCATAGTCCGCCTAGAGGACACGGTTAGCGCAGTGGTTGAGCGATCGACTGCTGCGCAGCATGTCGCGGGTTCGATCCCCGCACGGAAGAAATATTTGTACGACCTACAAGTATTTGTTCCGGGTCTGGGTGTTTTCTATCTATAATATGTATGTATTTACAAAAAAAAAAATGTATATAAGTAGTCTATCATCCATCTCGTTACCATAACACAAGTATTAAGTTGCTTAGCTTGGGACGAGATGGCGTTGTGTGAAATGTCCAAGGATATTTATTTATTGGCATGTGTCAAGTTGGTAGGCGATCTTACTGTGTTACAAGTTTATTTTATTTTTAAGTGACACCAATGCAAACAACAGTAATTAGGGGGTCACGTCTTTGATGCGGCTCATATGTCGGTAGTTTGGCCTCTGCGTCCAGAGTCATTAACACAAATAGTCATAAACAAATTGTCGACTCAAGAATAACAAGAGAAGACGAGACATAGAATCTGACAGTGCCACTGAGATGTAAGTGATATGACAATAGAATGCACATCTCTCTCTGTTTCTTCTGGTTCATTCTTCAGGGCACTCTATATTTCACACATCTAGATTGTGTTACTGGAAGTAAGTATGATACCTGCGATAGCACTTATACAACCACTCTAGGCCATGGTGAAATAATCGGGAATGTATTGATAAGATATTTTTAAATTACGCTCCAGTTCTTTATACATAAACGGCTTGTGTGCTGTTCTAGTATGTAATATTTTAAATGCTAAGATAGCTCACGTTTTCACATGTAAGCCAATTATCAAATTTTGAGACACTAATCAACAAAAATCACAAAATCTAATTTACACATATACTGGTTTTATTTTCCAAATTATCAAATGTTTGATTTTTAAGAAGACATTGTCACTTCAATTATAGCCTGTGCTTTTTTTCATACAGGCAGGTCTAACTTTTTAAGAGACTATGGCCATCATACAGTTATTTTCTACACAATAACAGGGTGTGAAAGTGCAATATTAAATGTATATGTATGTTGGCCTGTGTATAACAAGTATACTGTATAACACATAATTAGGATGGTTGTAAGTAAGCCATATCATATCATAGCTTACTAGCATCACAGGAAAACTTACACCACAATGTAACTATTTGTTTCATTGTGAAATGAAATCCAAATTGAAGTAAAATACTTTACCAGGCATTTGGATTTATCCATGTAATTCTCCATTTTGGCTTCCCACATTTCACAGTAGACAATTCTTCTCAATTCCATAGAAGAGTAGAAATTCTTTTTGTGATATTATGTCCCACTAAAAATCCCAGGAGTATTTCAGACTTGTCTGAAATTCTGAATCTCACATTGAAAGAAGCTTGTTTAATTTTGGACAAACCCCATACTGGACAAGTACATATATAGGCTAATACACATGATGAGAAATACCACAGACATCAATCTACTTAGCCATTGTGGCACAGTAGTCTAGTCTTTCCATCCATTTAATGTTCAACATTTCATAATGATCCTGAAATGTCTGGGATTTGAAACTTTGTCATAAGTGTGTCTGCAGTGCTATTACCTCAGAATGAATGGTCATTCTTTACGCATTCATGTTTGTTTTGCATGCAAACATAAAATTTATTATGATTTTGTTTTTCATTTCCTCATGCCATTCAGTGTGGTCCTATACATTTTAAAAAACTTACAGCCCAAAATGATAAGGTTCATTTGCATTTTGCAATGTTCCTAGAGGTAGGCAGATGCTGACACATTAACTGCCTTGTTGGTCTAGGGGTTAGGTTTGCAGCCTTCGCTTCATCAGTTCTTGGTTCGATTCCAGGGTCAGGCAAGAGACTTTGTGTAAACCAGAGGCACTTGCTCTGAGTCTAGGTGTCATTTGTGTTTGTGAATTTCATGATAGTAAATTGCCCCTGCGATACAGGATATAAAAAATACATATCTCTAACAGTATCTGCAACACTAAATTGTATTCGATGCCAATTTAAAATGCTAAGTCACATGACTATTAATGTCATCACATACATTTTTGAGTTGCAGATACAATTAGCTGTGTGTTTGCAACTGGCCCCTGGCCCTCAGATAGTTCATATGGGATCAATAAATAATTTAAGAAATACTTACATTGGCATAATGGCTACAATTTGTGCTATAATCATGTGAATATTTGACCATTTGTTTATAACATCCGGTGGTGGATCATCCTCCCATTTTTCAACTTCAGCTGAAATTAAAAAGAAAACATATGCACCACTACTTACTTTCAAAGTTACATATGTTGTGAAATATTGACATAGACAATAGCTTTACTACTCAACCCATAAATAACCCACTGCTGAGTCGGGCCTCCTCCATCATATGGAGGATAATTACACAACTGTGCTACACTAGCAGGTTGGCACAGGGTTTCAACAATAGATGTAATTCACATGCAACTCTAAATTATCTTGTTACACAATTTTATATCACAACATAGTCAATTTTAAGTTTAAAAATGATAGTACAAATCCAAAAAACAAACAGCAAACTCTCAATTAAAGACTTCTTGATTATAAAATTTAATATTATAGTTCATTGTACAGTAATTTGGTATTTTAAATAAAAGATATAGAAACAAACGAGGAAGAAAATACAGCTTATTTAGCCTTGTTACAATAAAAACTCATACACTACAACTAAGATAGGCTGGGTTGCACACATACACACATGGCAGGACTACATGATTTAAAATGTACTTACCTTTAAACAGGGATAACAAACGCATCAACACCAGAGGACAGTGATAAGTGTGAGCTGTAACTAGATTAAGCACAAACCGACTGTACAGGCCTATTTGCTCTTCACTCCGGTTCACCCACTCTATATTACATACTACATCCACAAAGTCAGTTAACTCCCTACCCAAGAGCACCACACAAGACAGTGATTCATCAAAAACAATTCTAAAGTTGTCATCATTCAGTTCATAAGCCCTTAAAACTTTAACTAGTTCAATGTATGGACCAGTGTTCTTATCCTTTATGTAGCCGACTAGTATTTGTTTCACTTGTCCCTTGGTGAAACGCAATCTCATACGCGCCAATGCCGCCTGCCTGTCTAAGGTTTTTTGCATCAAAGATGCAACACTTTTCGGAGTAACTGCCATTATCACTTTTTGAGGTCGGACGAAATAGATTTCAAATAATTTACTATTTCAGGTTGCCGCAGCAGTTCCGCCTTCTTGTGGTTTAAAACTTCCCTCAATATGCTGCTACTGTCTTCGATTGTCTGGAAGCCTCCTGTAGGCTGATCGTAACTCGTGCTGGGTTTACTATACCCCAGGTTAGGATCAGGGGTTTCACCAGACCTTTTATCTTTTAGATAAGTCTGTAATCTTTCTACAACGACTTTCGAATCAGGTTCTTTTTTTTCGGGGCTATAACCTTCTTTGGACATAGCTTATAGTAGAATTACATTGTTAAGTTTTATGATGACTGCTATTAAAATTTAATAAAAAATTAAATTAAAGGCAACTAAGTATACGACAGTGAATGCTTTTTTAGTAGTTTTCTCACAATTATCACTAAGATTCCTTAAATCTATAAACCGACAGAACACGTGCACAACTGCGCGGAACAAAACTTGACGTTTCTTTCATAGGAAAGTAAAGTGTAGTAGTGGGCGTTATTTAACTTAGCTCGTTTAGTCAACGTTGGCGCCAAATGTAAACGCCAACGTTGGAAAGAAATTTGTTAAACATCTAAGTCCCAACGAAGGATTTATCTCAGAAATAAAACTTATTTTGCCATGAAAAAGGCAAATTCACAAATTGTATCTTTACTCTTCTTACTCATCCTTGTCATGTATATGTCTTACTCACTCTGGCCAATACAAATATATAGAAAATTTGTCTCTGTACATTGCGTTGTATTCATAGAACTAAGAGTTTAGTTGCGCATCAAAGCCAGGAATGGTTGCTATGATATTCGTTGTGCTCTCAACGAATATCGCAACGAATCGCAACGAGCAAGTGTTACCAGGATATTTTTTTCTCGAATCACCTTCCCAGCCGGAGCGAAATAACCCCATCATAGCACACGGTGGTTATGGCGGGAAAAGTTGAAATAAATTAATGAGCTTATTAATTATTTTGTATTTATTAAATTCGTACCAGATTTTTTGCTGTAAAGGTTCTTTTATTTTGTGCATTAAAATTGATTGAAGTGATTTTTTAATTAAATATTTCTGAATCAATATATTGCCGAATCGGCTTCCTGTAGCCAGCGGATAAAATATTATCGCCGCTCGGGTAGATAGCCCCAATGGCTCAATGGGGCTACCATCTGGCAGCTCTGCTAAGTCGATAACTGCAAAAATTCATCTTTATGATAATGATAATGATTTTGCCGCTAAAGGTTGTTGGCAAAAAAATCCATAAACATACTCGTATACGTTTGATAAACTGATACATGCCAAGTACCTATCTTCTTTGCTTTGCAATTTAAATTATTTTGAAACGGAGGTTTGTTTATTTAATCCAGTTTGAATAAACTACACAAAAATGAGTAAATCACATAAGCAATGCAAATATATTAATGCCACTAGATAATTTGTTTCATTAAAAATCTTATTAATATATTGTCGATCCGATGGTTTTGAAGGCAACGCAATGATATTTTTATTAGAACAAAATATCATTAAGTTACTTTTTTTCGGTTTAGACTTTTTGAAATCATTGTCATAAATAAACAAACTCATTAGAATAGTATCATGGCGTCGGCTAAGACATCACAACTAGGTAACAAAAATAAATAAATTCTTTGCAATAAATAGACGTTTACAAAAATAGACGGTTTTGCCAACGTTGAGAAGGCCGACAACGCGTTTCGTTGTGTTGCCTAAAAATCACTCAACGACACATGTCTAGTAAAGTGAAGGTTCTTTACGATTTGTGCATGATTGACATGACATAGGCTGACGTGCATGGATATCTAGGACTGACTACTAAATAATCCATGCATAAATCTTAGTATTTTGACTAAGATGTTTTAAATGTACAGCTCGATTAAAGATTGCGGTATATTCCAAAAAAATAAATTATTATTAATATACCATGTCACAAACAAAACCATATCGGATATATTGATCATAGACAAACGATTATTTAGCTCCATGGACTGTTTAAACCTATTCTACACGGTTGGGTCCAACCACCAACAGAGGTCACCTTGGTTGAGTTGGAGCAAAAAGCAACCGTGTAGAAGTTGGTTGATGTCAATATTTGGTTGACCAACCGAGTGGACTTCCAACCACCTTGATCGTGAGCGCATCCCTCACTACCAAGGACCAATAGAGGACATTGGGTTGAAGAGCGACCGTGTGGATGCTTGTTGGCCTGCGACCGTGCGTAGTTGCGGCCAGTGTTGCCATATAAACAGATTTATCTGTATCTTTATAAATATAATTCAACTGATCATGAACGTAGAAAGAACAGCGGACGGAATCCCGTAGGTATACCATTATTAAGAAGCATAATTGTAAATTAATATTATAATACTCCTGAAAATAAAATGAAGTAAAATTATATATTTAAGTGGCTTAGGAGTCGAATGATCGAATTTGTAGTAATTATTATTTATTTTATTTTATTGGACAACAAAACAGGTAACAGTTAATAACTAAACTTAATATCTAATAAACGAATCTATCCTAGGTTGGAACCCCTAATAATGTTGACACATCATGTCGTAAAGTTACATATTAAACATAGTACAAAGCAACTATTATTATACTTTATCATAGAATCTGAAAATGTCTAAAATTTATCTTCACGTTCTAAATCTATCCGAAAAGCATCTTTTGAACCGTATTATGGAAATGTGAATGTAGGTATGACGACTGATAGGTGTGTGTGGAGACTACCACCTAGTGTGGGACAGGGGCCGTAAGATGATAATGGTGTTTATAAATATGACGATTTATAAGAGTTTTGTGATGAAACCTACGTAAATAAAGTTCCTTTTGAGTTTGAGTTTGAGCATTTTAGTATGGCGAGAAGATTTCTAGATTTGGGTGAGTTTAACATAGATAATTATCATTCATTATAATTGAAACTGAATCTACTAAACCGCTAGAAAAATCCACCAGCCACTAAAAGCAATATTTCGCCACTAAAAGGGGAGTCGAATCCACAAGTTTTAGTGGAAAATACCACTAAGTTGGCAACACTGTTGACGAGTTGTCTCAACTACACATCGTGTAGATTGAAAACCAATTTTGGTTGGAACAACCAAGGTGACCTCTGTTGGTGGTTGGACCCAACCGTGTAGAATAGGTTTTAGGGTCGTGTGTGGTTGGTTTAATCTGTGCATATCCATTCATTTCTCAATGAGTTTGGGAGGGGTGATATGCGTGTGTATTTCTGAATTCCGGATCAAGATTTATCATATTGTGTTGTCGTTAAAAAGTGCGTACGCATAATATAATGCCAGAGTGTATAATAAACAGTTGGCAACGCTAGTGAATTACTTTGTTCATTTTCTTTCTGTTCTATGGGCGTTGATAATCATGCAAAATGGCCAACGATTTGTGGTCATGTACCTGTTGTACGGAGGCACTTACGTGTTGGCTACGACTGAAGCTATCTCCGGAGGAGATAGAGCAGCGGTACAGAAGCAAAGAGATAGATAGAGTTCTGGAGAAAGAGAAACAGACATTGCGAAGACAGGTCAAATTGTTACTGCTCGGCGCGGGTGAAAGCGGAAAGTCAACATTCCTGAAACAGATGAGGATCATACACAAAGTGAAGTTTGAACCGGAACTAGTGCGGGAGTATCAGCATGTGATATATCAGAATATCGTGAAAGGAATACAAGTGTTGGTGGACGCAAGAGACAAGTTGGCGATTCCGTGGGAGAACCCTAGGAATCTGGACGTCGGGCAGCAGGCACTGCACTTTAATAGCACGGCTACCCTGGATAGCCGGCTATTCGTGCATTATGCGCCACACATCCACTCCTTATGGCTAGACAGAGCCATTAAAAGGGCTTACGATCGACGGAGAGAATTTCAACTGGTGAGTCTATTAAAATCCATTATTTTGCACTAATACTGCCTTCCTTGAATATGCTTGATAATTGTTGAATCTACAATTTAAAAGTAAACCCTAAAAACATTCTGGTATTGACAAACAATAGAGAGAAAATGCCAGCTTACAATTTTGTTTCTGGCCTGCAACATATAGCATTCAAACTTATTTTAAAATACTGATATGGGTCACTTAGTCACTATTTGTGCAGCAAACAATGGTTGATGTTTGCCTTTGTTTGTTGACTGGTATTTCCAATGTGGTTTCTTTTATTCATGTCATTTGGAAGTCAAGATTAAGTTACTTGTGAAAGTAACATAATCACCATACACAAATATAAATTAAGAATTTTGTTAAGCTGGCAGAAATACTTAAAAAATTATGTAAACACCTGGATTATTATTATTATTAGATGTTTTTAATTTTTACTATTTAGAAAATGAATCTACAATTTGACCTAAAATTTATTTGGGCAGTGACTTAATTTTATTCCAGACAAGTAGTCTAATGATTTTGTTTTATTTCGGAAATTCTTTATTAAAGGTAGTGATGAAGAAATTGCTTGCCAACCCTTTTACATTATATAATCTCATTTAATTGAATAATTTATTATACTATTCATATAATACAAGACTGTTTCACCTTATAAAAAGTCATAGATTTTTTCCTTATTATAGATTAATGGCATATTCATTTTCTATATTTTACAATTATGTGTTTTATGAAGTTAAAACAGAATTGGTTATTCAGTGCCTGTAGCTCTTACATCATTGATTTTTCTAAAAATGGTTTTCCTTGTGTCACTTGTTTTTGTTCACAGTTTTTGTAATGAATACTAAGAACCTGTCAGGTGCATGATTAGAATTGAGTTGCACTTAGTTTGTTTTCTTTTTTACATGACACCAGCATTAAACAATAAGGGTTTAATATAACGATATGTAAATTAAATCCACCAAAATAGATGTTTTTATGTGACCTTATTATAGTATTTTACTATTAAATTTTATTCTACATTCACCAGGTACAACATGTTTTTTTACTAATTAGATTATTTTTCAGCCTTTGGATAAATACAGCTTCCTACAAATTGTGACTAATTTTGGAGCTTGTGAATGACTAGACTCAAAGACACTAGTTACATGCTATGTTATACTCGAAAGTTATATTTAATTGAGGAAAACACTTCTTCTAAAAAATCTTATTTCATTTACAACTGCTTTCATTACAGTGAAGTCTGTATGACCAGAATTGAAAGTGAAGTGTACAAGTGATAACATACCTGTTATGTTAAACAGCTGATATGTTTGCGCAGGATATATTTTGCAGAGTAATTCCTACATAATGTTGCTGTGTTATGTTTATTCATTGTATTTAACACTTGTCTCTTACTTGTTATTTATTATTTATAAGATCACACTGAATAGAGTATGTAATATTGCAGTATGTGAACCGTTACCAACATAATAGATACTTATAAAAACCCAAGTAGGCATTATTTGCTCTCAGGCTAAGTTATGGAATGGTGCATGCTAATGTAACTGCAGCTTTCAAAACATTGCTCTGTTCACTCTTTTCTTGAAGCATGCCAATATTTATGTACGGTGGTCAACATTTCGATGGTTTATTAGCCAGAATCGAAATACTTAGAGTATAATTTCTGCCATTATATAACACAGAGGGCACAATGGCTCCTGAAAACCTATAGCTATAGTAATCATTTCACGTAAATCTCGAGGTTTATGAAAGGATGCTGCGAAATAGTAATTTGCTAGGAATGAATGTAAGTTCAATAAAAGTATCA
The DNA here is from genome assembly GCA_905475355.2 of Clostera curtula. Classification (NCBI taxonomy): domain Eukaryota; kingdom Metazoa; phylum Arthropoda; class Insecta; order Lepidoptera; family Notodontidae; genus Clostera; species Clostera curtula. Next base: position 17,851,047 of record FR997797.1, on the reverse strand, counting down.
TGATTCTCTTTTCCGTGATGATGATTTCTGTGAGTGATATGAGTTGATTGGTTGATGAGTTCCTCCGTGTGGTGAAGCACTCAGAATACATAGTGGCACCACCCCATTCTAGCCTGAGGGTATAGTAAGAGCCGACAGAAGGAAATGACAAGGCTGAAAACCTCGCAAGAGAAGGAAAACTTGATACGGACCTCTGTGCCAACCCGTCTGGCCAGCGTGGCACAGTAGGCTAATTACCCTCCGTGTAACTGGAGGCGACCCGACTCCACAGTCGGTCATCTATGGGTTAATTGTAGTTTTAGATTTTTTTGAGACTACTCGTTGGTCTAATGGTTAGATGTGCCGCCTTTGGATCAACGGGTCCCGGGTTCGATTCCCGGGTCGGGCAAGTGTCTTTGTCTAAACCAGAGGCACTGGCTCGGAGTCTGGGTGTCATTTCTACCTATAATATGTATGTATTTACAAAAAAAAATTATATAAATAGTTTATTATCCATCTCGTTACCATAACACAAGCATTAAGTTGCTTAGTTTGGGACGAGATGGCGTTGTGTGAAATGTCCAAGGATATTTATTTATTATTTATTTATTACTTATGTGTTAGGTTTTTCCATTATACACCATCTATTCCGATTGCTGTTTATTAGTGTCTCGCTCGAGTAGACTGCCCTGATACACAAATTTACACATATTTCTACACGAAAAATTAAGCCTCCTTAACGTAACTTTAACCATGACCAAATGTAGTTAATACAAAATGTAATTAGTTAGAAGTTTGATAACGATTAGCCCCATTTATAATCTCATTTCACAGTTTGAATTAGCAGTTAAACGAATTTAATCATGGTCCTTATGAACCGGTTCGTTAATATATTTCTCCGTTGTAGGTAAATTACGCTCTACCGAGCACTTGGTTTGAATGAAGCCTTTTCACTGTCTGTTTTGTGATATCTTTTTACACACTGAATCATTGTTTGTTGTGGTTATATCTAGATTGGCTGCTAGTGTTATGCTGTCTTCAAATCTATTCTTTTTCGATTATTTACCTGTTCAACTCGGGTTAATGTTAAATTAACACACGCACGCGTTTTTGTGTATAATGCTTTGTGAACACTAATTAAGTAAAGACGGCTCCAAATCTGGATACGTAACCCTGTGTGGGTGTGGTTAGATTAGGCTCCAGGTTATTGGAATAGGTCCGACTTAACAGTGGGTTTAAGGACCGATCAAATACATATTTTGTAGTCTACTATTACTACTACTCAGCCCATAAAAGACCCACTGCTGAGTCGGGCCTCCTCCAATCACACGGAGGGTAATTAGTCTACTGTGCCACGCTGGCTAGACGGGTTGGCACAGGCTTTGTGTCGAGTTTTCCTACTCTTGGGACGAGGTGATCTGCCTCTTATGTTCCATTAGTGGCCTCTTACGACACCCTCAGGATGAAAGGGGTTGGTGACACTATGTATTCTAATTCCGTCAATTTTGTAGTCACATAATTATAATGTCACATAGACAGCTCACAAATAACTATGTTTGATTTGATTGTGTAACTAATTTACGCTTGCGAAATTGCATCCTATCTGATTGATAAATTTATCACTAGTTAAGAAAGCACAGCTCAATTTACTATCTTGTTCGAGATAGTTTATAAATGTTCATGAAGAACTTCGTAGTATTCGTATCATAAACGATGGAGAAGATGTTAGCTTATCCTCAAATTTCAGTAATCTTTTTAATATGCGCGTCCCCGGGAGAGCCAATTTGTTATGTGCTGAAAATCATAATGTAATATCCACATACAGATACAGAAAAGTACTAGATATTGAAGGAGGATTTATTTCCTTCTATGACTATTTATTACATAGTGCCTTTGTATTAGCTTCAAGCACATACCAGATAAAACGTCGTGTAATAACATCTTATCACAAAAACGTGGCCTTTGTATACGTATTCGTAAGGTTGTTTCGTAACTAATTATTGGATATTTTATTATTCCCCGTGGAATTTAACATTATAACAATCGTTATATTAAATAATCCAATCAACTTATACTGAACACAAATTGATTCAGTCAATATATGGCAGATGGCGCATGCTTCTTTTTCTCTTGGGGGAAATCCTTGATGATGCGTATACCTCCCGAATAGATATTTTACGGCCAAGTCTATCTTTACAAGGGGCACCGAAAGTTTATTCCGTTTCTATAGCTTTCCGCCCTATGTAATGAAGTGGATCAGCTATATTTCTGAAACTGACAATAAATCTTCGGGTTTATTCGTTTTTGAAGGACAATTTCTTGTTTTACTACCGTATCCCGCATTTGGAAAGTCGGGTAATATGTAGTCAGTCACGAATGTCTGTCGTCATGCATACAATTTTTCGTTTCTCAATGACAATCTAATAAGTCGGAACATTTGGTTTTTTTTATCTAGAAATGTTTGAACGTTACCACCTCGTATCTGTGCCGCGAATCGGCAAGCGTAGTGTAGGACGGCCCTCTGCTAGATGGAGCGACGATCTACGAAAGGTTGCAGGCAGCAGCTGGATGCGTCAAGCTGAAGACAGGGCGCTATGGCGCTCTTTAGGGGAGGCCTATGTCCAGCAGTGGACTAATTGCAGTGGGCTGATTATGATGATGATTAAATATAAAAGAGATTTTTGTCATCATTTTATGCCTGTTTATTTTAAAAACTCAGTTTTGGCGTGCGGGCATCGGGAAGTGTAATCAACATGCGTTTTGCGTAAATACTAAATTCATGCCAAATTTATGTACAAGAAGGCGCGCTATATGTTTGCCCAACTTAAAAAATAATCTTATTTTGTATTTAAGTACCCTCTAAATTTAATAGATCCATTCTAGAGTTTACCTAATTCGAAGCTCGAAAGTGCACTATTGAACATAATATTATTAAACCCCATTCCTTAAGTTCTCATGGGAAAAATTGCCGAAGCGTAAAATATGTTTAAGAAGGACTTCTTACTGTTTTGTGTAAGAAGCCAGCGTATAATAAAGAAGTTTTTCATAATACCAGATTATTTTGATACTTAAATTTGCACTTTGACCTTTAATTACTGTTCTAATTCTGTATAAGTATATAGCGCACGGGAGATATCGCGGAACGAAGATTGAATTTTTTAATTAGTAGTTTGTACTTTTTATGTCGTTCCGTTTTTCTTTCTGTATTTTTTTACATGTACCATGTACCTTAAACATTTTATAACTAAAATTTGTCATGTTATGGCATGGCCGACAAAACAGCTGATTACGACCTATAAACGGCTGAACTTGATTTCAATAAAACATCTTTATGAATCATACGCTAAATATCATATCATATTCAATAAAAAAAAACTACGGTGCCACAGAGTATTCAAAATAATAACACCCAATTTGCGTCGGGGGTTGATGAAATAAATATATACCAATGCTGTAATATGACTCACTGAATGAGTTTAAAACCCAAACATTGCATTGTTTGTAAGTCTTACATTATACATACTTACGTATTATAAAAAGGCACCAAGTTCGTGCCTTTTCTGTATGTGTGTGTGTACGTGCGAAGCCCGGGCGTGTTGCTAGTACACAATAACGCATAGTGCTCATAACAGACTCTTGTGACTTATAGTGATACAACGAACATAAATGAAATAATTGTAATTGCATTCCTTATCTCATTAGATTAGTCACAGCTAGGTTGCGTCACCCGTCGTGCCCAAGCCTTGTTCTGCGTACGGTGCTCTTCACACGCGTATACGCTGGCGCATCGATAATGCGAAAGGTTGTTTAATTAACGACAAAATTTAGGGATGTTGTCAGTGTGATGTGTCTGTCTGTATGTGGTTTTAGCGTGTGTGCGTTCGTTTTAGTATGTTTGGTTTCAACAAAATCTGCGTGCTTTTTTAAGCCAGTAATGAATAAAAATGTCTAAATTTCGTCGTTTTCTGGTTACATTTGCACTTTTGCAGCAGCAAAATCGATTTTGGTAGATCACTACATATTATAAAACAAAGTCACTGTCCTCTGTCCGTCCCTATGTATGCTTAAATCTTTAAAACTACGCATCGGATTTGGAAGCGGTTTTTTTAATAGATAGTGATTCAAGAGGATGGTTTATATGTATAGTAGGTATATGTAGGTAACATGCGTAATATTGTACAGAAACACTGATAAATTTAGAGGTTCATAATTCCACCCTTGCGAAGCCGGGGCGGGTCGCTAGTAGTATAAAGGTAGTATAAAGGTGAATAAGTTATAACTTCTTTTTTAGGAATTCGTGTATATGTATAGTCCAGTCAAAATAGACGAAACAAGCAAAGAAGCACAGGTCTTTTATACGTCAACGATGTCTGAAATCGTATGAGCTACCGTAGATCGTGAGATTTTCTACGCAAAAGATACGAAAATAAAAATGAACGAGAAGAGCGATTCAGAATACTTGAAGCAATCGTTCGATAGGATATTGACTCGATAGTGCTCGAGTCTGATAGTTAACCTCCGCTTAGTCAAATGTTAGACACGATGATGCATACTGGCCGCATATGATATAGGTTTCCTCGAGGTTTGAAATCGCTTTAAGTCGAAAATGGTAGCGCGTAGAGAAAGGAAGTACATACCTGTTTCGTAGGAAATTTCACGACCTAAACATTGTATAATCGATTATACGGTAGCTCTTATGGTTATATAGGCATAAGTTACAAGAGAAACTGGTGAACTTAAAAAAACAACGCACAAGCGGGATAGATTGGGACATCATTCGTTAAGCCGTATCCAAGACGTGTGCAAAAATCTAGACTGTAGGGAATCGATTGAAACTCGGATGTCTGGAGTAATAGCTTTAATTTGTTGAATTGAAAAATTAAACCAATTACCTATATTTATTAAACCCCATGCGAACAAAGTTGCGGTCAGGAGTTGAAGTTGAAGTTTAGTATGAATGAATAGGTATTTTTTATCTCACTGCTATTTGAAATCTGGGCAGGTAGGCACGTTTCTCGGAATTTAACCACTTGCCATTTTAACAGCAAGTATAAATATTTTGACCTTCATATTATTAACACGCCTAAGAGCTACCCCTGGTTCCAAACAATTGTTTATACATGTGTTAAAAGTGCATTACTTGTATAACATGTAAGTATACATTTATACAATTAATGCACATAGTAAAGAGGGTGGGTTTTATAATTTAACTAACGACCCGCCCCGGCGTCGCACTGGTACAATTATTCATGTATTATACATATAAACCTTCCTCTTGAATCACTCTATCTATTAAAAAAAAACCGCTTCAAAATCCGTTGCGTAATTTTTAAGATTTAAGCATACATAGGGACGGACAGACAACATCGACTTTAGTTTTATACTATGTAGTGATAGCAGATTATTGTTAACAACGCTATCTATAGACAAGTTGCGGTAATGTTTCACATTCCTCTCGTTTTCAACCGATGAGTTCTGGTACATAGCTGACTGTTAAAAAACTGTTCTAATTTCCCACCAATGTTACTCATGTTGTTATGACTGTATATCGTATCAAAATTTGAGCTCAGTCGACGCAGAACTTTTAGACTTTTTGAAGCGTACACAAACCAACTTTACAATTTGTATACACGTATGTATATGTACTGGCTTTGACACAGTTGGATGCGTGAGCTAAATGAAATTCTGCAGATTGGGTAGTATCATATATTCTTTACAGCTAAATAAGTTAATTAGCCAACACACCAATTGATCTTGCATTCACTATTGACTAGTATGTATAGCTGCATGGAAAGGGTAGTCAAAGGTTAACTGCACTTCATAAGCATTATATGCTAACTGTGTAACCTCTACCTTCACTGTTTCTACAATGGTAAAAGAAATTTCCCACAACGAATTTATATTACACAATGCGCACTAAATATGCTGCAGTACGTAGGTACCATTTCTGTTTTATTACATTGGTATACATACTGCTGTTTGTGTTTTATGCTCGATACCACAGAAGTTTCCAGAATATATACAATAATATTCCCATTAAATTCTGTTTACTGAAAGTCTGGGCTAGAAAATGTTGGTAGCCGGCAAGTACGTAGTTGAGTTAATCGAAAGTATAATTTATTTTGTTCCAGTTTGTTTGTTGTGTTTAAACCCCCGAGGCTTGACCCATTTCTAATTTATTATCACGTATAATCGGTATCGTGGAATATTCGGCTTATTTACAAAATACTAGTTGCGGCCCGCGGCTGTGCTCACGTGTACTAACAACATAGTACACAAGGTTTGATTTAATGTTGATAATTTACGATTAGTTCAGAATGCTACCATTGCTGAGAAGAACGGGCAAGAAACTTAGATGGCTCTTGTTAGTATGTATTTACTTTTGTTGTCCGTGTCTTGACGGATTTAGAATATAAAATGTCACCAACCCATACCATCCTGAGGGTGTCGTAACAGGCGACTAAAGGAACGCAAGAGGCAGATCACCTAGCCGAAAAAGAAGGAAAATTTGAAAAAAGCCCTGGGCCAACCAGTCTTGCGAGCGTGGCACAGTAGGCTAATATCCCTCCTTATACTTGGAGGAGGCCCGATTTCGTAGTGGGCCATTTATGGCCTGAAATTTATTTATTTCATGAGCACACAAACAACATGACAAGCAACAATTAAACATTGCTATAGTAATTATGTTAAGTGGAGATATGTATAGCATTATCAGAAGGATAAGCACAGAGTTGAGTTTAGACATTTTGAATACAAATAACGTATTGGATATTATGTACCTACTTAAAAATATATATATATATTTTTTATTGCTCTTGGTGGCAAACGAGCTAGCGGCCCTCCTGATGGTAAGTGTTGACCGCCGCCCATGGACTTTGGCAGTGCCAGGGGCACAGCCAAGCCGTTGCCAAGAAGTGTGATGATGATTTACTTATGTTACGGCTCGTAAGAATCACTACATAGTATAAAACAAAGTCGCTGTCGTCTGTCCGTCCCTATGCATACTTAAATCTTTTTTAATTGAAGCGGTTTTTTTAATAGATAGAGTGATTCAAGAGGATGTTTTATATGTATAACATGCATAGTATTGTAGAGAAAAACAAAACCACTAATAAATTTAGAGGTTCATAATGGCACCCGTGCGAAGCCGGGGCGTGTCGCTAGTATATTATATGAAACGAAATTATTTAATTAACTGATCACAATAACATGTTCCAAATATGCCACCAGTATGCACGACGGCATTTTTATAAATTAAGCAATCTGAAATCCGTCACATCCTGCTTTCCCTATCATTCGTTCTCGCATTCACAGCGTGGCGAACGCAATTGACGACCTAGATACCGGTACACCTACCTTAATTGCAGTATTCTCCATATCGCAAGAACTTGGAATGTCACCATATTACGTATGAATATTTATTGAATAATATTTGAACACTGCGGTATCTAAATTTCTGTTAAGAGTAGCTCAATTTATCTTCCAAATAACTGTGCGGTCCGAAAGTTGACTTAGCTTCGAGGAATCACTAGCTTAAGCTCTGCACATTATCTTCCATCCAAATGGTTAGAGCAGTTACGAATCTCGGGAAAAGTGTAGCTCTAATTTTGTGGCCGTTTACACCGTTTTCACGAGCGCTTGCATTCCCTAGATCAAAGGCCTGATATATTACGTATATATAGGTACATATAGATAGTACATGATATACGTATGATACATATAGTAGTATCATCGATCTATTCTATACAGAAAACAAGAAAGAATGTCCATATAGGAAGCGATACGTTCAACCAACAACAGGTTTACGGAGAGATCAGCGCTCCGACATTTTTTCCATACTTCTAGCAAGGTACGGCTTTTCATGACGAACGCGGAATGTATAAATTTTCCTAGTAAAATCACCTTTTCTGTACAAATTATGCCGCAAGACGAACACTTCGATGCGATTCAGTTGAACGTAATGCACAATGGTTTAAAACATTGCCGCAAAATTCATCTGCAATAGAGATCACTAGCCAAATAATATACTAGGTACTAAATCTATCTTCTGAGTGAGAAAAAATGAAAAAAAATATAATTTTTGTTCCAGTTAAAGTTTGCACATATTTTAATGAAGTTGAAACATTATGGAATTATCATTCAGGCTTTTATTTATTGATTCTGAGGCAGTACGAAGTTTGCGGGGTCAGCTAGATAGAATTAAAATAGGTATTATAATGTTTACTTTGAATACACTAGTAATATGACTGATTGGTTGACTAATAGCTGAGATAAATTTGTCATCGAGTATATATCTTTTTGTACAATCTTGCATTTAACCCAACACAGGGTTTTCAATGGGATTTTTTATCAGAATTTTCAAGAATTGAGTGTTTGTGTACGCGACGACTTAAAAAGTGTCTAGTTATCGGCATATATATACATATGTAGTTTCGTGTGGCGGGCTAAAGAAAGTAAATTCGGGTTTCAGATTTGTAGTGATTCAGATTTTAATCTATGTTAGGTCACACGACTGCAACTTATTCGACATAATGTAAAACTGAGAACAGTAGGTACCAAGCTCATGGATCCTTGACTATACAAAGACCGTTCGCCTGTCGTTTAATGATTATTGGAGCAGACACATTAATGCGTCTGGTCATGTATTAAGCAGAGTGATCGATGGCTCTGCCAAAACGAATAGCCATATGTGCCGATTTGTTCTAGGAATAAAGCTGCATTATGTCACGGTAGGAATCGGACCAGCATCTTTTCTCGTTCGATTTTCCCAATCCGATTACAGAAATTCCTACAAATTTGTTTCTATTGTAATCGATTTGACGGCTAATTCGTTTTCTTCCCGCCCATTTGGTTTTGATTGCTAAATTAGTTTAAAATAAACAATTTAAAATATAGCAACTGTGCCGTCTACAAAACAAATCTAAGTTATAAAGTACCTATCGGTTAATAAACCCAAACGGTTTATAAAACAATTTTGATCGATCTTTTATGATTGGCTTCAGCATAGTAGCAACGGTACCGTTTTAATGTTTCTGGGCTTTGTTCTCAATTTTGAATAGGAATTTGCGACGTTGAGTGTTTGCTTTCAACGCAAAAATTCCCCATTAATGAGTCCACGCTGTGCCACGCTGGCAAGACAGGTTGGCAAAGAGTTTGTATCAAATTTTCCTTTTCCTGCGGGGATAGGCGGCCTGTCTCTTACGATTCTTTAGTCGTCACTTAGGACACCCTCAGGATGGTTTGGGTTGGTGTCATTGTGTTTTCTAAATCCGAACACTGAACTGTTTGTTTAATATTTATTAAATAAGCTATTTTATAAGGACGATTAGAACAAAAAATAAACCGCCAGATTGTAAGTGCCAGATGACTAAGCGCGCCTGCGATTGCAGAAAACGCAATGGGCGATTCTCGGGATGAGACGTCATTCTTATTTTTTAAACACCTACATAATATGCTCTGTGAATAATTAGCATTATCTCGTACCACGTACCCATTTAATCCTATAGTAGTGCCACCCATTCAATCCTCACTCACGTCTATTAGATAACGGCAGGAGAAGGAAAACTTTTTAATGCAATCGAACAACCCATTTGGCTTGCGAACACAACATGGCCTTGCCTCGTGTAGGCATGGCACCGAAAGAGCGAATTAAGGAGGATGATCTTTGTATGCGCAACAGAGATAGTAGAGGACTGTAGTAGACGCTAGACGGTATGGGGGTAAAATCCTTGATGGTCACTCACTAAACACCTTCCGTGTTTGGTCCTTTAAGGTTGTTACCCCTCATCAACAAAAATAGCCTTCGAAATTGTTAGAGAAGGCCTGCCTTAGCAGTATGGTGTGAGAATACTACACGTACTTAATTTTATGATAATAATTCTGGGCTGGATCTAGTAAGTCGTTGATCAAATTTCCGATGATCCCATGACGTCACGTTCCATGTTAACTCTCAAGCTATAGCTTATGCTACTTAAAATATACTTAAAGAGAGAATCGTAATGAATACTAATACTATTGTTGGAGGTCGATATTATTAAGTCACGTTTTTCCCAGTACAATAAATAGCTCAACATAATGTTTGTTATTCTGGCCCTTAAGTTTGTTATAATAAGCGACGATGCATTTTTGTATTTATGTACTAGGTTATGCATTATGGGCAATGTGGTTTTAAGGCTGGTTTTCTGTCATCAAATAGGAGAAACCTCTCCCCGGCAGTGCTTAGAGGCCACTTCTTGTTAATATTGGCATTTTCTATTTCCATTTTCTGTATACTGTCGCCTATGTATGTCAGAGGTTTTACTTACGCGAAGCCGACCCTGCAAACAGTGAAATCATGACGTTGGGAGCAGAAGAATTGTGGGTTATTTGCTGCCAATACCATCCATGCTCCCCCTAGAGAGCCTTGAGCACTGGGGCGTCACAATGGAATGCGTTTACGCGAATCTGTAGCGTCCCAAGCGTGTCGTGTGATACCGCTGCGGTTTTAGTGGGTAGACGAGTAGTTTCCCGAGTCCCACATAATCGCCGAATCCCCGGCCTTACCCCGAGGGGCGCCGGTACGCATAAAGCATTTCCCCAGTGAAACCAAAAAAAAAGAACATAAACACTATCACCGGAGGTGCTGTAATTTATCTGCGTTATTCTGTGAGGTTAGTGGGTAAAAGACAGGCTTATATGGCGCTCTTTAGGGGAGGCCTATGTCCAGCACTGTACTAGTGTGGGCTGATGATGATGATTCTGTAAGGCGGCATTTTCCCACTCGCGTATCTCTGGTGAGCTGCGCCCTCCCTCACCTATCGATTACTAAATTCCTATAAACATTTTTTAATCTCCATTGCCATCAAAGTTTCGAACCACAAATTAGCTACGATACCAATTAAATCGATATAAAATCGGCATCGATTGTATTGCGGGTCTCAGTTAACCTGTTCGCTGTGTTTCCATAACTTTGCGTAATAATTATTTCTATCGATTGATCGTTGTTATCTTGATTAAACAATCCGATGTCTCGATGTTAATATGCCTTTTGTTTCAATCCGTATGGGATTTCACATAGCTATATGAAGTACCCTGCAATTTTCGCGAATAGGGCTAACCCCTGACTGAAAACTTTAATGTTTTATTGAACCCTTTTAACACGGTAACAACGTTCACACAAACGTATTGTGCCATATTATTAAATATGTTTTTCCCGAGTATGTTTTATACTCAGCGGTTGGTTGCAGTTTCCATTTCAACCGAATTCCATCGTATTTTCTTAAATGGTTCTTAGATAGATGATAGATAGATGAACTCTTTATTGTACACAAGAGAATTATACTGAACACATTTCATTATATGCAACAATTTGTACAAAGGGCGGTCTTATCGCTAAATGCGATTTCTTACAGACAACCTTGGGATGGACATTATTTAGAAGTTGTGAACGGGTAGTAAAAGGTACAATAATACATATATATTAGGTTAATTATATAAATTAACTAGCTGATCCCGCAAACGTTGTTTTGCCAAATAATTAAGATATGGAAAGGGAAAAAGAAGAAGAAGTTGATAGATTTAATACTCTATAATGTATAAATAATTGTATAAAATTATAATAGATACATACAAATAATATTTATATATTCATATAATATATACATAAATAAATACATACCAAAATATTAACAAGTGATAGGATATGTGCCAAGTGTTTGTGACAGGTAGATTATATAAAGTGCTCTTTTTATAATCTTATTATTGGTTCTTATCATTTTTAAGTTTCTCTAGCAGAGGTTTTTAGACAGAATCGCTTAGCGGTTTCAAGGTAACTTGGTATAGTATTTAGTGTTCCTTTTTTAATTTTGGAAATACATATACCTGACCGTTGATGCTCTTTAAATAAAGGTAATAATTTGCCGTGTGTAATAGAATATGAAATCACCAGAGGCCTTTGTGCATTAAGGGCTTAATTATCGGTATTGGTTCGCACCCACGATAGCCTCGGGACTAATGAACACTAAGCGAATTGTTCCCATTTTGCTAACGATATTCGTTTCGTTGTTATATTTGGGTGTACCTTATTTGCGTAATGAACCTTTATAATATATAAAATGGTCTGTGTGGTGACGGATTTAAAATACATAGTGTCACCGCCCTATTCCATCCTGAGGGTGTCGTAAGAGCCGATAGAAGGAAATGACGTGGCAGATATTCTAGCCACAAGTGAAGGAAATCGTGATACGAAACACTGTGCCAACCCGTCCGCCAGCGTAGGCTGATTATCCTCCCATGTAATTGGCGGAGGCCCGACTCAGTAGTGGGTCATTTACGGGCTGAATAGTATAGAATATATTTATAAACATCATGAGTTGTATTCAGATACTTTATATAGCTGTACAAAGTCTCACTGATATGATAAATATGAAACTTTGTATGTTAGTTATTTAATTAAGCAAATAAACCGGGTGACTAGATAATAGATTATTTTTAAACACATACAATTAGTGTAACAAGACAAGTTATTTTAACTGGAATAAATAGTAAAATGTATTAGATGGGATCGCAAAATAAAGGCAAACATGACAAGTTCTGTTTCGAGAGAGTTTCTTGCCAGTTCTTCGGAGCTGTGGTCGAATGCCACTCGGTGGTAAACTGAAATACATACTTTACATTAGGTTGACAATTTGTAAGTGTCCGTTGTGTCCTATGCAAAATAAACGTATTGGCTTTGACTTTTATTGAGAGTTAATTGCATGCACTGACACGATTGCTTTTGTACAAGCTCTAGTTGCTCGCATAAAGCGTCAATAAAAGCTCGGATGTATTAAATACTATTTTCCAACCAAATAACGATGTGAAACCTGATGTCTCCAAAAAAAATAAAATAAAGGACAACCAGGTCTACCACCGAGCCTTCACCTAAACACGAAAGACTCAGAGACAATCCTATCCTAACAAAACAACACATACAGATTGAGATTATGTACTTTTAGAATAGTTTAACGTTTTAATTAAGAAAATTCTCCATAATTAATAGTGTGTCTTGGCAGTATTAACGCTAAGGTTGCGTCTGGCTAACGCCAAATTACCCCGCATCTAAACTGGTGTTTGCAATTTTGCATCGCAGATTTACTGGTTTGGGGCCTCGTAACTGATGTGCTGAACATTTCCAGGTGAAACGTAACGCTTTTAGAACAAGGTCGGATTTGTATTCATTCACCTTACGCCGGTTATTGAAACTGCACTCACCATCAATGAGGGTTCCTTGAATTGAAAATTATTTTGGGTGTTTATTGGTCTGGTTCAAAAGGGAACAAATATTCTTTTACGTGTTATTAGGATGGGATACTGGAATGCTTGTTTGACTATTTCTTTGTTTTGTTTTGACACAGTCAGGATATTTAATGAAATTGAGTACCTATGATTTATCTTGGCAATATACGAAGGAAACGTTTCCTTTATTACGAAACCTCAAGTAATCTTTATATAACAATGAAAGTAGAGTCTAATCTAGACTTCCTAAACACTTATACGGACGAACTCATAAAGATCGCTAAGTGTCGAACCAGATAGTATTGTTCACACGCTTAAAATTACACCTCGCCCAAAATAGTTTTCTGTTATGTAATAAGCGTGCTTAATTTTTTAATCGGGTATCTTTCTGGTACTGAAATATTATTGTTTTGTATATTTCTGTCGGCGCAGTTAACTTCCTGAATGGTTTGTTTATTAATTCATCGGACGACCTCTGCTGTGTAATAGGTCGCACAGTGCCACAATGACTCAGTTTACATTTTTGCCTCCGATTGCTCTCTTGCTTGGTAGAGTTTATTTATAAGATTTTATATAATTACTCGCGTACATCAATCGGAGGATTACGTCACGCGGTCCTAGATGATTTGTACTATGGTTCATGACCTAATCAAGAAAGGGGTTATTCTTATTGAAATTTGGCTGGTTGGATATTCTAAATGTCTGAGAGGCCACAGTTTAGTCTAGTCAATAGTTTATTTAAACTGAAATCAAAATTGTGGGTTTTATTACGTTTTGCCCTATTCTACTAAGTCATATTGTAAATTTAATCATACGAAGAATTTGTGCACTTGCTATACCTAATGTTTAACTGCAACAACAAGACTTTTGTGATAGTTGTCATCCATCGTATCCTCATCAAAATATTGTCAAGAAGTATAGTCTTTCTAGATAACTATTCTAAAAGTAGGCCTTCTAATTCTTGCAGGTTTTACGAAATAGAAAGAAAGAAAGAAAGAAAAATGGTTTATTCAGCACAATTTACCTTATATACTATCTATAATTACTTAAGCTCTAATATAAATTGCGCTGAAACGGCGCTGGTTCAGCATATGCCAGACGGAATGCCTGGCGCTGGTTTTCAACCAGACCTATACCGACGAATTATATAACGTTAAATTAAAATTTAATTTAGGTACGCAACACTAATTCGTACAATAAGCTCTGTTGATCGCAGTGACAATCTACATCCGGATAAGTGTTTATTAAATGTGTCACCAGCCCAGGGAGTGTGAGCTCTTAGTTTCATTACACCATTAAGTACCGAGTTCCGGGAAAGATATGCCTTAAGTCTAATATCTTAATAATCGTCTGCATTACACAACACTCGAGCCGAGAGCCGGTAACGAATATTCGCTACGCCCGGAGATCATTTTATGGGCACTTAAATTTGTACATTGTAATCGGTTTCTCAAAAATTGCGTTTTCGAATTAGGTCTTTGCCTAAAATTACCACAGCATCGATTATGACACTCATATCTTAATATGCATACCAATTATACATGATAAAGAAACATATATGTTCTTGTAACGTTAAATTACAATGCGGATACTGACTCCATGTTATAGGAGAGTTTGGCTTCTGCACATAACCCGGCCAGTTCCCAAACGGCCGGATAACCATGAGGATTTCCGACGAAAAAAAGAAAAAAAAGGTTTTCTAATGTCTAGGCTGTCCGCTGTCTATTTACCTATTAGTAACCTTGTTTTGCTAAATCCTCTATAACTAAACATTTGTATGTAGATACTAATCTGCGTACAAATGTTTAGTTCAGCAGTTCGCAGATCTTAATAATCTTGTATTTTTCACTTTAAAAAATGACCTGTTCAACTACTTATAGATACCGTATAAAAAGTCATGTCGCGTGAAAATTCAAGCAGCGTCATCTAATTAAAAATATAAATTAACCCAATTTAAAGTCAATGCAGACAAAGTCACGGGTAGCAGTAGTAGTATTACTAGACCAAAAAACGTACAAAATAAAATAAGAATATAATCCACTGGCTCTCTGTGTAATGGTATTTCCCGTGCGTGTCCGGCCTCCTTTCTCCTAACTCTTGGATAACTAGCCGTGAAGGTAAGTTTACAACCAATTAACTGTTAATAAAAGTAATTAAAACAGAATAGGTAACTTTTAAAGCTGTGTGACCATGGTAGCCTGCGGGAAATTGACGAGTGTCATAGATATACGCAATAATTTTCTTCTTATTGCACTACGATAACATTTTGGTCTAGGAGTGGTGCTTTTTATATTGAAGTTTTTTTTTATGAACGAGCAAGCGGGTCACCCGATGGTAAGTGATCACCGCCGCCCATGGACACCCACAACACCAGAGGGGTTGCAAGTGCGTTGCCGGCCTTTAAGAAAGGAATAGGCTCGTTTCTTGAAGGTTGCCATGTCGTACCGGTTCGGGAATACCTCCGCTGGTAATTGATTCCACGATGAGGTTGTGCGCGGTAAAAAGTTTCTTGAAAAACGCATGGTGGTGGACACCCATTCATCCAGATGAAATTGATGGTATTTCTGGCGGGTGGATCTGTGGCGGAAAGAAGCGGAAGGGACAAGATCGAACAATTCCTCAGAACACTCCCCGTGATAAATGCGATAGAAAATACATAGAGACGCCACGTCTCTTCGCAGGGCTAAAGTATCAAGCCGATCATTAGGATTATCGCTAATCTACTGCTACTCCTACTAGCCTATAGATGACTTCCTCTTCCAATTGGAGAGTAATTAGCCGGCTGTGCTATGCTGGCTAAACAAGTGAGTTAGTTAGTTGGGTGTCGCATCAAGTTTCCGTTCCCTGGTTTCTTTTCGGCCTTTTCAGGAACATAACAGAATATGGGATAGCCATAAGTGAGCCATGTCTGTAAGGGCTTAGGTGGTTCAAAAGGGGAAGTTGTATTCCTTTATGATGTTTGAAAACCGTTCCAAAGACAAACTTAACGACACTTAACACCTGCGTCAAGTGTGAAAATAGATTCAGTACCAAAATGTGTCATTTTATTGTACGCTCCCATACTCCCACGTTTATTTTAAACGCTCTGATTGAAGGCGTGACCTGTCTAGCTATACTCAACTGCTAAACAGCGGTGCCGTTACTTTAAATTGTGCACATACAGTTTATTGACATTTTACTATAGCGAAAAATTTCTCGTTTTAGCTGAAATCTAAGACTGTTTCAGTATTGCAGGAGCTAACTACGTATCCGAAACGTCTAACGTCTAATGGAAGACCGTCCTTTTAGACGCCTAATATAGATAGATAGAGAGATGACTCATGGCTTACAGGAGAAATTATACAATTGGCGGCCTTATCACGAAAAAGCAATTTCTTCAAGGCAACCAAACTTAACAGCGTTTATATTTGGCATTTAAACGGTCGGTCTTTCTACAGAAACTTTTTTTTCTAATATCTGTTAGACGTATAAGACGTATAGTTCATCGTCAACTGTTTTGAAAATGCGGTTTTGTTGAAATTTAATACATACTTGTTTACACGTTAATTAGATTTCAAGGTTCTTTTCGCAGATAATTTGCATAACTATACACTTGAGGAAAATCCTCAGAAATGTATTCAAACACGATCACTTTATATGAACAGTGATTCATTGCTCGTTTGATTTGGTCAATTTCTTGGTGTTTTTTTTAGCCTCAACATCACACAATGTCAGTGTTTACCTGTGAATTCCTTCGGGTATCTCGTACGATAATTACGTGGCTTCTAAGGGCCTTGTGTTGGCTAGTAGGTAGGTACTTTATTAAAAAAAAAATTGATTAACTGCCGTTTATTATCGTGATATTTGAATTAAATATTTGTGCGCATTTTTATTTTAATATATTCATTTCTTTATTACTCATGTTTTACTTTCTATTTTAAATAAAATAATAAAAAATTAAATAACTTAATTATTTCTTATTTTCTATTATTATTTATTTTAATCATTTTTCATTTTAATATGTCGTACGTGCCATATAAACATGTGAAACAGACGTTCATGGATGACCGATAGATACAAGCACTTATTTACTGTAGGTAACATTAACTACCGGCCTAGGTTACCGTTCTACTGATTGGCCTCCAATTGCAATTCTAGGTTTTCTTTTTAAAACTTAGGCTATTTGCCCGATTCATTTGACCTCCGAAATCTGCACGAGATAAACGTATTATAGTTTAATTGCCAACGGTCAGCCGTGACCGAGGAATTTGCAGCCTTCGCATTTATTCGTATAGCATTGGGGGCAAGCTGTATATTTTTTACAAAGTCAAACATGTTATTGTATATTCGGTGTGAAAGTAAATCTGTTTATGTCGCTTTTTCACACCAAACTTTGATGATGGATTCTGCATCACGAAAATCAAACTTAAATAAAATAAAACTGTATTTTCTATGCATTCCACATTCATGAAATACGATTCATACCTGACAGCATTCTACGGGCGCCGTGATTAAAAGGAGATATATTTTATTTATAGATAAAAGAATATTTCTAAGTAAAAGTAAATTTTAAACCCTATAATTTGGAAATAGAAAATAGGACATTATTATTAAAAAAAAACCTCTAGGTTAATTAATACATATCACATACAGAAACCCACTTTTTAAATTAATGTAAAATAAAATTATTTTTTATAAAACAATTTATGTAAATTATGATTAAATTAAGGTGTCTATAACAATTAAATGGTATTTGCTTCGGTAATACTCAATGTAATACTTATTTCTATGTTCCATCTATTTGTTTTAAGTTTTACTGTTCTTGTTGTAATCTAAGGTGTCTGCTCTGTATTTATTGTTTTCTGTTTCTCAATTACAGAGCGACTCAGTAAGTTACTTCTTCGACGAGCTAGAGCGGATCGCGCGGCCCGACTACATGCCTTCCCACCAAGACATCCTGCACTGTCGAAAGGCGACCAAAGGCATCACGGAGTGCACCATCAATATCAACAACGTGCCATTCGTGTTCGTCGACGTGGGTGGACAGAGGACGCAGCGGCAGAAATGGACGAAGTGCTTCGACTCGGTCACGTCGATACTCTTCCTCGTGTCCTCTTCGGAGTTCGACCAGGTCTTATCAGAAGACAGGTAAGAACACTGTTCTTGAACATTCCAATGTAACATCCCACGTTTAAGGTTTATTTTTTATTTGTTGCTATTTTATTTTGTTTTAAAATTTGGCGTAGTAAGTGAATATTGTGATTTATTCTCGCTGTATTAGCTCTTTTTCTGGTTGTGCACCATTGACTTTTAGTAAGTTTCTTATGGTGTAAAGAATTCTTCATCTAGTCGAGTACCAGATGTCACTAATTGCTTTTTTTTGGAAGAGTGCTCTTGTAAATTTAATTTGCGCGGTTTAGGCTGTCATTGTATTCAATACGTTTATAAGCCACATTCCTAATTGGATCATGCGTGACTGCAATAAGAGCTTGTTTCATTCAGTAGTTACCGTCGGTCTTCTATCTGCTGTTTTTTAAATGAAGATCATTTGTCAGACACACTAAGACTGAAACATTATCTTTAGATTCAGCTAAGTCTGATATGTATAATATTAATTATGTAAATCGAGTAAACGTAATCTGGCTTATAGTGGCATTGTTGATTTGCGAAAGATTGCGTCATTGTTTGTAAACACTTAATACACGTGACTCTTCAATACGGCAGTGATGGCAGGCTGCCAGACTACTTGTAACGCCAGCTTTAGATAGGAATACGAGTATATACAAATTTCTTTTTTGTTGATGGTTGTTGTTCACCGCTGCACTAGAAGACTTTCAAGCTTCTGGACTGGAAAGGGCTGGGCATCAACGTACGCGGCGAGTACATCACTCACCTTCGATTTGCTGACGACATAGTTGTAATGGCTGAAACCATGGAGGGTCTCACTACGATGCTCGATGGCCTCTGTCGAGCTTCCGAACGAGTAGGCCTTAAGATGAATGTGGAGAAGACAAAGTTTATGTCCAATAGCCATGTTCAAGCCCATTGACATCGAAGGCTCTATCCTCGAAGTTGTTGACCACTATAATTACCTGGGACACACAGTCCAGTTAGGTAAGACCACTTTGAGAAAGAGCTCAATCATCGGATCGTGAACTGGACAGCGTTTAGGAAGGTGTGAAAGTTCTTCTCGTCCAAAATACCGCAGTGTTTGACGACAAAAGTCTTTGGTCAATGTGTGTTGCCAGTAATGACATATGTACAGAAAGGAGGAGATCCGCAGGTGAATTAGAATTACCGACACCTACAAGATTGCCAAACTTAAGTGGCACTAGGCAGGGCACATAGCTCACAACCGACGCCCGATGGGGCAGAAAAGTCCTCGAGTGGCGACCGCGTTCCGGAAAGCGTAGTGCTGGTAAGGTCCCACACGGTGGACCGATGACCTGGTTAAGAACGCCGGAAATCGATGGATGCGGGCGGTCCAGGACCTAGCCACTCAATGCCTATATCCAGCAGTGGACGTCATTTAGCTGAAATGGCTGGTGATTTGATTTGCAATGGTCATTTAAAATTATAATTGAAATCCACACGGTTTTTAACCCACGATTTTATTATAAAACGGCTGCTTTACTTATAAGTTATCGTTTAATCGGAATTTCAAAACCGAAACTCGATTTTAGCTACGTTTTCTTCGATACTTTCCTAATATGGTTTAGGCGACGAGGCACCAACGTTTCTTACTCCCGTTTTCATTGTCCCGTACTGATCCATGATGTCATGTCCAATATTGTACCTCATTTCTTATACAAAAGTCGAAAGACACACATAGCAAGAAACAAGTCGCGTATTCGTTCCTTCGTTCGAATGAAGTAAAGTCGAGTATACAAAAATATATTCCAGTAATCTGATACAACTTGCGTAATACTTACGAAAGCCTAAGTATGAAAAGATTGTCATGTTTAAAGAAAAGGTTCTTCTTTGAATAGCTACCGATTGAAGCCATAATATTGCGACACAGTGAGTCACTGCGTGTGTTCACATTAATGTGATAGTGATGCTTACATTTATTGGAACCCCGGGGCGCCCGTAGGATTACAAGGGTGGTTGTATTCGTTAATGGGCTGTTAATGAAATCACGACATTGCTGTAAAAATTATAAGATTTTAGCAGTATAATATATTATTATTGTCTTTTCGGACCAGAGACTAACAAATTGCTGAAGGCGACCTTAAAAGTGGATGGAAGGTTCTTGTACAACGATATCCATGAGGTGGTGACGTATTTACAATAAATACTCCATTTCCAAAACTGTCAAAATTGATATGATGATCTATGATCGTCTCGATTTTGTCGCTGGGCTTGATTGGGATGGTGGCACCGGGTTTATTCCATTATTTTTAGCTGGAATCATAAGGGACGTTGAATTTATCTAATTTATCACTTAAAAAGATTTTTCACTTATCGAGTTTTCCAAAAGAGCAACAATTGTCTCATTTATAATGCGAGCTTAGAGAGCAGTCGAGAGGTGCCAACACTGATCAATTATTTCATTACAGAGGCTTTTAAGTACAAAGTCCTTAATATATAGGTAAACATACACAAAAAAATCTCAGTAACATTTATACAAAAATGTAGCGACCTCCAATGTAGAATGTGAACTATACCACTTACCCAGAGTCGCTTAACGAAGTTTCACTGTATTTACACAAAAAAATCTCAGTAACATTTATACAAAAATGTAGCGACCTCCAATGTAGAATGTGAACTATACCACTTACCCAGAGTCGCTTAACGAAGTTTCACTGTATTTTCTATCTAGTTTCTTTAAGTCCCTCGATCAATTCCTTCGATATGGCGTTGATTGGCATTATGTGATCTGAATTCTTCATCACACACCTCTTTACTTTGACTATTAAGTACTGCCGGAGGCGAAACTCATCGCTTCACGCCGTACACTAGTTTTATTGCTTGTAATATTCATAGTAGTTGCATATCGTAAAAAATATTTGTGTGGCCGTAAAATCTTGCTAATTTTAATTTTTAATGTTGCCATCAAGGGCTTTGGTTTGTGTATCTTTTGGTTTGCGGTTAGGTCGTTGGTCCGTAGGGATTTTGTTAAACGCGTCCTGGTGAAATTGGTTTTGTAATTCTCAGTTGGGAATACGCTGCTTAATCTAAACCGTTCCGTGTTAAGTACTTATAATAACCACCCCATTTAATCGTGAGGGTGTCGGAAGAGCCAATAAAAGGAAATGATAAGCCCGAAAACCTAGCCACAAGAGAAGGAAAACTTGATACTAAACTCTGTGCTATCCCGTCTGGCCAGCATGGCACAGTAGGCTAATTACCCTCCATGAAGTTGGAGTAGGCCAGACTCAGCAGGAGATCATTTATGGGCTGAGAAATAGACGTTGAGACAGAAAGAGAGAGGACAAAATATTTTATTGACACACTTGAAACGAGATTTACATACAACATTCAATCATATCTTCCACACCTGTGTGGGGTAATGCTGAAATTAGATATATCCAAATCTTTTTATAAACTTAGGTTAGTTTACCTATGCAAAAATTATTTTTGGATGTCTAACGCGGTGATTGGCGATTGGTTTCCCCCAACATGGCGATTTTTAAGAATAGAATAGAATAGAATACTCTTTATTGTACACCAATATCAGAAAAGGTTAACATGGCATCAGAGAAATACAACTAATAAATGTACTATACTTTAGTACCACAATCAAACTAAGAAATAACTTCTGATACTCCTACTTACCTATAGATATAACTAGTTCCGTTTAGCTCTCAAATCAACTAAATTTATTATTGTTTCCAGGAAAACGAACCGCCTAGAAGAGGCGCTGAATATCTTCGACACAATCGTCAACAACGTGAACTTCAAAGGTATCTCCATAATACTATTCCTCAACAAGTCGGACTTGCTTGCCAGGAAAGTCGCCAGCAAGGAGACCGACATTCGCTGGTACTATCCCCAGTTCGCGGGCGATCCTCATAGCTTTCGCGACGTGCAGATGTACATACTGGAAATGTTCGCGAACGTTCGCCGCGAACCCAAAACCACGTTGTACCACCACTTCACCACCGCCATAGACACTCACAACATCGAAGTAGTTTTCAACTCTGTGAAAGACACTATACTCAATCGGAACCTCGAGTCCTTGATGCTGCAGTGACAAAATTTCATAATTCTTTGTTGTATTGTGATTTATCTGTGACTATCCCTCGTGCGGGATGATTGCATAATGGAAATTTTGATCCTTTTTACAGACATTTAAAAGATGCAGTGCAAGTATATTACATTGGCTACAAAATATATTTGACAGCGTATTATTGTGGATACTGTTACCTTAAAATCTATCTCGCGAAAATATAATGTCGATAAATTACGCATTATGCCGTACTTTATAATTTGACGAATTTCGCTTTCACAAAACGCACTTTTACAACACATCAATTGAACTTAACGATATTGACGCCGCAACGTCACGTGACGTTCAACCAACCAGCACGTAAGTTGCGCCACGAATTATTCTCTTTTCCGCCAATCCGAGCACTAGTACGTTCTGGAACATTCGAGTATGATGATAATTTTGACGGGTTGACGTGACCAGAAAATAAATTATCCAAAATTTAATAGAGCAGCTACAATTGTTTTATGTTTAATGCTCTCTCAGTATTCATAATAATGCCTCAACCTGCCTTTTACTTTACAGTTTACAAGTAAATTATTAATCGAAACCACAGCTTTTGATATGCATAGATATAATCTTCTTACATAAATGTTACTGCATCATCTATACCATATTGCAATGTTTATATTAAATATTTCCTGTATATCGCTGCGTAGTGTGTAAAGCACTGTGAAAAGACAAAGATTGTGATTTAGTTGAAATGTCGGGCCATCGAAGCCTTTTGGCGTGCGTCAGTTGTATAAATGTGTTGTGGCATGTATTTATTTACCTAGCGTATGGTAAAATCGCAAAGTAATTAAACACAGAGTGTCAATCTGCCCTGACTTTACCTAATATGATTACACAGAATTCTTACCTTCTGCTCTTCGATACCAATCTAACGATAATCGTTCGGCGTCTAACTTTTGGTTGGACCAACTGCTAGTTTCCTATTTTTGTGGACTGTCATAGATGTTATAATGGCAGCTGGGTCCGACGGCTTTACATCCCGTTTGCCATACGTTATATGATTGTTTCCCAACCAAAATCTATAGCAGTTCATTTGCATTCCTATGGCTATGATGTACAAGCGTATCATCTTGCCTTGATACAAAAGAGTGTACGTCATCCACTTTAAAAATGTCACCGCAAAGTCACTATTCCGAAAATTACTTGTCGTGCACTCTCTGTGTTGTGTTACTTTGTGACAAAACTGTGTACCTTAGCTTAACGTTATTGTAATTATAAATATTGTGTATATCAGTATATTTATGACCAAAAAGTTAGATTTTGCACGTGTAGTACATTATTATGATCATCACTGGTGGTGTGATGTGGCGTTAATTATGTGATGGTGCGCTACTAGGGATTTGAATAGGTTAGGGTGCAGAATTGTGCGCGCATTTGGTAACCCCTTTTGGCCTAAATTGTATACCCTTTACATAGGCCGTAATTAGCCTCGTAATATGTGCAATGAGACCAATCGAATCATAGATGGCGTTGTTCGTGGTCCATGGCATATACACACACAACAATAATCCTTTCTTTTTTACCGATTTTATGACCCGGTTGCTAGGACCTTTAAGGTCAAGTCTAATAATCCCTTTCAAAATAATTTACCCCAAAGAGACGTCCGAATTAAAAACTTATCTGATTTCATTTATTACATTTTATTTCTGCAGAATGGCCGACTGAAAATCTACCATGATTTCAAAGAGTTGTTTCGAGTCTTTAATCTGCTGATTTATTTAGCATGAGCGTTTTGAGAATCGACTCAACAGCGCCATTTTATAATTCTGATGGTTTTATTACACAAAGGTGCTTTTAAGATGATTGGGATACTTAATCGCGTGGTTATTAAATTAGTGAATTAGATAAATGCGGTTTGCCATGGGATTACTCTTATATTGTTCTGTTCCAAATATGATTAAATTCTGTCAACTCTTCGACCGAATCTTGGATGGAGTGCCAGAATTCGCTTTGCATCGGCACAGTGTAACGTGTTGGCAGTACATCAAGTTTAATAGGTATGGACTGTCAGTTCTGGTCTATTGGCCAGAACAGCGCCGTCTGCCTAGTTACCAAAAACAGACTTTCACCTATGTGCCACATGGTTTAAAGTCCAGTTTTCAGAGACGGAGTTGATTTTGTCGCTGACAGTAAATGTATGAATAACAGAGAGTGTTGATTAAACTACTGTAAAGAAGTTACACTGTGCCCCAGCTTTGTCGGTTAGGTGTAGTCGCAATAAGAATGCTCTTAGAGGGTGCCACAGCGAGAGGCGTGTATCTCAGCGTCGGAAGACTTTATAAATAGATCCCTACCGGGAGTAAAATATGTATATAACCATTGTAGAGATTCGATTATAATCTGTGATTAATGTGTAACAAGTATTAGGCTGTAAACAGCGACGAAATGTGTCTCTTGGAATATAATTGTCTGCAGTTTGGTGCGACAGGCGACTTTGGAACTACGCTCAATAACGGCCCTCCAAACACGAGCGAATAGTTAGCTGCGAGTGAGAAATAAACTCACTTTATTGAAATTCTCACGCTAAGATGACGGTATCAGCAATATTAGTACTAACGGAAAAAATATAGATAAAATTAAATAGATTGAAAGATCTTTTATTAGGGGTATTGAATCGATCAATTTAATGCTAGAACAAAAGGAAACAAAATCAAATAGCAGCGCAACATAATAAAATGTTACTGTTTATGAAGAAGATAAACGTCACGTGGTTAAATTATGGTTTGAAATCGTGCTATCCACATTTTAAATTCTATTCCTTAAGGTTCAAGACTCAATATCTAATCTACAAATAGTTCACCATAAGCATTTGCTGTGAATTAAATAACCCTACGATTCAAATTTCTTAGATAATATTGTATCATTCTTCGATGCATACTTGCTCAGTTTTATCGATAGTTCGGTATTGATGTGGCTTCAGGTTGTCTCGTGTGGAGTGGTTCTTACCTACATGCTCATGGATGTTGGCAACGTTTTCTACTTTTGAGAAGTATTCCGTCCCTTGGCACAAATATATCGCAGCACATGTAATCTCACTAGCTTCTACCTTGTATATTTTTAACTATACAATTTTGTACGATAATATACAATTTTAATAATAATGTAATTTGACGTTTTTTTTAACGCGGGCACAAACGTATTTGGCCTTTTTCTTGATATTTTTTAAACATGAAATTTGTGTAGTATGGGGCAACCAAAATAGCATTTGCTGGAAGATTTTTTTTTTTATATTTCGGCATAGCTTTATAATCTTATTGTATTGAATTGTTAAAGATCCTTAGCATTTTATATCAATGCTTTTTTTTAGTAAAATGGTATTTTATAATATTCATAAAACTAAATCTTGTTTATCCACCTATTTCTGAAACCAACCATGTGGAAATGTTAATTGTGGTTGCCTCATACTAAAAAGACTATTTAGCACTCGCTTTTGTACGTGAGAACAAATGATCTGATTTTAAATGGTTATAATAAGTACAATGCATAATTTACGATCATAATAATTATACTCATTTAGTTGTAAGTCCCATAAGCTTTAGTGTGTTTATTGCTAAATCAGAGATGATTCAGATTTGTTTTATTTACATGTGAGAGTTATAGATAGCACTTATCTATTTATTATTGTGTACATTTTTCATGGATGGTATATTGAGGCTACATGTGTAAATACCTCTTTATTATTAATTATGTTTATCCTATTTTAATGTAGTATTTAAATTCGTTATAATTTCAATTTGATTTGATTATGGTTTGTGTCGTGGTCTGATTGGTTAGGGATTTTTTAAGTATTCAGTTTTTCCATTATCAGTGATAAAAATGCATTTACTTGTGCCATTGTATGTGGTACAAACGGTGTTGCCACTGGGAAATAAAGAAACACATAATGTAATGTCAACACTGCCGTTTAATTATTGTGGTTCGAAATATGAAACGTAGTAGTAAATTTATATACGTACGGAAATTGGAAAGCAAATATATATTTTTCTAAATTCTAATTAATTTTGTTAATAATATAATCGATGCCAAAGTTTGACTAACATCGTAAAATCTGATATATGCTCACAGCCGCAATGGGAATGTGTCATCGCTAGTAATGAAATAATAAAAAAAGTTAATATATAATTATGTAGGATGTGTGGTCACAACTATAATTTTAATTGTTTATATCGAAACGGGTATGATAGCGAATTTTGGAACGTGGGTCTCAAATTGATTGCGACTAAGTCGAGGGTTCTTTGGCTTTTAATTCTACGATGCTCTTTAAAATCTAAGTTTGGTTGCGTGTATTGCTATCTAATGGGTAGATGTCCATATTTTCGTTTACGGTTACAGTACCACGCGTTGCCTAGTCCCCAGTATAATTCATTTTGGACAATATTGTGAGTGTATACGGACATGTAATGTATTTGATAACAAGGTAGCATACGACAGAATTTTGTATGAAACATTCGATATTCCAATGTTAACTTCAAAAATGGACGTAGTGTCGGTAAGGTGTCGTAAGAGGCGACTAAAGGAACGCAAGAGGTAGATCACCTAGCCACAAGAGAATGAAAACTTGATACAAACCCTGTGTCAACTCGTCTCGTCAGCGTGACATAGTAGGCCAAATTCGCTCCCGTGAAGCCGCCTTAGTGGGTCATTTATGGACTGAAACGAGGAAGGCTATGTAGTTAGAAATGTTGTGAGAAGAAGATTGTCTTTAAGCCTTTAGACTTTATAATATACAGATTTGACTAAATACATTTTTGTCCAGAATATTCTTTTTAACTAAAAATTACCGCTTGACAATAAGATTGTGTTTTTGTCAAGGTGATCGAGTAATATATTAAGTGTGCTTATAAATTTGAAATATAGTCATGTTGTTATAAATACAGGCCATTTAGAGTAAAATCTACCTAAGATGCAATGCAATTAGTCCAAATTAATATTGATATCGAATGTTTCATTAAACGGCTCATTAGCTGGGTCCACACCGGACGATCCATCGCGCTCCGATGCGCGGCATGAGTGCGATCCAAATGTTCATCTGCAATCTAAAACGGAACGTTCGGTGTAGACCCAGCTATTAGATTCGTAGTTTATTTGGATATGTCAACTTTTATATTAACAAAAAATTATTTGAGCATCGTCGAAATTAAGCCCATGGATTAGGATAAGTATTCTTGATACAGTATTGTGAGTATTACAATATCTTTGGAAATGCAATTTTTTAACCACAAACTCTTTTTAATCAGGAACTATAACTTCATTTTTTTTTAATTAGACAATGCTTGTTTTATACTTCACAATACTTCATAGCAAAGCATTGGTTATGCGTAAGAAAAATTTATTGAAAAGAATTATGAACTGGAATATAATAAAACAATCAAAAAAAATTACTCGCTATTCGTAGGCTCAATTATTATCTATATCAATTTAGGCTGAAACATAGAGAGGCTTATTATATTGTCCATGGGAAGAACCGAATAGTTGCGTAGGCGGTGGCTAAGTATGTATAATTGTACGTTACATTTTAAACGTATGTTAGAGAGTTTACACTCATTGTTGACGTATGCTAGTGTTGACAATATCTTTTGGAATTCCTCTATATTTTGTATACAGCCCAATATTTATTGTACAGTGTAATAAAACACCATGCATGTGTAAATGATACGTTTTATTTCTTACCTACGTAATTTATTTACTCTCCCCAACTCATGGGACTCGTCAGCAGTGTAAGTTGATTGGCGCAGTGGTTGAGCGATCGACTGCTGCGCAGCATGTCGTGGGTTCGATCCCCGCACGGAAGAAATATTATTATAGAGAAGAACACAAGCATTAAGTTGCTTAGCTTGGGACGAGATGGCGTTGTGTGAAATGTCCAAGGATATTTATTATTATTATTAACAGTTGCGAGCTTTCACGCTAAGGTAATGTATTGAATATTATTATCCTTTATGATGTGTATGTACAGATCACTGTGTTCCGTGTGGTGATTTAGGATACATCGTGCCGCCACCCCAATTCTTCCTGAGGTCATCGAAAGAGCCGATAAAAGGAAATGATAAGGCCGAAAACCTAGCCGCAAGAGAAGGAAAGCTTGAAATGGTTCTAAATAATACCTTGGTGGCATCTACTTAAATCCTCTAATTTTAATACGCATCTGTATTGAAGTCAATGTAACAATTTTAACAGTAGGTATACCTAAATTTCGTGGGTTTAGTATAGTACCAACGGCTTGTTGACGGACCTCGGTTCGATTCCGGGGTCTGTCATGTCATGTGTATTTGTGTAAACCAGAGGCGCGGCAGTCTGGGTGTCATTTTTGTTCGTGAATTTCATGTTTGTAAACTGCCCCCGCGCTACATGCTATAGCTAGTACAACGGTTTAAAAAGTCTATCTTGTAGTGTACCTAGTGGTATACACTAGAAATATCTCCCTTTCCATATTTCATTGGGGTCGGCACCGGTCTACCAGTATTTACAGCGGTCGATTGCCGTCTGCCCCTCGCGACCCATCAAGTGCGACTACCGACCGGTAAATATATGGTTAGACTCTTTTCATGCAGGCACCTGTCAGTTTCTACGCTACTGACTACGTGTAACGACTGTCATGGGTGGTAGAATGGCAGTCGGGACCGACGGCTTTACGTGCCCTC
This sequence comes from Clostera curtula, assembly GCA_905475355.2. Classification (NCBI taxonomy): domain Eukaryota; kingdom Metazoa; phylum Arthropoda; class Insecta; order Lepidoptera; family Notodontidae; genus Clostera; species Clostera curtula. The sequence goes on along the minus strand of FR997797.1, from coordinate 17,821,971 downwards.
CGAAGCATAGAGGTCAGTAAATACATACTAATGACGGGCACCCATCCAACGCCCAGAAGGGCCAGATGTTGCTTAACCTGCAGATTGCTGCTCTCTTGCGATACACACAGTCCGCTGAGATTTAAAGATGAGCTTGAAGATTAGTGGTTCAGTCGACTAGTATTTTTTTTATTATATTGGTGTAATAACCTATTCATACCCAGTTATGGGAGCAGTTATGAGAGTCTTTTCTGTTGGTAGGCCATCGGTGGCCTACCAACAGAAAACTCTTAAATAAATTGTCCGTGAGATGACGGATTAAAAATACCTGCATAGTCACCATCCCATGGTCAATGACTGCCATATGTATGCGATAAGCTTGTGAAAGGATTCAAGACATAAATGTAATTTAATTATTCTATCTCTTTTAAATTATAAAATTCATATATCATTTGAGCGCCTTTCGAAACAAAACTAATACATGTAGTTTAGGTAAACGGTCATTGTAATGCGGCGTTTAAAACACAAGACAAGCCCACCAAGTTTCTTCCGCCAGGTCTTGTCAGTTGGTGCCGCGTTCCGACCGGGTAGTAGAAGTGTTTTAGAGTATAAACTTGATGTATCCGTTGACGATTGTGAACGCCTTATTTGGTTTATACACTAAACGCATTTTTCTATTCTATGCATCCTAGATGGCCTACCCATAGGAAGCACTGTTCAAAACATTTTGTTTACAAGATCTGCGAGATGGGTGACGGAAAGACCCGACAAAGTATTCCAAATGTATTCCAGTTTAATAAATTAGTCTTCATTGAAACTGTTAGTCAAGGAAACTTAATCTTTTCAACGCATTTTTCCTCTCACAGGGAGTTTTTTTCTGCTCAAGAAGACACGATTAATTTCTTCACTAAGTAATTACGTCTGCAGAACTAATAGTGCTAATAGTGATCCCTGAGCTCTGGGCCAGATGCGGCGTATTAATCACGGTGATAAAACTTTCCAAGCCTAGCTGAAATGACCAGAAATGGCGATAAATTTAATCTGAACTTTATGTACGAGATAAAAGTAGGAACCTAAATCGAAGGTTCGAGAAAACTAGCTATTTGTAGTCAAACTACTTGAAACTAAAGTACATAAGTATGTTTTTTTCTAAACCGCCATAAACTTGGAAGCTTGGAACAAACCTTTTGGAATGTGAATATAGTCATTCTCATTTTAAATTAAATAGACTTACAAAAAATACATCTGTTGAAAATTATTCCTTTGCGTCAGTCAGGGATGGCAGGCAGCCAGGAATAAATAATATTTTTGCTGTAGGACAAATAGAAGGAAAGATAATTAAAAAATATGAATATATTGACAATTATCACACAATTTGATACAGGTTCCATTTTAGAGGATTTTTGTAAAGCCGTCATTTAAAACTGCCTTATTTGGTGAATTTTCATCAGATTAGATAGATTTTATCAATTAATATATTTTGTACAAAATTTTACAGTGTTCCATCCACACTCTATTATCATCATCATCATCTTTGCGTTATACCCCGGTTGCAGCCCAAAATCTCGCGTCGACGCCCGGGGTCCGCTTTCCAACTTTTTCTTCTCCACTTCGCATGGTCTTCAGCATCCCTGGTAATGAGCCCATTGGCACGCATATCACCCTTTACGACGTCAAGCCAGCACTATTTGGGTCTACCCCTCCTGCCGGGCACGGTGGAGGCGGCATGGCCAGACATTTGCTTTCCACGTAAGCATCCGGTTGCCGCAAAACGTGGCCGTACCAACGGAGCCGACACTCCTGCAATTTATCCGCAATGTCACGGACATGAAGACTGTCGCGAATGCGGGAGTTCCTAAGTCTAACGCGATCCTTCCGCGTCACTCCACACATTCACCGCAGCATATTCATCTCCGTTACACGCAGTTCTTGCTTGTGTCGCTCCAACACCAACTCCATCCACATTCTATCTGTCCTAATATATAAAGCTGCAGAGTTTGTTTGTATGTTTGTTTGAACGCGCTAATCTCAGGAACTACTGGTCCGGTTTCAAAAAATCTTTCAGTTTTAGACAGTCCATTTATCGAGGAAGGTTATATTTTATTTTCATAAGAATTAGGGATCCGTATGAAAATTGCGATTTTGTAAACCAAGGTGTAAAATCAAAAACCTATATATAATATGCGTGCGCTGCAAAAACTATTGCCAATAGAACAAAATGATGTACTACGGGTTTGTAGGTCTTATAAAGATTACAGAAAGTCTAACTATCAGAGTGCGAGAGCACATAGTTTAGTCACAATAACCGCTTTTATGTTCATAAAAAATATGCACAGAGATAAGCACGGGTTCGAAGCCCACGCGAGCGAATCCGCGCGCGAAAGCTAGTATGATATAAATGTTTTCCTACAATAACAACAATAAGTACCTATTAGTAAAATTAAATCCTGTGTACAGAATGTATGGTACCCATTCTATTGGTACATTACTGAATTTAAAAATAAAAAATTTCTAAGTATTAATTTATAAGTAGATCTTTCGTTTTCATATGTTTATGTTTTGTTTTTGTAACCTTTCACCTGCCTTTTTATATAAATTATCTTCTCTGTGTAGAGACATTCCAAAACAATTGTACAGCCTAAATAACTAATTTTACTATTTGAAAGCACCCTTACGCGTTCATACGAATAAATAACATTTTCTACACAATATCGGGTAAACGGAGATCTCTATTCTAAAGTACTGATAAAATGGACATTAATTAAAGTAGGTATATATCTACAAACTAATAGAAAATTCAACCAAAATGTTAATGGATAGAATGACAAAATAAAGAATCCATTTCACTATCATAACTAATGAAATCCTTTGTTTGAACTAAGATGACGCTACGAAATGTTCATCGTATATCTTTAAAACCCGGGTAATGCATACCTACCTACATACTATATAAATGAGTCAGCATGTGACAACCATACCTCACATACATTCGCGGCTTATGAAAGTATATTTTTATAGACACAGTGGTGTTTGAGAATGCGCCTCGTTACACAATTTGCAATTCAAATTTCCAAACAAGATCTCGTTCATGGTATCGTCGTATATTTTGCAAGCATGATGTTTTTTCCTTTGTTATTTCAAATGTTCAAATGTACGTACCTATGTATACCAAAAATGGGGGGAAATCAAGGAAAATTTGACCAATTTTTCCTTGAAGGAATCTCCTTTGATTATTCAGTCCCATAGCATTACTCGTGATAATTGATTCCCAGCTTAACTTTTGGAAGTGAAGGATTCCGCTAAAACGGCCTAGACACCCCTTACTGCCTCCGGGCCTGTCTCTGTCAAGTATTTGAATAAACTCTGTGACCTCGATAGACTATAGCTTGCCAACAAATGCGGGCCCACCAATTAGGGAGACAAAATTCAACCTAGCCTATAAATTTCTGTTCGCATGTTGCGGCTATAGATGTGAGAGTATGAAATATAGCTGATGAATCCTAAAACGCAACGATATTGGCAAATTTATGACATAATTTCAGCAAACTGGTAAAATAAAAAAATACAAATATCGCACGCACCACATATTACTGTGTCTTTGTGTCGTTGAGAACGCTGAGGCTGTATGCTAACAAAACAATAGAATTTTACATTTGTTTGCTTTTGTATTAAAATCACAGGTGTTCTCTTGTTGTGTGGAGTTTAAGAACAAAAGTAGTTATATCATTGAAACATATTCATATTACATACATACATATAATCACACCTCTTGCCCGTACGGGTAGGCAGATACCACTTCTTTCCACTTGATACGATCCTTACATACTTACTTGTTTCGCTTTGTCCACTTTTATTACTCCCTCCATACATGCTCTTCGGTTTAGGGTATTCTTGACCTGACTTTTTTCAAGACGTCCCTGATTTGGTCTTGAAACGTCCGCCTAGGTCTACCCCTTCCAACACTTTCATTCACACTCGCCAAGCACTTATTTCGTCAATCGTTCTTCATTCAGTCTCTAGAAGTCAATTATCTGTCATGAATTAACCTTTAAATCCGAAATGATGGAATCAAATAAAAGGTACCATACGTTGAATCCCTTTCTCTCGTCCAATTTCAAGGCAATGCTTTCTAAAAATATTGCACCAAACTACATCACTACATAGTATAAAATAAAGTCACTGTCGTCTGTCCGTCCCTATGTATGCTTAAATCTTTAAAACTACGCAACGGATTTTTTTTAATAGATAGAGTGATTCAAGAGGAATGTTTATATGTATAATACACGCATAATATTTTAGAGAAATACTGATTAATTTAGAGGCTCATTGCACCCGTGCAAAGCCGAGGTCAAATTAATTCACTAGTGACCCACTAGTGAATTAATAAGTTTAAGAATATATTAAAATTAAGCTGACAACTAAGAGCTTCTATAACATATCAGAATAAATAGTCGATAGGGCTGCTGTCCCACCAATATTATATATACTTTGTTAGGTTCATGATATGGCTGCCTTATTGGTCTAGGGATTGGATGTGCCGTCTCTGGTTCATGGGTACCCGTGAACCGGTTCGATTCCCGGGTCGGGCAAGTGTTTTTGTGTAAACCACACTTGCTTTGAGTCTGGGTGTCAATGTTTGTAAGCTACTCCCGCGATACAGGTTATATAAATTCTTTTTTTTTTAATAATTTAAAAAGATATCAGGGCGATTTAAAAAAACAACTACCCAGTATTTTTCTAGTCTTTGCCTGTAGCCGGTGGATTGCCACCGGCTACAGGAGTGTAATTTCTTAAATTGTCTATTCTGCAAAAGAAAATCCAATACGGCATCAACCTTATTCGTGCTAGAGTAACAAAATTACTTTATTATTTCAATGAAATGAAATACTTGCTCGAAAACCGTATTCTTGAAGCTTTTGTGATACGAAATGAAAACAGTAAATTTTATGTTAGGTGTAAAGGAGGAATACGCAAACGTTTAAGGGTCTACTTAACTTGGATGGGCAGTATCGTAACTTTTTTCATTAGAACTGTACATATGGCGATTCTTCATACCGCAGTAGATGTAAAGCTTGATTTATGTAGTTTCCTAATTTCATAAATACATGTATTTCCAGCTGACCCGGCGAACTTCGCACAACAATCAACGAATAACAACAAACAACGAATAATTTGTAAGGTTTTTTGTTCAATACAGTAGAACCTCGATAAGTTAAAGTCCAAGGGAAACACAAAATATTTAAAGTTATAGAGGTTTTAAGTTATCAAGGGTTTTGGTCTGTGATGGGAAGGGAACATATTATTTTTTGAAGTTATAGAGGTTTTTAAGTTACAGAGGTTTGAGTTCTCTATAACTCAACTGTATTTGTATCCTCTTGTAGTGACTAGCATGCTAGATACATTACACAAATACCAAGAAATATCGCCTACAAATGAGCGAATTACCAAAAAGTTCAACACAGCGATAGCGAAGATTAGAGACCAATTCGCACGGTTAAGAAATGCCCAACTACAGTTCTTTATCTTTTTGGTATACTTTTTTCCTCATCTCTCACGTATATAACAAACTACAGAAGGTCCTCTTTAATCCGAACCCCAGATAATCCGAACACCTCTTTAAGTCGAATGAGGCTTCTGATCAGGCATGGTCTCATAGAGTATCGCCTCCCGTCGCAGCGTGTTTACTTTGCGTGTTACGCGTGCTTTTTTTAAACAACTTGCTTTTACATTTTTACTTTTATAAGTGTAATAACACTGAAGTAAGGATTTAAATTTCTACAAACTTACATTTAAGAGATGCTGAATTTAATAATGTTAAATTTGAATATAAACAAGCCTTTAGATTATAGGCGAGGCAGGAGAAAGATGCGAATATAGGAACGCAAGAGGCATCTCACCTAGCCACATGAGAAGGAAAACTTGATACAAACCATTAATTTGGAGGTCCGACCCGGCAGTGGGTTATTTATGGGCTGAAATGAATAATGATGAACAGGGTGAAAATGTTCGTATTATCGAGACCAACAAAGTTAGGTTGCGATTATTATTTTTCTATTAACATAGGTACATAAATGTTTGGAGGAAAATACCACATCAGTAGGTACACAGCTTCCGAGAAAATTATGTTTCCCTATAACTTACGTCGAATAGACGTAATTTGAGCCAATTTCCGCAGCCATTTTGTGCTATTTGCGGCCAATTCTGGTCTCAGCCTAGTATGCGAGAAGGGTCGTTGTACGTTGTACTGAAATACTGTACTTACTTTTTGCTTATGTTATGTCCAAGAGGACGTTGACCAAGCTGATAAGTCCAATTATTTGACTACTCGTTCATAGATGATCCCCATTACTGATTCGGGCCTCCTCCAGTTACGTGAAGGTTAATTATGTAGTACTGTGCCACGCTGGTCAGAGGGGTTGTAGGATAATTATTGAGAGTATGTCATGCTCGCTTAAAGGTCATACTGGTGGTGTCGTGTGTGTCGGGTCCTTCGGTTCCCTAAAATATGGTTGAGCTGGGGGATGGCTGGCACATGCGTCATGCTCGTGATCGGGTGCCGCCAGTTAGGGCCGGTCATCCCTTAACTGCTATTGACATACCTACATAGCTTTATATTGATCTCCTGGACACTTCTGTTGTGCAATATGTTACATTGTCCTCACATCTTAGCTTACTATAAATAAACACGAAATCAATGTTTCTTGCCTGTTCTTCTCCATAGGATCTACTTTTTGGAACATGCAACTAGATTCCTAACTTCACTTTTGACTTTTCAAAAACACCAGTAAATAGGTTCAATTGAAATAAATTATTTGAGTTTGAGTTTATCCTCCATGTAACTAAGGGAGGCCCGAGGATGATACTAGTGTAGATCATTATACGGCATAGAATAGCAATTTTTCAGGATCTTTTACGGATTAAGATGATGATGGTGATGACAAACTGTAGGTACTAGTTTCTGAATAGCACTGCTAATACAAAGTTCGCCGCAACCCAAAAGCAATTTTAACGGACGGTTAATTCGTTTCCAAAATGATTTACACCAGCAATTAGTGTGTCAAATGTACGATTCTTTGATTGCCACCGGCAAAGAGGATTTTGCAACTGGTATGATATGAAATTGCTATCATTCATTTGTTAAATCGTCACGGTTTTACGGCATTGCCATTTATTATTATCCCCCATTCAATTGATCTTCCTAAATTGGACTCTATTTTATTGCTATTATTAATTTTAAATTAGAAGGTTTTTAGTAAAATTGCATACACTTGAGTAGCGTGACACGAACGGCCATGTGAAGTGGCAGAATAACATCCTTTTAGTTTTATATCCGGCTACCGGGGTGGACCAGTGATAATGATGATGAATTTTATATCAGTGACGTGTCACGCAGAATGGAGTTTCTTTTCATCTAGTCTCTCCCGTCACCACGACTGCTGCAAAGCATTCGAAACGTAAATATACACGCGATAAATCCGTTAAAAAGTGTATAACTGCAATGTGTCACAAAACCCTATAGCCATAAAGAAATTATCTTTAGAACTACTACTATTACTGCTACTCAAGATCATCATCATCATATCAGCCAAAAGACGTCCATTGCTGGACATAGGTCTCCCCCAAGGATCTCCACAAAGGCCGGTCCTGGGCCGCCCGCATCCACTGCTTTCCGGCGACCTTAAGGGAGGCCTACCAGCACTGCGCCTTCTCCGGTGGGCTATGTCGGTGACCCTGGTTTTATCTCCTCATTTCTGATTGGATCTCGCAGGGAAACTCCGAGCATAGCCCTCTCCATTGCCCTTTGGGCTAATGCTGCTACTATTACTACTCAACCCATAAATGACACACTACTTATTCGAGCCTCCTCCCATCACAGGGAGGGACATCTTATTTATAGTAGTCATTAGCAGTAGTCATTAGCCTACTGTGCCTCGCTAGCCAGCCGGGTTGCACAGGGTTTTGTATCAAGTTTTCCTTACATTCACCGTGCAGTGTGCATGCAGAAATCGTTTATGGTGTCCAGAGGATGAGTGTTGAGCTTGAAATTCGATCAATTTATAAATAAATAAATATAAATATCCTTGGACATTTCACACAACGCCATCTCGTCCCAAGCTAAGCAACTAAATGCTTGTGTTATGGTAACGAGATGGTTGATAAACTACTTAGATACATTTTTTTTGTAAATACATACATGTTATAGATAGAAAACACCCAGACCCGGAACAAATACTTGTAGGTCGTACAAATATTTCTTCCGTGCGGGGATCGAACATGACTGGATCCCAAGCAGGTGGTGCAGTTTTGTGTCTATTGAAAATAGGATGTATTTTTGAGAGTGAAGCATGGAAGAACCTATAACACCTCATGACACATTTTGAAAGGGTGAAGTATTATAATTTTATTTTTAAATTGTTAGATGAATTGCCGCAGTTAATTGAAGTATGAGGGAGAAACAAACATGGTGCTCCATAGAAAGCTGGTTGTCCAGCTGTAGCGTATTATCCTATAAACGTTGAAACTTATGTACCACAAAGTTACTTGGGTTTTTCGTGAGTATTATGTCACCACCAAAAATGTGGGAGTATCCAGAAAGAACAGTTGCCGCCGCCTCCCACCGGCTACCCAACCCTCCCCTATATTCTTTCCCGAAATTATACGCACAATATATCAGCAGTACTGACGATCCCGTGTGGTGACGGATTTAGAATACATAGAGTCACCAACCCATTCCATCATCATCATCATCATCATTTCAGCCAAAAGACGGCCACTGCTGGACATAGGCCTCCCCCAAAGATTTCCACATAGGCCGGTCCTGGGCCGCCCGCATCCATCGTTTTCCGGCGACCTTAATCAGGTCATCGGTCCACCGTGTGGGAGGCCTACCAGCACTGCGCTTTCCGGAACGCGGTCGCCATTCCAGGACTTTTCTGCCCCATCGCGCGTCGGTCCTGCGCGCTATGTGCCCTGCCCACTGCCACTTAAGTTTGGCAATCCTGTGGGCTATGTCGGTGACCCTGGTTTTCCTGCGTATCTCCTCATTTCTGATTCGATCTCGCAGGGAAACTCCGAGCATAGCCCTCTCCATTGCCCTTTGAGCGACCACGTCTCTGTTCCATAAGTCATCACTGGCAACACACATTGGTTGAAGACTTTTGTCTTCAGACACTGTGGTATTGGGGACGAGAAGATCTTTCGCAGCTTCCCAAACGCTGCCCAGCCGAGTTGGATCCGACGATAATACTACGTTAGTAGTAGTAGTACTAATGATCCTTTCTTTATGGATACACGTTGTTTTCTTACTTCTACCTACTGTACAACTATCTACTATACAAATATACATGTATATATTTTGTATTATATTCTATTCTGCATTCCAGTAAGAGATTTAATCCGGTTCTCCAAAGATATGATTTATGCCCGCAATCAAGTTGTCAACAAGCCAATAACGCGGCTTTTAGTCGACGCCCGTGACGATTTTTCAGCGTTCAATTGGCAATTTATATTATTTCAACTGATTTATTCAAAACGTATACTTAAATATAAATGACCAACTACTAAGATGGGCCTCCTCCAAATTCATGGAGGGAAATAAGCCTACTCTGCAATGCTGGCACGACGGCCAACACAGGGTTTGTATCAAGTTTTGTAAAATGCCTCACGATGTAGGAAAATAGCTAGCACGGATGAGTTGGCTTTCAAAAATATTCTGACAAATATAAACGTGGTTCCATTTTTACCCTCCAATTGTGTTCTACTCACATTTTATGTGTGTTTAAAAATAATTGAAATAGATATTTGAGGTTTGACGTGATTTGCGGTACACGATATCTTGACGAGTTTGATCGTGGTATTTTATTTGAACTTCAACGTTTCAAACACTTTCCAGTGCCCGTGGACTGTCTGTAGGATCGTAGTCCTAAAATGTGTTTAATGAACAACTGCTTAGCTGAATCTTCTGTGAAAACTTCTTTTATTTTAACAATAGTTTTGACCGGGTTACAGAGTTTCTGGCCGGATTTTCACTTAAAAGCAGCATTTCAGCTAAAGTTCCTCTCTGACGATTCAACCCAAATAAACTGAATTTTCAGTTTATATTTGCGACCCAGCTTTCTATATATTTCTTTAAATAAGCGCGAAAATCCATTTGAACACGAATCAGTCTATTCACCTGAGCAATACCCAGTACGATGTTCTTCAGGGATAAAATAAATTGGTGCAGAAAGTTCCGATGCGATTTTGGGATAACGAGCACTCAGCCACCATCAAATCTAGCTCACCTCTAATTGAGGAAACTTGGGAGGCACCGTTCCAATTCTAGAAAATGACGGCTATTGTAACTGATCTAGCGTAACTGTTAAGTATTTAGGACGACTTTAACCACCGCTTGAACTTAACCATTTGAAAAATGTGTTATAAGTTTCACTTGTCTGTCCATTTTCAGGTAGTTTTATCTGACAGGTGTGTTAATAGAGAATACTCTTAGCTATGATTGCTTGTAAAAAAACATAACGGTACCGACCGCTCGCACTAACTTATTGCAGCATGCGCCCGGTGACACGCGCGCTGCGGACGCTCAACAGGGTAGCAGATTTGTTTGCTGGCTCATTGAGCGACCTCACAAGGGCATCATATTTTTTATGATGTATGTAATAATAATGGTAATGTTGTAGCTTTTCTACCGCAATAGGGGCCAATCCTGTAATGGTAGTTGTAAGTTAGAATAATAAATAAATGAATAATAATAATAAATATCCTTGGACATTTCACACAACGCCATCTCGTCCCAAGTTAAACAACTTAATGCTTGTGTTATGGTAACGAGATGGATGATAAACTACTTATATACATTTTTTTTGTAAATACATACATATTATAGATAGAAATGACACCCAGACTCCGAGCCAGTGCCTCTGGTTTAGACAAAGACACTTGCCCGACCCCGGAATCGAACCCGGGACCCGTTGATCCAAAGGCGGCACATCTAACCACTAGACCAACGAGGCAATCAAATAAATAACTAAGTGCTACCCAATAGCACACCGCAAAGCATAGTCTTTCGCTGATCATGTCCTTGGTTTCCTAGAGACCTTCCTGAATTCATTCATCCATCAAGCTAACAGATACATACTTAATACTACTAATCAGCTCACAAAATTACCAACTGTTCAGTCGGTCCTCCTCCAGTTACAAGGAGGGTAATAATCAGTGCCACGTTGGTCGGACTGATTGCCCCAGACTTGATACGAAAATCTAATTTTCCTCCCCATGGGGGCTAGGTTTTCAGCTTTGGAGCATTTCCTTTTGTCGGCTTTTACTACACCCCTAGGGTGGAATGGTGTGGTGACACTTCGTATTAACCCGCCTGGTAATCATTATCGTACAAAAGAATGAAGTTTGCTATCTCGTTGATTGTTGCCTCATTGTAAACATAGCCTACGATCCTTGACTATGTGATGAGGCTGCAATCAATTTTAAACTCAATTTCATTGCAATCCAGCCGACTGAATATGTTAAGCTTTGTCGCAAATGAGATTGATTTGCTTGTTTGCTTAACGTCATCGGGAGTGGAGAGGGAGGGGTGGGGTGATAGGCTTTAACTAGACAAATGGCATCATATTATTCATTCAAAGAACTACAGTGTCTTCAATTGCATCTATGTAATAGATGCTAATAATAAATCAAGTACAAAGCAAGACTAGTGGCCAAAGGTTATAATCAATTCCATGCAATTGATTATAACCTTTGGCCACTAGTCTTGCGTTGTACTTGATTATAGAACCTTCAGCGTCTCATTTGATCTTGAAGTGGGTCTTCTTGGAAGGTATGACCTTTTTGTTTGGTCTATCTACCAACTCCCAAGTCTTATTCTTCATCAAAGACTTGTACTCAGCATTCATGGCTGATCGCCAATTAGCATCTATTGCATAGATGCAATTGAAGACACTGTAGTTCTTAGTCAATTATCACGCTAGCCATACGGGAGTTTGCATCAGGTGTGTTTGTGTTCTATGTTTTTTTTTTTAACTAAACGCCTGCAGTAGGTGCAATCCTGTACCGTGGGGGCAGTTTACAATTATGTAATTCACGAAAACAAATGACACTCAGACTCAGAGAAAGTTACGGATTTACATAAAGACACTTGCGCGACCCCTTAACCAACAAGGTGGACAAAAGGAAATGGCGACCCTAGAAGTCGACCAAACGAAATGTCTATAACCTAGCTGCAAGAGAATGAAAGGAAACCCAGTAACAACAGCAATGGCCAGCGTTGTACAGTAGGCTAATTACCCTCCATGTAACTAGAGAGGCCGTTTGTTTTTATAGTGGAGAACCCGTTTTACGGGCTTCCGCCAACATCAGGGATGACGTCGGCGAGGTGTGTGTGACTCGGTAACGCAAGATGTTATAGCGCCCCCAAACTTACTAAGCTCCACTTGTGCTCCTTCTTGTCTTTTGTGTACAGCCTCATGGGTACGTTTGGGTTTATCCTTTTGGCCGTAGACGAAAGATTCTACCTTCTCCTTCTCTTGCTTGTGTGAACCACAAGCGTTTCATCTTCTGAAGCGACTTCTTCGGTGTCTTGCCAGGAGCACTTGGCAAAACACCGCTTCCCTCGGGTCCTCTCTTCCTACGGGCGGAGGACTTCCCCTAGTCCCTCGCCCGGCGACCCTCGTAACTAGAGGAGGCCCGACTCAACAGTGGGTCATCTATGGGCTTAGCAGGAGTAGTATTCGGAACGATGCTGAAGTATTATCATTATGTAACTGTCGTCAACATTGTCGTTAAGTTTATTATGACATTGACAAAATGACCACCCATCTCGCAACAAACAAACGAATATCGACTGATATAAGTATACCCTACAGATCAGGGTTCTTAAGCATAAACAGACCAGTGTCCGAGTTCTAGTTTCAGTGGTTTTGTTATAATGAAAATCTGAAATTGGTGGCAAGTGCGGATTAAACAGGATATGGATATGTCATTAACTCGATAAACTATTCACCGTTGAGTCCAATCTCCTCCAGTTAAGTGGTGAGAGTTTTAGACCACTATACTGGTTTTGGTGCCGAAGCCCGAATTACTTAACGCCGCTTTTCTGGAGCCCATATTTCCTGTTTTTTTTGGGTTATATGACTTTTTATTTGTTAGGGTAGTTTTTGTGGTTTGTTTGTCTTTCCAGCGTATACTCCGCGTCGATTGATACCACTATCGTTGTCCTCCGGCTTTACCTGGAATAGAAAACCCAACACCTTTTCCATACAAATTGTACTAGTGGCTGTTTTTCAAACTTACAAAGTTGCAATATATTGTCAACTTAACTGGTTCAATATATTAAATTATCAATAAATCAAAACTTTTTAACATTTTTCCGTATTTTTACGAAGGCCAATTAAACGAAGCAAGCCTGGAACTAACCGAAACGTTATTACACTGGCAAAATGGTTTGACGTTGGGTTGACTTTCATGTTTTTGCGGCTAAATTTTCTGCCGAATTTTCCAGTCTGGTAGTGTTGTCCTAAAAGTGGAGACTAGATGACACTGTGTATTCTAAATCCGTCACCAAACCTTGACATACTAAAGAGTTCAAAGTACATTTTTACACAAAAAAATCTTTTTACACCAAAAAGGCGATGACTAGGGGAGTTCTTCACATAAATCGTGCTACAGAAACATGTATGGAATTTAACAGTTCAAAACGCAATTCTGTCGCTCCAATCGCTCATCCCTATACTCCACTAAAATGTGGGACGTACGAGATAAGTTCCACACGTTTTAGTGTTACAGTTACCGAAATCTTACGAGAATATTTTTATATTTGACTAGCTGACCCGAAAACTTCGTACCGCCTCAACATCAATAAATAAAAAAACCTAACGATAATTCCGGAATGTTCATTATATATTTGCAAAACTTTTCAGAATTTTGTCACCTTTTAAACCTTCCCTAGACTTCCACGAATATATCAAGACAAAAATTAGCTAAATCGGTCCACCCTTTCTCGAGTTTTAGACGACGACGAGACTAACGAACAGCAATTAATTTTTATTTATACAGATTGATGGTAAATGCACACCTGCCAGATAAGTGCAAGAGAAGCTTATAAAAAATACGTCCTTATTTTACCTTTTTTTAAGTTTGCATATCCACGTTGATACGTTCCAAGAGCCCGAGTTGACGAGGGTATAAAATCTGTTGGTGTGGAAGGCCGATAGAGGATGGAGCAATAACGCACTGCAAGTTGTAGGTTCTATCTGCGTCGGTTGGACGGTTAGTAGAACAGGGATATCCAACATTTTATACGGCGAAAATAATGACTGCTACTAGTATTCAGCCCAGATATGCAAGAATATTATGCCATGGCATATTGTTCTTCTTCGCAGTCCGTAAGAGAACACTGCTAAGACAGGCCTCCTCCAATTACGAGAGGAAAATTAGCCGGCGGTGTCCCAAACTAGTCCAGCCAGTGCGATTTCATTTCAAGTTTTCCAACTCTTTCTCTGGTTTTCTGTCTTGTAAGGTAAGGACATCCTCAGTGGCGTGGTAACATTATGTATTACTACCGCTCAGCCCTGAGATGACCACTATTGAGTGGAGCCTCCTCTCATTATATGGAGGCTAATTAGCTAATTTGTGCCACGCTGGCCAGACGGGTTTGCACACCTTGCCAGACGGACTTTCGTTTCAAGCTTTCCTTTTCTTACATTACCCTCAGATTGAAATGAGGTGGTGACGCTATGTATTCTAAATCCGTCACTATCGTTATCTCGTCATTATCCAAACTGTGCTTTCTGCGCTATTACTCCACGTGATCTGGCGTTTCAACCATGAAACCTTTCCGTCTGTTACTTTGGTTACTTTGCAGAAAAACTGAGTTTGTGTAATGACCATTGTATATAAATGCGTTAAGAGGCAACTAAATAAACACAAAAAAAGACACAAACAGGGATGCTTGATACAAACATTGGGTTGTGACGTTGCAATGTTGGTCCAGAGGTTGGATGTGCCGCTATTGGATCACGGGTTCAATTCCGGGGTCGAGCAAGTGTTTTTGTGTAAACCAGAGGCCATTATTCTTAGTCTGGGTGTCATTTGTATTCGTAAATGACATGTTTGTAAACAGCCCCCGCGATAGATAATGCCAGCGTGGTATATTACGCAAATATTCAGAAACACAATTTACAAATTCCAGAAACTTGAAGGAGATCCGATAATTCCATGTTGAGATGCTAACTCGATAAGGTTTAATACCCCTGAACGAATGATTTCTGTTGCTTTTGATTAATGAATGTACTCCTTTGTACGGTATCGAGTTTGCTGATTAAAATGTTACACAGTTTCGTAATTAAATAACATGATGGATAGTAGTGACAACGCAATCGAGTAACACAATGCGGGTTTCATTACAGTAACCAATTTTGAAGCCGTCCGTGGTAAGGCATAATTAGTTTATTGTCAAAAGTTATTGACATTATTGTTTCATTTGGAGCAATTGTTGACCTACATAGGTCGTTTAACGATCGAAATTTCGATATCGCAATTACCACTAGCCAGATACTCTTCTCTTAGGGCCTCCGCGCATTATGCGGCCAGGCCGCGCGGCCAAGTCGCTGCGGCCAACTAATTCTTCTACGATGTATAATTGTTTGTCGATGTAATGTAACCGATTTCAATCGAACATTGAGTTGTTCTCTGAACGTCGTCGTTTCATATAGCTGCGCGCATTACGCGGCCAATTGGCCGCCGCGACCAATCCGCGCATTATGCGGCCAGGCCGCGCGACTGGCCGCGCGGCCTGGCCGCCTAAATGCGCGGGGGCCCTTATACATAGCCGACCAAAGGTAATGTCAAGGCCGAAAACTGGCTGTAAGATAAGGAAATCGTAATACGAAATTATAAGCCATCACGTCTGGCCAGCGTGGCCCTCGTTAATTGGAAGCCCAACTCAGCAGTGAATCATCTAACGACGGAGTAGCAGTAATACGTAACGTCAGCATCCCTTTCCATCCCGAGGTTGTCATAAGAATAGAATAAAACCCTACTCAGAAATGGGCCATTTATGAGCTTAGAAGGGACGGGGCGGAATATAACGCTTCTACACCACACGCTGGGAAATAACGCGTGTTGTAAAAGGCAACAAAACCTAGCGCGCTTGATGGTAAGATCTAATGGTACCGCCCGGCTAGCTACCACCCTCACATCTAAGTCAAGCAGTTTTACTGTGTTTCACGCAAGCCCAGGATCAAAGGCATACTAGTAACTGATAAAAAAACAGAAGAAGATATTCTCTTTGGACGCGCCCCTAAATACACAATTACAGTATAGCGTACGGGCTAATTGAAACGCAAAAAAAATCTTCATCAACATTTTCGCAGACACAAAACCCGCTGACAGGGCTTTATTTTTATACCCACTTGTTATAGGAATGGGCACCTATTTTGTCGTAAAAGGTGACGCCTTAGAGTGTTGTCGTTACGGCATCCATATTTTTCACTGAAGACGGAAGGTTTTACGCGTAAATGATGGGCACTTAAATAGGGTTTACACACAAACGTTTTACTTAGTATAAGTTTACCTGGTTTTGGAGGGAATAATGGACATGTTACAATGTTTGCCACAACCCCTACCTACTGCCTTGTTGGTCTAGTGGTTGGATGTGCCTTTGGATCACGGATCCCCGAGTCGATTCCAAGGACGGGCAAGCGTCTTTGTGTAAACCAGAGGTAGAGGCATAGAGCAGAACCTGGGTGTAATTAGTGTTTGTGAATTTCATTTGTAAACTGCCCCCGCAGTGCAGGTTACTTAGGGCAGTTTCGTTTCTCAGTGCTGTTTAAAAACAATTTGGCTATGATGAGCGGACGCCTTAATATATTATCTTATTTAGACACGTTAAAAGAGGTTTTTAATTTTGTCTCATTCGAATTTTAACTACAACAAGAAATGTTACTTTAAAAATTTGGTTCGATCATTTGTTGAGAGAACAACCCGTCGTAATTTTTTCGTTGTTTACATATTTTTATTTTATATTAGAGAATGTCATAAATGGCGAAATTGTTTAGTCTTTCATGCTTGTATTTTCAAATCTTTACCGCCGAGCTGACAACCCAGTACCTCATCTTCTACACCAATATTTAAAGGATTCAAGAAAGTAATGATTTCTAATAGCAAGGTTAAGTGGTAAGTGGCTGGGCATATATGGAAACAATGGACAATCGTTGGGGTTAACGAGTTATTAAGAGGTTACAGGCGTAGTTTAGGATGCCTCTGCTAATTGGAGCGATGAGCTTCCAAAAGATATCTCAAGATGAAAATGATGAGCGTTATGCCACTCATTAAGGGAGGTCCAGCTGCGGACTTGGGCTAATGATGATGATGTAAGTCCAAATTCATCTTAGTAATATCGCTATGGGCTCCATCAGAACGCTTAAAGTCAACCGAAGGGCAATGGAGAGGGTACGCTCGAAGTTTCCCTGCGAGATCGAATCGGAAATGAGGAGATACGCAGGAGAACTAGAGTTACTGACATAGCCCCCAGGATTTCAAAACTTTGGGGCACACAGCTCGCAGGACTGACGCCTGATGGGGCAGAAAAGTCCTCGATTGGTGAGCCTGTTCCGGAAAGCGCTGGTAGGCCTCCTATACGCTGACCTGCGGGCGGCCTTAGTGATAATTCTTGGTGGAGGCATGTGTACAGCAATGGAAGTTCTTTTGAAAACTCCATTTCTTCATTTGAAATGATGAATGTCGTGAATGCGAAAGTTTCCATCGATGAATGATTCTTTCACACTTCATCACGCCAGAATAGCTATGCGGATCTCTATGCAATTTGAAACTGAGATGACTTCGGACATAGCACATATAAATCCGTGTCCTGACGGATTTAGAATGTATAGTGTCACCATCATATTATTCCATCCTGAGGGTGTTTGAAGATCTGACAAAAGGACAAGGCCGTTAACCTATGGACAAGATAAGGAATACTTGATATGATACCCTGCGGCATCCCGTCTGGCCAGCATGGCTAATTACTCTCCATGTAACAGAAGGAGGCCCAACTCAGCAGTGGGTCATCTATGGGCTGAATAACAGTAGAAGTAGTACGAGTATAGCACATGTGCTGTCATTCACGAACATTGAAGGGTGCTCGTGGGATAAATTTATTTCAGATTCTCATAGAGCTTGAAAACGCGGGCAATTTTGAATTACAAAAGAAGGAAAAAAGACAATGAAAACATTTTGCTTTTGTTGAAGGTTTTATTCTCCCGTGTCTTCTAATTGAACACCGTAGCGAATTGTTTTGTCCTAATAAACAAGAACAACTTTTTGCATTACGACCTCCTGTATTGCAGAGGTTCTTGACAAAGATACAAGTAGACTCGAAAAGACTGTCTGTATTACATTAGTATGAAGCTAAATGTTTTTATTTTATTATTATTTAATAAAGCTGTACCCTGCATGCGTTGCTACGCCACGAACTAAATTAAATTTTGAAGGAAAGACATTATATACATTTTAATTTCTTTAGTGCAGTAACCGTCCAAGGCTCATGCACAACTCTTTGCTGAAGATCATCACATGATCAATAAATGCATAGTTTACGATTCTAAAAAAGGACATACAGACAAACATTCATTTTTATATAAATATCAGATTTTGAGGCAGGAGATAACGATCAATGGAGATATGATTTGTTTTATTAAAAAGACTCGGACTCCCTTGGAATTTAACGGGTGCTTCAAACACGTACTCAGGATTAATGCAGATGGAGAAGGGCGAAAGAAATTTTTGATTTTTTAAATCGGATTCCTATTTGACTTTTTAGTTTATTCGTTACAAATATATAAAAAATACAAATCTTTCCTCTTTTTAATGTTAAATATAGGTAGGTAAAGGTAAACGCATTAGTATGTGTCTCAAAATGTTTCTTGGGTTCTCTATTCTTACAACTCTAATTATGATCATTTTCAGAACCAGATCGTGACTAAATTTATACCAATAGAAAAGTAATAAATGTTTCCTATAGGTATTAGTGACTGAAAAAGAAAAACAATTTCCCTTTTGTTTTGTAGTCGTAATTTCATGCTTAAATGTTTTTTCTTCCGTGTACTCATAATTATGAGACAATTTCATCAAATGTTCTACATGATATTGTTTGCAAGCCCCGTGATAATTCAGACTGATAATAGCAATTCTCCTTCGGAAAACATAATTTTCGTAAATGTAACATATAGTTATTCCCTAAGGACGCGTGGTTCACACCCTATCGTCACTGTTGCTGCCGGAATATCCAGGGTCCTATATTCCGAAGGTTATTTTGTTACTAGCTCAATATATTTTTATTTCAGACTAACGACCCGCCCCGGCTTCGCACGGGTGCAATGCTGATACTAAATATACCCTTGCAATGTAAGCGCAAAAAATGTGTTTATGTACGACATCACATTATAAAACTCTAAATTTATCAATGTTTCACTACAATATTAGGCATGTTTCATACTTAAAAACCTTCCTCTTGAATTATATATCTATTAAAGGAAACCGCTTCAAAATCCGTTGCGTAGTTTTAAAGATTTAAGCATACTTATGGACCGAACACACCTACATTGCTTAAGACAACAGGAATTGGCCAAATTGGTCCAGGCGTTGTTGAGTTATGCGCTTACCAACACATTTTGCGATTCATTTTTATACTATATATATGTGCGCGGCTTCGAACCCGTAACTATTCCTGTGGTGGATGCTCCAGGGTAGCCCGCGAAATTCAATTTTTCTTAGGTTTTTTGCAATTTGCAGGGCAGTGCTAGGTTGTATGATGATGAACATTTGATTCGCGGCTGTAAGACGTATGTAGTTACAGAGTTATAATCATCAAACTCATCAACACAACCCTCCAAGCTCATAAAGGTACAAGAATGACTTTGACGTTGAAAAAGGTTTTCTTGCAACTTTATGAGCTTGGAAGGTTGTATTGATGATTTTGATGATTATAATTATATAACTATATACGTCTTACACCCGCGAATAACATTTTAATCAACATACAACCTAGCACTGACCTGCAAATTGCAAAAAACGTAAGAAAATTTGAATTTCGCGGGCTACCCTGGAGCATCCACCTTAATAAAATAGCATTCTTCTACTACTACTCAGCCCATAGAAGACTCGCTGCTGAGTCGGGCCAGTAGCCAGTAGTAGACAAGCAAAGTTTGATACAATCAAATATATGTACCAATATAAAAAGGGATAACCTATGTATCATCATTACAGCCCTTATATGACCCACTATGGAGTCGGGCCTCCTCCAAGTTTATGGAGGGAAACGCTGGCGAGACGGGTCGATACAGGGTTGGTTACAGGGCAGTTTCATGTTTCACTTTTTGCTTCTTGCGATCTTTTAGTCGCCTCTTACGACACCCTCACGATGGTATGGGTTGGTGACATTTTGTATTCTAAATGCTCCACCACACAGACAAACCTATGTATGTACACAATACATACGGAACCTATGTTAGAGCACGCTTGCCCGTTTGTTTCATCACTTTTATGTTACGTTAGGGAAGATGCGGCAGGTATCCAAATTGCCCTCTGAATTTGGACCTTTTAACAAATTGGATAAATTCATTACCCACATTTTTTTGAGGAGATAGGCACACTTTGTTTACACTGCACCTAGTTAGGGTAAATTGTGAAATGGATATTTTATATTCATTTAATAAAAATATTTTTATTAATTTTGTAAACCAGCCAAGTTGCTTTTGTGTATTGAGAAGGTAGTATTCAATGTCACCAACACTATCCTAAGGGTGTCGTAAGAGGCGACTAAAGGAACGCAAGACGCAAATAACCTAGCCACAATGGAAGGAAAACTTGATACAACCCTCCTTTTTTTTTTTGTTCACCCGGGTTAAAATCCTTTATGGACTTCCTCGCCGGCCACGGGGATGGCCAGTGAGGAAGCCCCCACTATGGGGAGTGTGGGACTCTCCCCATAGTGGGGGCCTACCTACTAAACCTCCCCGGGGTGCTCCAACTCGCGTCCTTCGTGGTTTCCAAATAATTAACTGAAGAAATCGCTTTCAAGAGGTTGGTTTAAAATGTTTTAAAGAAACCCATTATACATTAACAAAGCCACTTTAAAATAAATCATTCCCTGTAATAAGTCCTACACAAATCGAGTCGAATACTAGAAGTTAAATGGATTCGCGAAGTTTAAACGAATTAATTGTCTTAGCAGAATTGTTGTAAAAACTTCACAGACAGATGAAAACTTAATTTGACTTTAGCACTCGATATGTCGAGTGGGATCAATTAATAAGTTAGATACGTGATTTAGAACCGATTTATGACTGAAGTTTGTCTAAATATTTGTAAAGTATTAAGTTCGTACGAGGTGGACGTGTTATTGCTTTTTTCCACAAAACTCAAAATAGTTCAAGTGATAATAAC
The DNA here is from genome assembly GCA_905475355.2 of Clostera curtula. Lineage (NCBI taxonomy): Eukaryota > Metazoa > Arthropoda > Insecta > Lepidoptera > Notodontidae > Clostera > Clostera curtula. The sequence goes on along the minus strand of FR997797.1, from coordinate 17,800,542 downwards.
CGTTATAACTCATTGGTGAACTGTGTGTTTTGCGTGAACCTAAATAATAGAAATTAATAAAAATATAGGACTCTGCGGTAACTAGCAGCGAGCGGGGTGCCCCCATACTTCACCGCCGCGGTAAGAGATAGCTGACATAATTGCTTTCTCTGTCTACTACCTGTGCGCAAGACCTGTAAATCTACAACTATGAAGCGATGCGCTGCCGAATGTACCAATAATAAAGATTTAGATAATGACTTTATGGAATGCGTACGTTGTAAAGATTGTTATCATTATGGCTGCCTAAACATGTCTCCTAAGGAAGTGAAATCTCTAACACTAGAGAACAGGAGTGGATGGTCTTGCCCTAAGTGCCTTAGCAAACGACCGAAGGGTGTAAACACAAATGTCCCGGTGCGCCCATCGACTCCTACATCTACGGCGGAGACCACGTCTAATGTCACTCGCCGTAAGGTACAACAAAAATAAGAATCTTTACAACTATCCTCAGTGTCACCGGATTACGTAACACGCTTAGAACTCAGGGATATCTTACGCGAAGATATGCGTTGCGCTCTGAAGGAGAGCATCGGAGAATTGAACTGTTCCCTGGAATTGTCACTCCGCGACATAAGGGAACACATCAACGGCTTCAAAGACACCGTGCAGTTTTTGAGTGATCAATACGACATTTTACATAATAATTACGAAGCAACTCAAACAGAATTGAAAAATATTAAAAAGGAAAATGAACTTCTGCGTGCCGAGTGTAATAATCAATCGCTCAAACTATCACAGATGGATCAATTGTCACGAGCCTCGAACTTGGAAATATTATGTGTTCCAGAGAATAAGTCGGAGAATGTCGTAAGCATAGTGAAACAATTGAGCCGTGCCGTTGACTACAACATTAACGAAGATGCAATTCATTATTGCTCACGTACTGCAAAAATGAACCCCTCAAGCGCTCGCCCCCGATCCATCCTGGTCAAATTGAACTCTCCACGTACACGGGACGCCTTATTAGCGGCGGTAATTAACCACAACAAGAGACATCCTCAGGACAAATTGAACACTAGCGATCTAGGCTTCGGAGGGGCTAGTAAGACGCCAATCTATGTTGTAGAAAACCTGTCCCCGGAAAACAAAGCCCTTCACGCCGCGGCGCGTCTTCGCGGTAAACAAATGCAATATAAATTTGTGTGGGTACGTGGAGGTCGAATTTATATGAAGAAATCAGAAACTTCCGAAACGATATTTATTCGTAATCACGACATACTGAGTAAAGTAATTATAAGTACTTCATAATTAGTTCAACTTTTAACTTCGAAATGTATCTCGTAAACAAATAACAAATATTCGCAATTATATTAATATGTAAATTACTTAACTCCTTACTAATTAGTCTTAAAACTAATGAAAGTTATTATTTTAACATAACAATAAGTTTCATTCGTATTGGTAACAAGAATTTAGTTTTATTTCAGTCGTTTAATGTATTATTGTACGGTGGCGGTGGCGAGTGCTACGACATGGGTTGCTGCCTTATTAGTTATTGTGTGATAGTGGGTAATTGTAAGTATAACTCTCGGCGGTTTCATGAGCATATTGATTGCGAGACACACTACTACATATTAATACTATACAGATTATTATCTATATTGAATACATCTTTGAATAAGTGGGGTTGCTACCAAAAACTCGATAAAATAAGAGAGCACATCTCGTATACTAAGTTTACTAATGTTGTCATATTTTTGAATAGCATGAGTATGGGCTATTTGTGGAAAATGTTTAACCGTAAGCTTACTTGTCTTAATACTCATTTCGGTGAGCTATCGGCATGTGGATCAGCTTATTACCAGAACATGTTTCCTACCGAATGCCTATCGAAATATTTCCGCGGGTGGGCTGTTCCTCCCAAGGATCAAGCACTGGGGGGAGACAATGGCAACTTAACTAGTCAACTACCTACTATTTATTTATGATGAATAAGCTAACTATTTATTACCAGAATGTGCGCGGTCTCCGCACCAAATGTCTTGATTTATTTAACGGTATTTTATGCAATAACTACGATATACTACTGTTTACTGAGACGTGGCTTAATAAATAAATAAATAAATAAATATCCTTGGACATTTCACACAACGCCATCTCGTCCCAAGTTAAGCAACTTAATGCTTGTGTTATGGTAACGAGATGGATGATAAACTACTTATATACATTTTTTTTTTGTAAATACATACATATTATAGATAGAAATGACACCCAGACTCCGAGCCAGTGCCTCTGGTTTAGACAAAGACACTTGCCCGACCCCGGAATCGAACCCGGGACCCGTTGATCCAAAGGCGGCACATCTAACCACTAGACCAACGAGGCAGGCTTCAAGATGATATACTGAGCACGGAGTTATGTGATGCTAGGTACGAAGTTTTTCGTCATGATCGTAATCTGAGAACAACAGGTAAGAAAACAGGTGGTGGTGTAATGATCTGCATCAAACGCGACTTCGCGGCCAGTATTTGTTGTGACATTGTATGTGAAAGAACAGAGTTTCTTTGTGTCACACTGCCAGCACGAAAGATTGGTACCAAAGATGATCTCCATATTATACTAGTGTACATTCCACCGGACGCTAATATACCAAACCATATCGGAGACATTTACCGGGAGTTAGCACGCTTTACTCAATTATATACAACACATACAATCATGCTCGTTGGTGACTTTAATCTCCCTTGTCTGCGCTGGTCACGCGATGTGTGCTTTTTGGACCACATCGGCTCACAAGATATTCAACTCAGTGCTGTAAAATTTATTGAGGATTTAACCTTTTTGGGTCTCACACAGAATAACAATATATTAAATGCGAATAACCGTACTTTAGACTTGGCATTTTCTAATATTCATGTTAGCGTAGAGAGATGTCTTGACCCTGTCTTACCAGAGGATTGTCACCATCCCTCATTATTGCTTGAATGTGTCGACTTGTTCTTGTCTCCTCTAAAAGAAAATACCTCAGCACGCCGTAATTTTCATAAGTGCGATTATAACGCCATTAACACATATTTAACTAAACTCGATTGGCACAATCTGTTTAAGGATTGTTCGACAAATGACGCAGTAGATAAATTCTATTCTGTAATAAAATATTGTTTTTTAAGATATATACCCGTAAAGAATAACTATAATAGGTTTAAATTTCCTGTATGGTACAATCACGCGCTTAGGAAAATTATGAAGGAAAAATCTAAGATTCATGGACGATGGAAGAAATATAAAAATCCCCGGGATTATATTGAATTCTCTCTCCTTCGTGCTCGTCAACACAAGCTGCAAAAAGAAATACTTAATGAACACAATGCTCAAATAGAGGATACGATAGCTCGACAACGCAAAACATTTTGGACCTATGTTAAGTCTAAACGAGGGGGAAGCCATTATCCTAAGCATTTCAGTTTAGACGGTGTGTCTTACAATGATGGAAGTAGTATAAGCACTGCATTTAATAACTTCTTCCAAAGTGTGTTCTCTCAACCTTCAAATAACGCATTGGAAAACAATGTTGAGCAGCCTACTGGCACGTGTAATGTCATAACTAAAGTGGATATAACTGAAAACACTGTTAAGAAGTTATTGCTCTCACTAGATAGATCAAAAGGCCCCGGTTCTGACGAAGTACCAGCGATATTTTTATATAACTGCGCAAAGAGTTTAGCCCATCCTGTCACGATGCTCTTTAATAAATCAATGCAAGAGGCTGTTTTCCCGCATATGTGGAAAAAAGCACACATTATACCAGTTCATAAAAAAGGTTCCAAAACAGATATAAAAAACTATCGGCCTATATCTATCCTTAACACACTAGGTAAACTATTTGAAAAAATTATATACAACAATATTTATCCCGTAATATCAGCTGGTATTCCTCAAAATCAACATGGTTTCCTAAAGAGGCGTTCCACTACCTCAAATCTGGCGACATTTTCTCACTATACCCTTTGTGAGATGGAAATTTCGGGCCAGGTAGATGCTATATATACTGATTTTGAAAAGGCATTTGACCGCGTCGATCACGTTATTCTTTTAGCTAAACTTCAAACCCTAGGTATTCGTGGCGATTTGCTTCGATGGATCCGGTCTTATCTTTCGAATCGCTCACAGGCAGTAGTCTTAGGCGGTTTCAAATCTGACTTCATTGGTGTTCCCTCCGGTGTTCCACAAGGATCACACCTAGGTCCTCTTTTTTACTGTGCGTATCTGTACGATATTCATACCTGCTTTAAATACGCTAACCATCTCATGTACGCAGATGACAAAAAGATATACATGCGTGTTGGTTCTCAAATAGATTGTGAAATGATACAGCGAGATTTAAATGCCTTGTACAAATACTACGAACAAAATAACATAATAGTTAACATTAGTAAATGTCAAGTAATTAGTTTTAGTCGTAAGAACAACCCTATCAAATATAGTTATAAGTTTGGCAATTGCTTGATTGACAGGGTCACATCTGTGTGCGATTTGGGAGTGCTGCTGGATTCTAAGATGCTACTTTCTCAACATATTGAAATTGTCACAATTAGAGCTTTTCGTAATTTAGGTTTCGTCATACGCACATGTGCACCTTTCAAAAAAATTCACACATTTATGACAGTTTTTTACTCCTATGTTCGTAGCATCTTAGAGTACAGTAGCCCGATCTGGTCCCCTCAGTACAACATCTACACTGAACAAATTGAACGCATTCAAAAACGTTTTTTAAAGTATCTGAACTTCAAGACGCATAAGCGCCACGACAGTTACGCGAAGGATTGCCGACACTATAAACTGCTACCTCTTGCTGACAGACGCATCTTGCTAGATATGTGTTTCCTGTTTGATGTATTACGAGGTGGGATTGATTGTCCCGAGCTATTATCTGCGGTTCAATTTAACACACCTATAACTCGAACTCGGAACACTACTTTGTTCTCAGTGCCTCATCACCGCACAAATTATGGTAGCAACTCTGTTGTAGCGCGGCTACTTCGGACATATAACAACAGATTTAGTAAAATTGATATCTTCTTGTTGACCAAAAATAGTTTCAAAAATAACATCATTCGAATTCTGATGGAAAATTCCTGTTACTAATACCCTTTTACTAATACGCTTTTCATTTAATTATGTCATAGTTTCTTAAGTTACAGTTTCACAGGACCAAGGTCCTTTTTCTCTTCTATGTATTTTTTTTTTGTTTTTAATAATTTAAGTTTTTTATAATAAGTGTCAATGTTATTTGATAATTTATTATATTTCTACCTCATATTGCACCGTCGTGGAACTCTGTAATTGGCTTAGATTACTGTAAGGTATATGTAAAATGTAACATCTTTAAGAAGCTGTAGAGATTCCTTAAAATAAATAAATAAATAAATAAATAAACACTTAGGGACGTCCATTAATCACGTGAGGTTCGAAAAGGAACCCGCCCTTACGCAAAAATCAAGAAATATCACAAGTGGTTAGGGGGGGGGGGGAGGTATTAAAGTAAAATATCACGTGTATTTATTTTTTCGTCAAACGTGCGATTTCTACACCGAAAACTGGCGTGACCTTTGAGTGTAATATTCTTTGTAGTAAAAAATACACGTGATTAATGGACAGCCCCTTATAGACATGGAAGGAAACTTCGGCAGTTGTTCCAGATATCATACAGACTCACTAATGAGCTTCAGTTTCGAGCGTCTTATCATGAAGCAGGGTCTTATCATTCCCTGTGAGATCAGTAATGATACGCAGGAGAACCAGAGTTACCGACTTAGCCCACAAGATTGCCAAACTTAAGTGGGCAATGGGCATACACATAGCTCCCCAGTCCCCACGCGTGCCGTGTATACCTACCGCTGGGGGTTTTAGTGGGTATACGAGTCCTGTCTCGGTACATTATTTTATTTATTAATTTAATGTATATATAAAAGTGGTTTGAGGTAATGAAAAATACACTTCGTCAAATAATTTACTGTCTTGCAATGGCGGCCAAGTATATAAAAGCATGGTAACCCTCGGCCACACATAAGTGACTACTTTATTCCGTGTGGTGACGTATTAAGAATACACACTGTCACCTCCCCATTCCATCCGAATGTCGTAAGATAGATACATCAGTCATAGATATTTTTAAATATTCCAAAGTTAAATGCACAAGTCAGCTGGCCACTTTAGACATTATAAAACCATAAACAAAATGGTAAGAAAACTCTTCACAACTTATTCTTTAATCAAAAGAAACCAATTTAATCCAATGTTTTCATAAGAACAAAAAAAAGAAAAACAAAAAAGTATCAGCCAGTAAATGTTCATAACGCCACAACATGTTATTCGATAAAACAAAAAGTATAATTTAAAGTTAAGCTTAAGAGGTTTATTCCGCTCAGGTTGTACAAATAAGAAAAGTTACGCACTCCCAAGGGCGGCGTTCGATTTAAACAAATTATGCGCAAAGTTACACTTCGCGTGACTTCGGATTTCAAAAATGCGTTTCATAAGTACTTAGATTTTCCTCATACATTTTGATGCGACGGAGAATTAAAGCTGCATTGACATTTTGCAGCAGTTTTTCAGACACTTCTAATTATTAAAAAAAGAACGTATCATCGATGTTTTGTAAAGTTTAAACAGATTGTATTGATAGATGGTCCGTGTGGTGACGAATTTAGAATACATACAGTCACCACCCAATTCCATTCTGAGGGTGTCGTAAAAGCCGACAAATGAAATGACAAGGCCGATGACGTATCCGCAAGAGGAAGAAAACTTGATACAAAATCCTGTGGCAACTTATCTGGCCAGCGTGGCACAGTGGATAGGTTAATTACCTTCCATGTAATTGGAGGAGGCCCGACTCAGTAGTGGGTCATTTATGGGCTGAATAGTACTACTAGTAGTAGAAGTAGTACTTGTGATAAGATGAGATGTGTAATGGCTGATGTATATTTCAACAAATCAAATGCATATTACCAAATCAAATGTTCATGGAGATTCCAAATTCAAATTCCCATAATGAGAATGTCACCTCCATAATATGTAGTAATACCAAAGATGTCATGTTTACGCCTGTGACAACGGCAGATGCAATCCATGTCGAGCAAATATATATTTTTTGCCTTCAAATAACTTCGAGTCAATTAAACAAATTTATTCAAATCTGAGTACCTTTAAGATTTGACGCCAATTCCCTAGAGAATTTCGAGAAAAGACATGTTATGTCACCTATAAAAAATAACGCATACATTTATATTTACAGACATTTTTCCAAGTAATAACTGTCTATGTACATTTATTACGAAGGAAAGTTGTAGTTTTGGGCAATATTCATTTTAGGGTTACGTTTAGAAAAAAAAAACAATCATCGAAAGTATAAATAAAGGATTTTTTTTAATATCTTAAATTTGTTCATATCGGTTAGGTCTGAGAATCTGTAAAACATCGCCTACATTTTCTTTATTTGTATTTTTTTTGTTTTAATTTTTTTCTAATACAGCATACAAAAATACATAGAATCCTAAATTATTACCACTTTACGATGGATCCCTATTTCTAATAGCGATATTTATATGGCAGGACAGTGGTATTTTCTGAACAAATGTTACGGTGCGGAACCGTCTAATATACAAACGCACTTAACCTCCTACAACGTACCTATCCTCAAATATTCCATTGCGAGTAGCATTGTCTGAGATGACACAAACGTAATTTTATTCAGAAAACTCTTGAATTCTTTTCTCGAGGCTCGCCTAGTGTGACTACCGGTAATAATCCTGTGGCTGTTTATATTATCTAAAGATCTTATAATAACATCGGCAAGCGTAGCGTGGGATGACCCTCTGCTATATGGAGCGACGATCTGCGAAAGGTTGCGGGCAGCAGCTGGACGCGTCAAGCTGAAGACAAGGCGCTTTGGAGCTCTTTAGGGAGGCCTTAGGACAGCAGTGGACTAATGTGGGCTGATGATGATGATGAATAACATTCCGGGTTAACAGCTTTACGGGTCCTTAAAACAGATAAGAGGTCATGTATGTTATGTATTATTAAATGGAATTTAGCAGGGCATATTGCTGCAGAACAATAGACTTCCACTGTCATATGGATAGGTTAGTTGTTACCAGAACGGCAGAAATCGTGCGTTTTATTTAATAATCGCGGTGCAACGGGCATCTTATTGCATCTCCGACTCCCATATAACCCGACCTATGGCTGGGAGACCTCGAAAAAAAGGACACTCCACATAAATATATTGGTACTAAATAAATTTTTACCAAAATGTATAATTCCTTATGGTGACGGATTTAGAATACATAGTGTTTTTTTTACTAGAAATCATTTATTTGTAACCATACATTACATGTCCTGTGTAAGGATAAGGCCGAAGACTTGGCCGCAGGAGAAGGAACCCTAAATAAATAAATAAATAATTATCCTTGGACATTTCACACAACGCCATCTCGTCCCAAGCTAAGCAACTTAATGCTTCTGTTATGGTAACGAGATGGATGATAAACTAATTATATACATTGTTTTTTGTAAATTCGAAACTGTGACAACCCGTCTTGCCAGTGTGGCAACGTAGGCTAATTACCCTCCATGTAACTGAAGGTGGCCCGACTCAGCAGTTGGTATGGGCTGGGAGATATTTATTTGTAACAAAATAAACGTACCTACTCTTTTGATCAAATATAGGTTGACCTGATATTTTATTTATACGAACAGTCTGCACTTTTCTGTTCTGTGTGTTCTGGATGTAGCAAGTTATGGACCTGTATTGCATTACTGTTTACAGACGTATAATTCACCTAAGAAATGACACCCAGACTTAGAGCACGTGCCTTTGGGTTACAAACACAAAGACCACCGGGGACCCGTGATCAAAAGGCGGTACAACCCCTAGACCAACAAGATCGTGTCTAAGAAGATAAATAAATTACCACCAATATCCTTATTTTTTTAGGTCCGCCACAAATATGTTCAAAGAGAATATTTGCTGGTAAATTATGGAAAACGAGTCGGCCAAGTGGATCGCGTGGCTCACGAGAGGTTCTCGGCGGTACTTCGAAAAGGACGTGAACTAATTACAGTCGGCGTACTTAATCCGATGTTTGACGATAAGAATACTTAAGTTACTTTGTGGGTTAGGTGTTGTAAGACTACAGTTTCAAGGATACATATTAGATTTTACTTGATTGGTGAAAAATATCTGGGAGAAATAACAATATGGCATACTGAAGTACAAAATAACAGAAGACCCCCCCGCCCGACTTCGTGTATTTTGATTTAGATTTTTAAATAAATCTAATAAGGTTATTTGTACGTAAACAACTTTACCAAAGAAACACGGGTCGATAAAACTGTTATGCCGACCGACCACCGCCAGCTAAAATAAGTTAGTTTAGTTTAACTTGCATAGTTGAGCCAGTTTTTCATACATGTCGTCCACCGTGAAAATAAAAATTCTGGCCTTCCATAAGAATCGAGCAGTTATCTATGGGAGGGTCGAATTTCTTTTTCACTTTTCGACCCATTTTTTTTGTGGGAAAGTTGTTTACTTTCATGGTCTGAACCACCTATTTAAATTTGGCGTGTGGTCCAAAAATTACCATATACCTATAAGTTATTTTATATGTGTCAGTTTTTGCTACGTTAGTAACAGTTTAGTCAAAGTGTGTGTGTGAAAAAAACTGTGCAAAGTGTGAAATGCTAAGCATGGTTAATCAAGACAAAATTGCCGAAGCGCAAAGAATTCGCGCCATTTTTTTTTTGCAAAAAGGCGGGAGAATGATAGACGCGGCCATTACTCAAACGCCTCCAATTTACATACTGTTATTGTTGCAATATACAAGGAAATTGTATTTTTCTTTTATTTCGCGCAGGAGTAATAAAAAAGGTATATTTTAAAAAGTTTTTGACGGTTGTATACTTGGCAAATAAGATTTTAGTTAACATTTAGTTTTTTTTTGTTAATTTTGTTGCCCAACTGGGGATATAATTCCTCCGTATAAAATCTACTACATACTACTGCTCCTCACCCCACTGCCGAGTCTGGCCACCTCCCTTTACATTGAACGTAATTCGCCTTCTGTGCCAGACGGGCTTCGTTTCAAATTTTCCTTTTCTTGCGGCTAGGTTTTCGGCCTTGTCATTCCCCTTTGTCGGCTCTTACGAAACCCTTAGGTTGGAACGGGATAGTGGCACTATATTGTATTCTAAATTGGTCACGGACTAGTTCAACATTATCATAATTTAATCAGAAGAATATGAAGGCAGAAGGATGCATTGTGCTACATATGTAAAATTTATTGAATAAATCACTGCACATACACCTCCCCCAAGGATTTCTACGAAGTCCGGTCCTGAGCCGCCTAAACCATCGCTTTCCGGTGACCTTAACCAGATTGTGGGTCCACTGCGTGGGAAGCCTACTGGCACTGCGCTTTCCGGAACGCGGTCCCTGCCCAGCCCACCTGTGGGCTATTTCGGTAACATAAGTTCTCCTACGTATTTCCTCATTTCTGATTCAAAGTCGCAGGGAGACTCCGAGCATAGCCCTGTCCATTGCCCTTTGGGTGAATACATAGTATCATGACCCCATTCCATTCTCAGGGTATCGTAAGAGCCAATAAAAGGAAATGACAAGGCTGATAACCTAACCGAAACAGAAGGAATACATGAAAAAAGCCTTGTGTCAACCCGTCTGGCCAGTGTGGATCAGTCGGCTACCCTCCATGTGGGTCATGTATGCGTTGAGTAGTAGTAGTATGTTTAACCACAGAAATGCGCAAATCTTCACGACCCTATGCCAAACCTAACCTTTTACCTATTCAAGCCTAATTCTGCCCACGAGACCGTTTCAGGTAGAAGTTCACGAATAATAAATACATAGCCGCAAACCTGTGGCCAAAACTGAGTTTGTAGGCATGCCGGAATCTATGAACGAAAACTTACGATTTTGATTTTTAAAATTGTCTTTTAAACAAAAAAATAAACAATTATTTATGGTACTTTTTTTTTTAATTTTAGTGGGTCTAACGTTTTTCTTCGGGAAGGAGTCGCATTCTGCAATTCGAATAGAAAATTTCTTCATCTATTTCAAAAACAAAATTTTTTACGTCATACTGTTCTACTTAATGAACAACTCACTTCTTTCAAGTTGTATACCAAACTGCTGATCCGATTTCGATAACATTTCTATGGGGCCAATTTAGTGGGTCCCAGTTAAAAAATAATGTATCAAATCTGTTTATAAATAACGGAAATATGCGGAAAAGGAAAAACAAAAACGGAACCTTTTTAAAGTCGGTTATAAATATAAATATCCTTGGACATAAATAAATAAATATCCTTGGACATTTCACACAACGCCATCTCGTCCCAAGCTAAGCAACTTAATGCTTGTGTTATGGTAACGAGATGGATGATAAACTACTTATATACATTTTTTTTTGTAAATACATACATATTATAGATAGAAATGACACCCAGACTCCGAGCCAGTGCCTCTGGTTTAGACAAAGGCACTTGCCCGACCCCGTAATCGAACCCGGGACCCGTTGATCCAAAGGCGGCACATCTAACCACTAGACCAATTTAGGATAATTACCTTCTTTAAAATACGTATTATTCGAGTTTGTGGATGTAGCAAGTTATGGGCCGATTGCGCAGTGGAGGTAATTTGTATGAATATAAATAAAATCAGCGTATAAAAGGAAAGAACAGGAAACACTTAATGTATATTGCGTAGCAAAAACACACGACAAGGACTGATTGACATGCTCAATTGAAATATGAAAGTAAACATTTAATAAAAAAGAGTATCTTCTCAAGTGTGCGTGTTTTTTTTATTGGCCACTGGCAGATAAGACTAAAATAATTTGGTATAATCATCAGCATCAATTCAGCCAAAAGCCGTCTAACGCTGGACATAGTCCTCCCCCAAGGATTTCCACGAAGGCCGGTCTCATCTATCGCTTTCCGGCGATCGTCGGTTCACCGTGTGGGGGCTTACCAGCACTGCACTTTCCGGAACGCGGTCGCCACTCGAGGACTTTTCTGCCCCATCGGGCGTCGGTCCTGAGCGCTATGTGCCCTGCCCACTGCCATTAGGTATAATACCGTTTAGTTATATTATAGGTGTTTAGTTATATTATAGGTGTGATTTTTATTATAGACAAATAAATTCACTCGAACTTATCTCAATTTTCTTCTCGAAGGCAAATCAACCATTTGTTAATCACAATCACTACATATTATAAAACAATCACTATCATCATCACTATCACTATCACTACATCATCATCACTATCACTATCACTACATATTATAAAACAAAGTCGCTGTCGTTTGTCCGTCCCTCTGTATGCTTAAATCTTTAAAACTACGCACCGGATTTTGAAGCGGTTTTTTTAATAGATAGAGTGATTCAAGAGGAAGGTCTATACATCATTATTATAGTAGACAAACACTGATATATTTCGAGGTTCATTATTCACACGTGCGAAGCCGGGCGGGTCACTAGTTATATAATAAAAAATACCTAACAACAATATGGAATTGATAATAAATTTATTTATTTATTTAATAAATAAATTTTATTTATTTAATAAATAAATTTTAGTATTCCTATTTTAATTAAGGCCCGGCTGAACGTGCCAGCGCTTCCAAACAAGATTTTCAATGGATTGTAAATTTGCACCCCTGAAAACTATTTGAGTTCGGTTTTTAGATCGAACTGCTCCGGACTAGACACGGAAATCTCTGAGAGATTAGGGCGTGCTGCAGAAATTCGAATGATTAGAAATTAAATACAGACTAGTTTTGTAACTTCAGCTTAGTATTCCATACAAACAATGTAGGGTATGTTACGTACGCAGGGTTAATCTATGGACACCATTATACTAGCACCAACAATAAGACCATTGTACATACATCAGCACCCTAATCAAGCGGTCTAAGAGTTCTACTTAAGCTTAATTTATGAAGACCATTGTGCATGCGTCAACAGTGCAATCAAGCGACCCAAGGACCACTCCTGAAGAGGCGACAGGTTTCGAAAAGTGGAACTCAACGCCACGCCGCCGTCACCCCGTCGGCAACTCACATTCTCTGTTCCAACTTCGATCGGGAACATATCGGGAATCACTAGTTTTATGCTTTAGATATAATTTATCAATACTTATAGTAACTATTTTAAAATAAACTAGCGACCCGTCCCGGCTTCGCACGAGTATAATTATGCATGTATCATACATATAAACCTTACTCTTGAATCACTCTATCTATTAAAAAAACCGTTCAAATTCCGTTGCGAAGTTTTAAAGATTTATGTATACATAGGGACGGACAGACGACAGCGACTTTGTTTTATAATATGTAGTGATAGTGATTACTTTTAAAACAAGTCATTCTTTTTGCATCATTCGATTGCCGCTACCTTAATTAGTACAATAATTATTGTACACACATTAACAAGACATTACCAACATTACGCTGCATAAAATATAAACATAAAAAGTAATGCACAATTGGCGGGCGATTTCTTCCAAACAACCATTATCGTTCGTTCATTTCATCCCAGAAATACACCGTACTCTGTCGGGTCTCCTCCAAGTATATGGAAGAAAATTAGCTGGAAAAATGGGTTTTCCTTCTCTTGCGGCTACGTGACCTGCCTTTTGCGTTCCTTTAGTCGCCTCTTACGACACTCTACGTATCATGTGAGGTAGGGTGACATTGTTTTTTTTTATTTAAAAAATAAATAAAAACGAAACTCCTGCACTAGGTATAACCTGTATCGCGGGGGCAGTTTACAAACATGTAATTCACGAAAACAAATGACACCCAGAATCCGAGCAAGTGCCTCTGGCTTAGACAAAGACACTTGCCCGACCCCGGAATCGAACCCGGGACCCATTGATCCAAAGGCGGCACATCTAACCCCTAGACCAACGAGGCAGTGTATATTCAAAATCCAGATACCTTAAAGTAAATATGTAACTAGCAAAACCAATTTTTAATTTATTATTATGTCACCGTATTCTGTCTTCTAAACTTGTCATCTCTTTTTGTTAAGCAATGTACTTGTAAGTATTACTATTTATATTTCCATATTTACTTACTTGAAACCACCACAACCATCTATCATCCTAGGTCATTACATAAAATCTTACCCATTATTGAGTCAGGCCTCTTAAAATTGTATCCCTCGTATTTTTCTCAATTTCATTTGGGTCCTGTTAAACCTGCTTGCTAACTACCAGTATTTACACGGAGTGATTGCCGTCTGCCCTCCGGTTTAATCAGCTGTCAGTATACACACATTTATAACGACTGCCATAGACTTATTCGTTTCAGCCCATAAATGACCCACCACTGGGCCTCCTCCAAATTCATGGAGAGGAATTAGCCTACTCTGCCACGCTGGCAAGACGGGCTGGCACAGGGATTGTATCAAGTTTTCCTTCTCTTGGGGTTAGGTGATCTGCCTCTTGCGTTTTTTTAGTCGCCTCTTAAGATGGTATGGGTTGGTGATTACGGATTTAGAATATTGTGTATTCTAAATCCGTATTCATCATCATCATCATCAGCCCATATTAGTCCTCTGCTGGACAATAGGCCTCCCCTAAAGAGCGCCAAAGCGCCCTGTCTTCACCTTGACGCAACCGCAACCTTTCGCAGATCGTCGCTCCATCTGTTATATTCTGCCATAGACTTATTACTTCCTTTTAATTGCCTCTTACGCCAGCCTCAGAATGGAATAGGGTGGTGACACTATGAATTCTAGATCAATGTAAACCTAACCAAGCAAATAATTGATTTTGTTTAATAAAACAATAAAACTACATAAAACATCATTCCTTTCAGAATGCGTTGGCAATAATAATGAGCTTCAATTTATTGCCTATCATAAAAAGTGTTTTATTCAAGGCCCATTTTGCCTGCGCGAAATTTATTATAAGCAAAGCCAGTTCGTGTCTCACTTAAGAAGCTCAAAAATTCCTAACAAGTAGGTACATTTCTAAGATGAAGACACAACTCGGTACGTCTTTGAAATGATGAAATTTTCAGTCGAGTCACGCACGCGAACAAATTACAGAGTGCTCCCACGAGGTCTAGTAAACGAGCTGAAAACTTCAGGTTCCGCACAAAATTTCCTATACGGACGATAAATAAATTATTAGGAGGGGCAACTGGGGATTCGGGAGGAAATATTTCGGCTTCGGCTAAGTTTAGGGTAATTCTTGTGGTTTTAAAATCACAGATTTAGAAATTTACACTCAATGTTAGGTTAGTACCACTTTTTGGTTGTGCTTATTTTTATTGTTTTTGTTATGAACTATTTTCCTCCTTCTATTTTCACCTTTTCCTGATCCTCATACCTGATTTCGATAACCGTATTTATGTTCTTTTCCCTGATTTTCTTGTTGGATTTTTCATCCGTGTGGTGGCAGATTTAGAATACATAGTGTCACCACCCTCTTCCGTTCTGGGGGTGTCGTAAAAGCTGACAAAATGAAAAGACAAAGCCGAAAATCTAGACGCAAGAGAAGTAAAACTTGAAACGAAACCCTGTGCTAACCCGTCTTGCCAGCGTGGCACAGTAGGCTTAATACCCTCCATAGAATTTGAGGAGGCCCGACTTAGCAGTGGGTCATATACAGGGTTGATACGATATAGGGGCTTTTTTTTTAACTGCCTATACTAGGTATAATTTCCAGGCTCTGTACCAAAAATCAATTAATTAGGAGCAATAGTTTAACGCAAATAATTTTGAAAATGTTTGCCTCATTTGAACATGATGTATCTTTCCTAACAGATGTTTATGCCTAACGCATCGTTTATTAACCTCAGGGGCTGTCCATTAATCACGTGATGTTTTTTTAACATTTTTTAACCCCTCCCTCCCCCTTGGTGATACCTGGTGAGGTTTAAGACTACCCCTCCGCCCCCCATGAAAAATCGCGTGTATTTTGTTTGTACCGTTTCGAATTCATACTAATCACATATAAATAATAAATAAATAAATAAATATCCTTGGACATTTCACACAACGCCATCTCGTCCCAAGCTAAGCAACTTAATGCTTGTGTTATGGTAACGAGATGGATGATAAACTACTTATATACATTTTTTTTTTATGTTTTTGTAAATACATACATATTATAGATAGAAATGACACCCAGACTCCGACCCAGGAATCGAACCCGGGACCCGTTGATCCAAAGGTGGCACATCTAACCACTAGACCAACGAGGCAGCCAAGTATATAGTATACGTAGTGTAATTTAATGCCTCTCTGTCATATCAACTCTTTATAGGCTGAGTGGTAGTAGTTTTTTTCTATCTTGAACTGTGAGGGATCAATCGACGTTTAACCGAACCAGATTTTTATTATTAAAACGGGGTCCCAATGAAAAAGAACTAACTAACTAGCTATCATTATCATCCTACAAGCTTCTTAATTTCAGTTCTATTATAATTCGTACGTTCTCTAGTTACGTCAATTTCCAAACCTTGAATATTTGGAATATTTTCATTCAACTATGTTTTAATTTTCGTCAACAGTTATCATTTAGTAACCATAACATAACAGCGGACTGAAAATATTAATCGGAATTTTATTAGGGACGTCGCCGCGTCGACCGTTTCAACATTTAATCCAATAAACGTGATCTTCTTTTTCTTCTCAGCTCATAAATGACCCACTGCTAAGTCGGGCCACCTCCCGCTACAAGGAGGGTCCTCCCTATTCTCAAACGGTACGGTTCTTTTTCTTTTGACTGCCTCGTTGGTCTAGTGGTTAGATGTGTCGCCTTTGGATCAGCGGGTCCCGGGTTCGATTCCTGGGTCGGAGTCTGGGTGTCATTTCTATCTATAATATTACAAAGTAGTAGTATTTACAAAAAAAAATGTATATGTACTTAATGCTTGTGTTATGGTAACGAGATGGATGATAAACTATCATCCATCTCGTTACCATAACACAAGCATTAAGTTGCTTAGCTTGGGACGAGATGGCGTTGTGTGAAATGTCCAAGGATATTTATTTATTTATTTATTTATTTATTTATTTATTATTTTACAAACGCAGAGGTCGGTGTTACCGACCCGCTCAGCCCTAAATGACTCTCTGTTGAGTCGGCAGGGTAGTCTATTGTGCCACGCTGAACAGACGGGTAGGCACAGAGATTTGTATCAAGTTTTCCTTCTCTTAAGGCTAGGTTATCGGCCATATTATGTCCTTTTGTCGGCTTCTATGACACCCTCAGGATGAAATGGGGAAGCGACACTATAAATATAAATATCCTTGGGCATTTCACACAACGCCATCTCGTCCCAAGCTAAGCAATTTATTGCTTGTGTTATGGTAACGAGATGGATGATAAACTACTTATATACTTTTTTTTTTTGTAAATACAAACATAATATTATAGATAGAAAACGCCCAGACCCGGAACAAATACTTGTAGGTCGTACAAATATTTCTTCCGTGCGGGAATCGAACCCGCGACATGCTGCGCAGCAGTCGATCGCTCAATGAGCTCATATGATTTGTTTTAATCCGTGACGAAGTTCCTTCTAACTAAATAAATGTAAAAATACCTTAACATAGACAGGTAGCTGTTACCTCGAAATATTTACTTTGGAAGACCCTTTTTGGTACAATTTTAATGAGCCAAATTAAGCGCGATTAGTAAATCAAGGGCAAAAAGGCTCTTTACTTTGAATGACTAAACAAATGAAGCTTAAAACACTTTGCCGAAATGACGACTAAAGTTGTGATGTCTATGACCTATGTGATCAGTCTGGTTCTACTTATATGATAAAACTAGCTTTTGCGCGCGGCTTCGCCCGCGTGGGCTTCGAACCCGTGCATATTTTTTATGAACATAAAATCGGTTATTGTGCCTAAACTATGATAGTTAGATATGTGCTCTCGGATTTTTTTGTAGATCTTTATAAGACCTACAAACCCGTAGTACATCATTTTGTTCTATTGTCAATAGTTTTTGCAGCGCACGCATAAATAGGTTTTCGATTTTACACCTTGGTTTACAAAATCGCAATTTTCATACGGATCCCTAATTCTTTTGAAAATAAAATATAGCCTATAACCTTCCTCGATAAATGGACTATCTAACACTGAAAGATTTTTTGAAATCGGACCAGTACCTAGTTCCTGAGATTAGCGCGTTCAAACAAACAAACAGACAAACTCTGCAGCTTTATATATTATTTATTTATTTATTCTTAATGTACAAACATGGTACACAAGGCGGACTTAATGCCATGCGGCATTCTCTACCAGTCAACCTTCGGGTTAAAAAGAGAGAGCATATGGGGTACAAAACGAATACACACATATATATAAACATATATATATATATGTATATATAATTAATAGATACCTAGATACAAATATAATTCATACATGTTATGATATCAATATATAAACATTTACAATATATAATATAAATAATATACATAATTCATTACAATAATAACAAGACGAAGATTAATTATGTGTGGGGCAGTGTTTGCAAGTAGTGTTGCTTTACTTTCCGCTTAAATGTAAGTTTCGACTGAGTTTTTCTAATGTCAAGAGGGAGCGCGTCCCAGAGCTTGATCGCCGTGACAGCGAAAGAATCGGAAATGAAATTAGTACGATGCGAAGGAATCTCAAGGAGTAAATTGTCGGCAGAACGAAGATTTAGGCAATGAGAGCCACCCAAGACTAGAAAATAACTTTTGAGATATTCCGGAGTACAAGGATCGTTCATGACAGAATAAAGCATACAGAGATATCTGAGGGATCGTCTCTGTCGGATGGGAAGCCATTTAAGCTGAGCACGAAAAGAGGAAATATGGTCATACTTACGCAGACCAAAAATGAAACGAATAGAGTTGTTGAGAAGTCGATCCAATTTGTTCAGAAGTTCTTGTGATATGTCTGAGCTACAAACATCTGCATAATCTATTAACGGAAGAACGAGAGCTTGGACAAGCAGGGATTTAATGCGGGATGGGAGGAAATTTTTAAACCTATAGAGAAAACGTAATATTGACGTGACATTTTGACTAATATTAGTCACGTATTTGTTCCAGCTTAGCCTGTCATCAATGTATAGACCCAGATCTTGTACATGAGAAGATAGATTTATTTGTGTAATGTAATTAAATTAGTATAGATTGGCTGAGGCATTTTCGGTCTAGGTGAGGTTAGGTTATCTTGGGTCGCATGAAATGGTCCCACCAGGGCTGCGAAGCAATCTCCCCCGACCGGGAGGAATCCCGCAGCCCTAGAGTCGGGCAGTCGAGGATCGCCATCGGTTTTAGTGGGTAGGTCGGGGCGCAATTTACCATCTCTACGCGCCCCGGAGTCTTACACAACCCGGCCAGATCCCAACGGCCAATGGTCAATCCAGGTTGTTGTATCCATGAGGATCAACGACGTAAAAAAAACAAAGAAAGGGACGAAATGGTCAATCCAGGTTGTAGGGGCAATTTGTGGCTGTCAGACCTAGGCGTCTCTTATTCTTCTGTTGCAAGTCTACATGTGCGGTGGTGATCATGTATGCACCATCAGGTGACTCAATTACCCAGTTTCCCTCCCTCAGCAGCAGCTGGATGCGTCAAGCCGAAGGCAGGGCGCTATGGCGCTCTTTAGGGGAGGCATATGTCCAGCAGTGGACTAGAGTGAGCTGATGATGATGCTGACAGATGCAGACGCCAATCCAATTGGGAAAATCTTTCGGGGTAAGTCTTCCATTATTTCGGATAAAATTGAAAATAACTAAAACAGAAAGATTTTATTTCTCTGATTATTTTTTTATTAAGTTTTTTTTAAAATATCCAATCCATAGATGACTGATGACTGACATGATCCTCCTCCAGTTACCTAAGAGTTAATTAGTCTATTGTACCACGCTGGCCTAGGGTTTCGTATCAAGTTTTCCTTCTCTTGCCGTATTCGGTCTTTTTTTCCTTCTGTCGGCTCTTGCGACACCCTCAGGATGGAATGGGATGTTGATACTTCGTATTCGAAATCCGTCACCACACGAATACCTAGTTATAGTTAATTCCTAGGATACTTAAAAGGTATAACAAAAGATGTCAAGTCCAGTTCTGAGACCTCGCTGATGTAAGTTCGATTCTGAATATGTACGGGCGTAATCATGACATAAACTAGTACATAAAATGAATTTGAGACCATTCCATGGAGACTGAAAACGAATGAGCTTGTTTTTGGTCGCTCTAACTTCGCATATACTTTTTGTGGTTGTTAATTACAGCTAATTTGTCTATGAATGTTATAATGTAGAGCCCATTAATTGGAATCTGTAGAGCCTTTTTTGTAGGAATAGTAATACAAGTGGTGGAGTTAAAATTCCAGAATACTTACATTGTTTTTTATACTGCCGTCATTAGAGGTGAATTTTTCGAGTCTGTGATTAGTTTTAAACACAGTTTCAATATTTCCTACTGTTACATTAGCTCCAAAGTATTCGGGCTCTACGCGAGATACCGTGCCTGTACCGTCTTTCCAGAGACCCCTAGTTGTACCGAAGTAATAAAATAGAGCTGAATTTAATTATTTAAGTATAAGGAGCAGTAACTTCTATGGATGCTGACAGATGCAGACGCCAATCCAATTGGGAAAATCTTTCGGGGTAAGTCTTCCATTATTTCGGATAAAATTGAAAATAACTAAAACAGAAAGATTTTATTTCTCTGATTATTTTTTTATTAAGTTTTTTTTAAAATATCCAATCCATAGATGACTGATGACTGACATGATCCTCCTCCAGTTACCTAAGAGTTAATTAGTCTATTGTACCACGCTGGCCTAGGGTTTCGTATCAAGTTTTCCTTCTCTTGCCGTATTCGGTCTTTTTTTCCTTCTGTCGGCTCTTGCGACACCCTCAGGATGGAATGGGATGTTGATACTTCGTATTCGAAATCCGTCACCACACGAATACCTAGTTATAGTTAATTCCTAGGATACTTAAAAGGTATAACAAAAGATGTCAAGTCCAGTTCTGAGACCTCGCTGATGTAAGTTCGATTCTGAATATGTACGGGCGTAATCATGACATAAACTAGTACATAAAATGAATTTGAGACCATTCCATGGAGACTGAAAACGAATGAGCTTGTTTTTGGTCGCTCTAACTTCGCATATACTTTTTGTGGTTGTTAATTACAGCTAATTTGTCTATGAATGTTATAATGTAGAGCCCATTAATTGGAATCTGTAGAGCCTTTTTTGTAGGAATAGTAATACAAGTGGTGGAGTTAAAATTCCAGAATACTTACATTGTTTTTTATACTGCCGTCATTAGAGGTGAATTTTTCGAGTCTGTGATTAGTTTTAAACACAGTTTCAATATTTCCTACTGTTACATTAGCTCCAAAGTATTCGGGCTCTACGCGAGATACCGTGCCTGTACCGTCTTTCCAGAGACCCCTAGTTGTACCGAAGTAATAAAATAGAGCTGAATTTAATTATTTAAGTATAAGGAGCAGTAACTTCTATGGATTTTGAATACATAGTATCACCACCCCCTTCCATCCATAGGGTGTGGTAAGAGCCGACAAAAGGATATGTCAAGGGCCATAACCTAGAAGAGCAAGAGAACCCTTTTTTTTGTTGCCCGGAGTAAAATCCTTTATGGACTTCCCGTCAGCCTGAGGATGGCCGACGGGGGTGTGTGGGAATCTCCTTCAGAGTGGAGGCATACCCACTAAACATCTCCGGGGTGTTCCTTCTCAGGGTTTTAGGTGCAGCGCCGTGGGAACGATAGTAAGAGTACTGCCTTACCACATTGCAGTAACCAGAGGCTTTGAATCCTCGTACGACTCTTGCTCAGACTGAGCATTACAAATCGGGAGCGTGTTCGCTCCATCGGCGTCTCGCCAGGAACACGTGGCGAGACGCCGGGTCTCTCGGGGTCTCTTACTCCGATGGGTGAGAGATTTCGAGCAAGAGAACCCTGTGCCCACCCGTCTGGCCAGCGTGGCGTAGGCTAATTACCTCTAATGGGAGGAGACCCGACTCAGCAGTGGGTAGTTTAGGGCTGAGTAGTAGATGTTGCTAAATAAGGTAACAATTAATTTTATACCTTAAATTTTCAATATAATAATTTTCAGAACAGAATATCAATTGAAACGTCACAACCATGAACTGCCATTGTTCTAGTCAGTTTACATTGAGTTTTGATTGATTGACATTGACTTACATTTTCCACGAACCAAAATATTGCGTTTAAATTGGTGGCTGTTTAGTGACTGATTAAGACGGGAAGGTGGATTAAGGATGGCTAATTCTTAGTTCATTCTTATAGAGACTCGCTGTTTCCCGCAATAATAGTTGCTTTTAAATAGTTATTACTTTTGTTTTTTGTTTTATAACAGTTTTACAAACATGAATTTTAAAAACGAGATGAGACCCAGACTCAGACCAAGTGCCTCTGGTTTACACAAAGACACTTGCCTGAATGCAGGTCAGTGTTTGCAAATATGTTTCACTGCTTCAATTTCAATGCAGAATACACAATGTCACTAACCCATTCTGTCTTGAGGGTGTCGTAAGCGGCGACTAAAATATCGCAAGGGGCAGATAACCTAGCCGAAAGAGAAGGAAAACTTGATACAAACCCTGTAGCAACCCGTCTTGCCTGCGTGGCACAGTAGGCTAATTTCCCTCCATGATTCGGAGGAGGCCAGACTCATTAGTGGGTCATTTATGGGCTGAAACGACGATTTATAAATTAATTTATAAATTAATATTATATTACTAACATTAGTAGGAGTAGGATAACATAAATCATAAAAATACAAAACAGCAATGATATAAGCATAAATCGGCATGTATGATGGGAAGTTTAAGTTATTAACCCATAAATGGATATTGAAGACCTTGTGGTAGCTTAAACGTGGTTTTGCCTTTTTCATTGACTACGCAGCTCTTTAACACTGGCTCCTTATTATACGTGAAGAAACAACTTTGTACCCAATTATTTACGAAAATTGTGTGGACGAAATAGTATGAAATTTCCTACACATATAGTTCATGTAGAGGAGGAGTATTTATGTTCACACAAACACAAACACAAACCCTATCTTCCTATTCTACTAGCATTTTATTTATACAATCCATTTATAATTATTATTCCATTTTACTATACCTATTATATTTTACTATTGGTACTAACATGTTATTTATAATGATAACCGAAGTACTCTAATAATTTTGAATGATTATAATATTAGTTTAAAAAATAACCATCTAATAATATTATTACATTGATACTGTCTGGAACACTGTACCCACCCATCACAATTGGGCGTTGATAGCTATATCCGTTTCTATTCTAAGTTAGTTATTATCATTTGTAAAAGTTCCCAATAAAGATTTATCTTATCTTATGTTAATCACCCCTGGTGACCACAAATTTACATAAAATATCCTAAAAATGCCCCGACTATTCTCTCAACCCACAGATTATCTTTTTGTAATGATAATTTTGTAATTATTAAAGTAAGTACGTTTTTGAAAAGTCGACATATTCAACCAAAATAAGGGCCTGTCTTCGGCAGGGGTGCTTCAATTGACGCGAGCGATGTCGAGTGGCTGAGGATTTAATTGATCCCATCTGAAGTGCGCTGGTGTTAATTAACGGTGACTCCCAAAGGGAACGTGTTTGTCAATGAATGTTTGCTTTTGCGTTCTACACACGCGTTGCTAATCCACTAGCTAAAATCATTTTTTTTTGTTCAGAAACCTTCGTGGTCTCTTGCACACCACTTTGCTGAAGATCATCACATGATCAAATGCATAGTTTACGATTCTGTAAAGGACATACAGAAAAACATTCATTTTTATCTAAAAGAGAAAGAAGAAGAACATGTTGTAAATAGTTCAGTTGACAATGTAGAACGCATTTGATCTTTGTGTTATGCAATATCTGACACTGCTGCTGCTGCTTCGCTTTGCTGCGCTTCGGTGTACCGGCAGCCTTATGCGGTTTGAATTTTAAATTGACGTTATACTAAAAATCACTTTAAAGCTTTTTACTTCATAATGGCACCTGACTGAGTTAAGGCAAGTGAATTCACAACAACTTCTGTATTGGTAGTAGTTGGCCCAATTATGTTAGACTGGTGACACAACCAAACAAGAATTATATTGAGAAACTAGCTTTTGCGCGCGGCTTCGCCCGCGTGGGCTTCGAAAACGTGCATATTTTTTATGAACATAAAATCGGTTATTGTGACTAAACTATGATAGTTAGATATGTGCTCTCGCTGGACTTTTTTGTAGATCTTTATAAGACCTACAAACTCGTAGTACATCATTTTGTTCTATTGTCAAACATACAAAATCGTACGTTGTACAAAATCGAAATTTTCATACGGATCCCTAATTCTTTTGAAAATATAATATAGCCTATAACCTTCCTCGATAAATGGACTATCTAACACTGAAAGATTTTTTGAAATCGGTCCAGTAGTTCCTGAGATTAGCGCGTTCAAACAAACAAACAAACAAACTCTGCAGCTTTATATATTAGTATAGAGTAAGTATAGATATATCTAAAATGATCTAATATACTGTGTAGGCTTTTAGTCCGTACTACACCCCTGCTCTGTAATGGTGAAAAGTGATAAACCAGCAAAAGTTGTAAAAACTCTTTCGCGGATAATTCACTTGCGTTAACTCAGGCAGGTGGCAGTGTGGAGCAAAAAGCTTTTAGGTGACTTGGGCATAAAGTCAATTTTAAATCCAAACGGCAAAAGTCTGGAAGTTTATTCCGGGTTTTGATGGACACACTGTTATCGCAATTAAAGTTTTTTCTTTCTTTAGTGATAATAATATCATAATAATATGTCCTGTGGCCCCGATCACCAAAGTACTGTATCCGTGTGGTGACGAATTTGGAATACATAGTGTCACAACCTCCTTCCATACTGAGGGTGTCATAAGAGCCGACAAAAGAATATTTCAAGTCCGATAACCTAGCCGCAAGGGAAGCAAAACTTGACACGAAACCCCTTTTTTTAATTATGTCGGCCGGGCCCACCTTATTTGGGACTCAGAGGCGCGTAGGACTCAGATTCACTCCCCGATAGGAGAGCATGCTCCGGAACCCTTTTTTTTACGTCGGTGATCCTCATGGATACCCGGCCGTTGGGAATTGGCCGGGGTATGTGAGACTCCGGGGCGCGTATAGTAGTAAATTGTGCCCCGACCTACCCACTAAAACCGACGGCGATTCTTGACTGCCCAGGCCAGGGCCACGGGATTCACTCCTATTGCAGAGAGCATGCTCCGCGAACCTGGGGGCCTTGGCCCGCCTCTTAGTGTAGCATGCTCCGGAACCCTGGGTAACTACTGACACGAAACCCTGTGGGTGGCACAGTCTGGCCAGCGTGGCACTGTAAGCTAATTACTCCCTGTGCCGTCTGCACATACAGCAGAATACGTATTTGGTGTTGTTATGAATTCCGGAGTCAGCCTAGAGAATTAATAAAGAAATTGTACCTATACAGTTGGTATTACACAGTTGCACAGACAAGTCGTATCATTCAACCTTCCTCCCGACGTGACTAACTAGCCTCGAAGAGTCGCTACACTCCCCATGTAATGGGAGGAGGACCGAGTCAGTACTGGGTAGTTTATGGGCTGAGTAGATACTGAGTGACACGGTTAGCGCAGTGGTTGAGCGATCGACTGCTGCGCAGCATGTCCCGGGTTCGATCCCCGCACGGAAGAAATATTTGTACGACCTACAAGTATTTGTTCCGGGTCTGGGTGTTTTCTATCTATAATATGTATGTATTTACAAAAAAATATATATACATATATAAGTAGTTTATCATCCATCTCGTTACCATAACAAGCATTAAGTTGCTTAGCTTGGGACGAGATGGCGTTGTGTGAAATGTCCAATAATATTTATTATTTATTTATTTATATACTACTAGATAGTAGTAGCTCAATTACTAGCTATTACTTGCAGTATGCGTCTGTATTCGACTTTATAGCAATTTAGTTATTTTTTCGCTGGTTAAGTCGCTAGGTCAAACTTTAACACGATATAATCTGAAACGTAAGGAAAAAAAACCGATCAGAACCGTCAAGAAATCATTTCCTGCAATGTGCAAAGATCGTGAAAACCTAAGTCATCATTACGATATAACTATTTAGCCTTGCAGCAGAAAACTGAATTTATTTTAGTAATAACTAGTGGCCCGCTCCGGCTTCGCCCGTGCTAAGCGGGGGTGGGTTTTACATATAAACCTTCCCCTTGAATCACTCTATCTATTAAAAAAAACCGCTTCAAAATCCGTTGCGTAGGTTTAAAGATTTATGCATACATAGGGACGGACAGAAGAATGCGACTTTGTTTTATACTACGAGTATGTAGTGATGAGAACACTTGACAACGAGGCTCGTGGCAGGCACAGAGAGAGAGCGGCCAGCCCTAAAAAATATAATTTCTTAAAATTAAAATGTTGGTGTTGCCAACACAAGTTTCAGTACGAAGGATAATGTAGACAATATTTAAAACTACAATTCTCTACTACTTCCATCATTTTTGTGTTCCATAATTAGTTTCGTAAATTTATTGTTTTTCAGGAATGTTTTATTTAATACGAATCCCCTGAACTAGGTATCTGTACCCTGCACTACCTGTATCGAGGGGGCTGTACAAACATGTATTTAAAGAACACAAATGACTCGGAGCAAGTGCCTCTAGTTTACACAAAGACACTTGTCAGACCTGGAATCTGAGCCCTAGACCAACACGGAAGCCCTGTGTTATCGTATTAATAAATAATAATAAATAAATATCCTTGGACATTTCACACAACGCCATCTCGTCCCAAGCTAAGCAACTTAATGCTTGTGTTATGGTAACGAGATGGATGATAAACTACATATATATACTTTTTTTTTTTTTGCAAATACATACATATTATAGATAGAAATGACACCCAGACTCCGAGCCAGTGCCTCTGGTTTAGACAAAGACACTTGCCCGACCCCGGAATCGAACCCGGGACCCGTTGATCCAAAGGCGGCACATCTAACCACTAGACCAACGAGGCAGTCAAAATATTGTTATATAAATTACGTTTTAATGTACCTGGAAAAACATCTATTTGATACTAGCTGACCCGGCAAACTTCGTATCGCCTCAGATTCAATAAATAAAAAAACACTTTCCCTGGACTTCCACAAATATTTCAAGACCAAAATTAGCCAAATCGGTCCATCCGTTCTCGTGTTTTAGTGAGACTAACGATCAACAATTCATTTTTATTTACAAGAAGAAGAAGAAGATAAGATAGATGACGTTGACAAATATATAGAATATGTATAGTTAAATTCTTCTCACGCATATTGTGTAAATAAATTTCTTAAAGAAAAGCCTAACGCCACGATTAATGAAGGCAGCATTTCCCAATAAGGGCTATTCGGAAATTAATGTTGCGGCGATACATACACGTGGTTTCGACAGGTACCATTTAATATAAACGAACCATGCGCCGTAGTAGATTAAACCTATGTATAGTACGAGTATACATCGCTAATTTGTAATAACCAAAAAAACGCGTAATTTATTAGGCCTTTAGATCGTAAATATTTTGTCTAAACTTGGAAAAAGGTATAACACGTAAAAGTTTGGCATAAAATCATGGCCACAGCCTTCCCTTTTTTTTTGTGTAATCATTTTATACTATTTTCTTCCTTAGATTTGACTCTTCCATAAAGACCGAATTTTTCTGGTAATAAAAAAAATTAAAGAAATGATATTCTAAATCCATACAGGACATATTTAGTCAGAAAAATTAATTATTCATTCGGCAAAACGTCAGGAAATTAACCTCGCGAGGCTCTGGGTTTAGGAGACTAGACGCAACAAGTTGTATTTATTGATAGTGGAGAATACGATGAGCCGTTCTCGTGTAACTGCGCAAGACTCAAAGTCAAAAGACAAAGTCAAAAGAAAAAAAGAACTATCAAAAAAATCACATGTAAGACAGTGAACATAATTATATATATGTTCATATGAGCATGAAAACTTATTTACATAAGTGATGTAACGATTTGTCGTTGCTTTTGTTCTTGATTAAAGAAGATGGTCTGCAGTTGAAGCGTGTAGGGAGTTGCCAGTTTTCATGGAAAATATTTACGGACTATAGCTGGCAGAGCATCGTTCTTGGAAATTAGTGCCGTTGTCGTGATCCAAAGATATCCACACGATCGATATGGATACTCAAGGATAAAAAATGCTTAAATCGCATCCTTCAAGTGGAAAGAAAACTTAACACGTTACACATCTATACACCGACAATCATCGATGGACATATACACTACATGCAATTATAGCAATCCATTTCACCTGTAATTTTATATACTGTAATAAATTTTAATATATCTGCCTGTCTGCTCCGAACTTATTCAATTTATCGTAAGTGAATTTATACGGGTTTTATACGACTGTCATCATCATCATCTTTGCGAGGTATCCCGGTTGCAGCCCAAACTCTCGCTTCGGCGCCCGGGGTCCGCTTTCCGAATTTTTCCTCTCCACTTCGCACGGTCTTCAGCCCTGGTAGTGAGTCCATTGGTACGCATATCACCCTTTACGACGTCAAGCCAGCACTTTTTGGGTCTACCCCTCCTTCCGGGCCCGGCGGATGCGGCATGGGGTTTATACGACTGTGTTGGGACGTATTTACCAACAAAAGGAAATGACAAGGCCGGTAAGCTAGCCGCAAGTGCTAGCACATGCCAATGGGTCTGGCCAGCGTGGTGCAGTTGGCTAATTACCCTCCATACAGTCAGAGCCCGACTCGGCAGTTTGTCATCTATTGGCTGAGCAGTACCTACTCAGATAAACTTTAAAAAAAAAATTGAAGATACATTTTATTAAACAACAAATAACTTGCGCAGTTCGCTCGACCTAATTTCTATTTCTATTTCTCTGTTTATTTATTTTTTTGCAATGATAATATAATTTCTATAATAATGTTATGAGCAAATCATCATCATCATCATCATCATCATCAGCCCACACTAGTCCACTGCTGGACATAGGCCTCCCCTAAAGAGCGCCATAGCGCCCTATCTTCAGCTTGACGCATCCAGCTGCTGCCCGCAACCTTTCGCAGATCGTCGCTCCATCTAGCAGAGGGCCTTCCCACACTACGCTTGCCGATTCGCGGTCTCCACTCAAGAACTCGTCTACCCCAGCGGTGGCCGGTTCTTCTACAGATATGACCAGCCCACTGCCACTTCAGTCTGCTAATTCTCTGAGCTATGTCGGTGACCTTGGTTCTCTGTCGGATAGTCTCGTTACGGAGCCTATTTTTCAGAGAAACTCCAAGCATAGCTCGCTCCATAGCACGCTGAGCGACTTTAAATTGGTGGACTAGTCTCACCGTGAGCAAATAGTGATCGTTTAAACAAAATCATTTTAAGTCGTAATTAGCGAAGCATTAATTTTAAGAATTCATGTGCGATTTTAAGAATTCGTTCATTAGCGATTTCATGTTATGTTTTTGTTAAGTATGTGCCCGCAAAAGCAATATGTAATTTTTTTTTGTAGTCAGGTCTGGGCTGTAAACCAGCGCTGGGTGAAGCTGTGCCAAGTGCAGCTCCCTCAGCATTTGCAGAGATTTTATTTTCTGTAATTATTTAAATGTATGTACAAAATTAAGTGGCAATAAAGAAATCTATCTATCTATCAGTATATGTTTATGTTGTAAAAACTCGCAATGATGTATGAAGTAATAACTTTTACGAAACTATGCGAATTATACACTCCCAAACGGGATCTGTAAATAACAATCAAAGATGGGGGAAAAGGTTGCCATAAACTATCTTCGAACATCTTTATCAGGGGATCCTCACGCACTGGAGATTATCTGCAGACCGCATCTCGAGCTATTACCGTGGGTATCACTGTCATAAATCGAGATCGTAGGCTTTTATCCCCAAATCTGCCCCAATTTATCGTTATTAGCGCGGTTGTCGGCCATAAAGTATCGTATCTGTAACGCCCGTCATCGCTGGTATTTATGTACTTACCGTGATTTCCTCTGTAGATAAAATATGCGTGCATTTGTAAAAAAGTATTGGGCACTAGCTGCGTGCTGCGGCTTCGACCATGTGGTGATCGAAAATGTGATAATGTTGATGGAAAGTATATTTTGATGTAGTGTAAAATACAAAGTTTATCTACTTTAACTATCAGATGCAATTAAAGTTTTTTATTGAAGTGAAATCTTCTTCAGCGACTTTGAGCACAATTGACAAACTCGCGTAGAGTAGGAGAGGAAGTAATATAATAATATTAAATAATTGTAACAGTTCTGAAGTGTTAAATTGTTTATTTCTATTAATTTGTATTTTTTGTGTACGATAGCGCTAAGAATAAATATTGTATTGGTCCACATAAAGTACTAACTTTTAAACTGATAACTAAAGCAATTGGTGCGAAATTATTCCCTTACCATCCCAATATATCCAAATATCAGTTTGTTATTACTACCAAATGTGCGTTAGAAATAAATAACCAATTTGTATTGTATTTATGTTTCACTATTTTCGCTATAATTATTTTGCTTACACCTAAAAGATAAGTAACACGTTGTTTGTATTACTATTTAAGAAAAAAAATTCCATTAAACTATATGTTTAATAAAATATTTTTAGGACGACATTTTTTATAGTTCCATCATTCCGAAAATTTTTAATATGTACGGTCCTATATTTCTGCGATAGCAATTTTTTATGAATTTGTTTAACACGTGATCTTTATATCCACACGAGTTAGAAGTATTATTCTTTAATTAAAAGTATAGTGTTTTTTTCGGTGAATTACAGTTCGTCATAAGAAAATACTAACTATACGTTATATCTAAGAAGAATTAACGTAAAACAAAGCAAAGGTTTCTGTTTAGGCATAAACAAATTTCAGTACGAAGGATAATGTAGACAATATTTAATTAAATTTCTCTACTACTTCCATCATTTTTGTGTTCCTTAATTAGTTTCGTAAATTCATTGTTTTTTAAGAATGTTTTATTGAATACGAATCCCCTGAACTAGGTACCTATCTATACCCTGCATTACCTGTATCGCGGGGGCTGTTTACAAACATGTATTTAAAGCCAGCAATATACGTTGGCCTAGCATTGCCGAGTGAATGCCAATACCAACGTATAGACGGTATATTTGCATTGTCTGGCCATCGCTCGGTGTCGCTCGCCTAGTTGGTTTCGATACACTTGCCCAACGTGTAGGCAGTAGCACTTGCCTTGTATGAAATTGCCTACGCTCGCGTTGGCCTAAGCTCGGCCAGCGTGTATTGCTGTCATAAAGAACACAAATAACTCGGAGCAAGTGCCTCTGGTTTACACAAAGACATAAATTCTTGTTTCTAGGAGACATGTTTATCTAAAAATAAAACAGACTAGTTTGATACACCATTAATAGCTCAAGAACCATACCAGTAAAACTAAAAGGCTTTTATAGACCACAATTCTCATGTTCCCGTTGGACCGAGTGCACAAAACGTGTAACAGATAAACGTTTATCTGTATCGACATTTATGCCCGCAGCAGACAGGCAACACGATATCACAGGCACAAATGGATTACACAAATACCAGTGCGTAGCTTTTATTTGCACATCAGATTACACATTGGTATTTATTTGCATGTGGTGACGGATTTAGAATACATACAGTCACCAGCACGTACTATTCTGAGGGTGTCGTAATATTAAAACAAAATGCTTTTTAATTGAATAGTTATTGTTACGAATGCTTTCAAATAGAAAAAATTATAAATGATAACACAAAAATTAAAAATAGTTATTTATTTAGTTCTTTCAACGGTTCGGAAAGTCACAGAGAAGAGCCAGCAAGAAGCTCCATGGTTGCTCTTTTAAATAAAAGGGTTATAATTATGGTGGTACAAACAAGTCTGAGAGGCAACTAAAAGAAGGAAAACTTGAAACAAAATCTGTGCCAACCCGTCTGGCCAGCGGGGCACAGTAGGCTCTCTCCTTGGGTTTGGACGCCTGACTCAGTAATAGGTAATTTATGGGCTGAAACTACATATGTGTAATTTGTTGGGATAATAATTTTTTTTCAGCCAATAGATGTCCACTGCTGGACTTAGGCCTCCCCCACGGATCTCCACAAAGGCCGATCCTGGGCCACCCGCATCCATCGTTTTCCAGCGACATTAACCTGGTCGTCAGTCCACCGTGTGGCAGGCCTACCAGCACTGCGCCTTCCGGAACGCGGTCGCCACTCGAGGATTTTTCTGCCCCATCGGGCGTCGGTCCTGCGAGCTATTTGCCCTGCCCACTGTCATTTAAGTTTGGCAATTCTGTGGGCTATGTCAGTGACCCTGGTTGGGATAATAATACAGATAAAATGGTTATGTACGCGTTTTTAAATTTAGAACAGTGTCCATTCACACACACAGTGACGAACAATCTGAGTATGAGATTTCATTTTGAGAGTGTCATACGAGGTACAAGAGTATCCTTTTCCTTTGCTGTTGCAGTCGGCTTAGCGATCAGGTTGACTTGGTTTTTTTGCGAAGCAGAGCGTTCACTACTACTGTTACTCAACCCATACATGACCCAGTGCCAGGGCCTCCTGCAATTACATGGAGGGTAATTAACCTACTGTACATGCTGGCCAGATGGGTTGGCAAAGAGTTGTATTCTAAATACGTCAACCACACGGACCCGAGCGTTTCCTGTCTGACTGTTTTAAAACCAAATACTTTTATCCCGTGGTGATGGATTTATAGAGTGTCATCACCTCATTTCACCCTAAGGGTGTCGAAAGAGCCGGCAAAAGGAAATGACAAAGCTAGTCGCAAGAGAAGGATAACTTGATACGAAACACTGCACCATCCCGTCTGGCCAGCGTGGCACAGTAGGCTAGTTACCCTCCATCTAACTGGAGGAGGCCTGACTCAGCGGTGGGTCATCTATGGGCTGAATAATAGTATTTCGGAACTATAGTTAAATGATTCTTTATACAACACTACCATTCATAGATCGTGTACCTATGCTACAACTATTGTACATGAAGTGTATGTGTAGAAATTAAGGGTATGAAATAAGAGATATACTTGAAATATGAACAATTTATTAGTAAACAAATATGTTATTGTATCAGGACGTACAGGGCCAGGGCCAGAACCCAAGCCTGGTTAGACGAATACGAGGAGCTCCCCTGATGTAACTCCGCCAGACTTTCACCTGATGGTAATGAGAAAAAGATTAGGCTACTAGAATAGTCTTACAGTTCAAAATCGGACTATACTCAGCATAGGTCGTCTTTTCAGCCCATGAGTGAGTCGAGCCTCCTCCAATTTCATGGAGGGAAATTAACCAGCTGGACGCTGGCAAGAAAGATTGACACAGGGTTTGTATCAAGTTTTCCTTCTCTTGCGTGATCTGCCTCTTGCGGTCCCTTATTCGCCTCTTACGACACCCTCGGGGTGGTATGGGTTGGTCACACTGTGTATTCTAAATCTGTCACTACATGGACTATCTGCCAGATAATATTTACCGGTTTCTTGCCTTTTTTTGTTTTTACCGACATATATTTGAAGTCTTTGGCATTTTCGCGATTATAATGGCATATGCAAGAGTCTGTGGGTAGGGCACGGGTTAAAAAAAACTAATTTAGTGAACATAAATGTAGGATGATCGTCGACTAGGCACGCCCTCTGAAAGTCGCAACCCGTCGGGGCGCCACATTAGAATGCGGCCCATACACGTCTCGTTTGGGCGCTACATGTCAGGAACCTGAACTAGACGTGTAGGGTAAAACCGAGATAGATGCCCCAGTGGGATAGATGCCCCATATTCTAAAAACCTAACTTCGCGAACTCGTGACTTAGAGTTAATTATATAAGTAGGAGCCATAGTCACCCCATACCTTAGTTACCCATGGACAGTCGTGTAGGAGGTTGCGTTTTGATCGTGTATGTAAGTATCTGCGCGGCGACATTCACGAACACGTCAAAGTTTGAAACGTTAGTATTCTGTGTTGTATAACTTTATAATTATTAATAAATTCCGTTATATTTTTTCTTAAGTCGATATACTGGTTCATTAAGTCTGCATTTAGGTGTAAATAATTGCTATTTAGTTTATTATAATATTTAAAAAATACTTAGGCATCTATCCCTATCACAAAGGATAGTTGCCTTGATTTTTCAAGGTATAGGTGCCCTTAGGGGCATCTATCCCTCCATAAACTGCTATTTAAGATTATAGTACAACTATGTCACACAACGGAAGGATAACCTTAAAGATACAAGTAAAATAGGATTTGCATTGAATGTTTTGAAAGAAAAAATACGAAATCGTTATCCAACAGGATCTGAATCTGGAATGAATCTGTACACTTTTCAGACATTATTACAGAATTTAAGTAAAACTCTTTGTAGAAACAATTAAGAATTTCTATTTTTACATATTGTATATTCTTTATTCATTTTTTTTACATAATATTTATAAAAAATAGAAAAACATTTTTTTAAATATTATATAAAATAAAAGAATTTCTATTATTGTTAAATATATAAAATGCTTATAAAATTTAATTCAACAAAGAACATGATAATGCTTGTTGAAACTTAATAATTTATATTTTAATTAAACAAACGCTGTAAAAAATAATTATGGGTAATAACAATACACTAGTAATAAAAAAAATACTTTTCATTATTAAGACCCATGTTTCGTTTTAGGATTAGAAATACCTAACGTTTGGGCTAGGCTTTTACTTACACGGTAAAAAGAACATCTCATATCATATCATATCATATCCTGCACTGCAGGCATCTATCCTTCTCAGTATTTTCATGGTGGGGCAACTATCCATACAGGTAGGCATCTATCCTCAAAAAAGACATTCTACGAAAAGCCAATTTGTGCAAAATCTGTATTTGATAGGTTAAATATTAATAATAATAATTCAGCATAAAGGATTGGGCTAGCTACATTCGCAGAAATTATTCGTATAAAACACATAGATCAAGAAATGGGTGGCTTTTTCTAAAAGTAGGGCATCTATCCCGGTTTTACCCTATGTACGTGTACGCTAGGGTTTTACTGGGTGGCCGCAGTCCCTTATAACCACCGACCACACCCCCGAGCGGTAGCAGTATGCATGAAGCATTTCCCTAAGGTGTACAGGCGCTTCTAGCTAGTCGGAGGATGCGGTCTGCATACGATAGTACGTAATGGAGATATATGGGGGAGGCATATGTTTAGCAGTGGATGTCTGTGGCTGATAGATAAATAGTTTATTCTTGCTCAGAATTATTCTGTGATGTACAGAATAATTCTGAGCAAGAAAACAAAAGTACAGTCTTCGCCAAACTTTATGGCCGCTCCGAACCTAGCCGCATTACGCCGCGCAGAACACTAAATCAGGTATCAGCGGGAAGTATCCGGGGCGTGGAGGCAGGACACGCCCGCGGGCGCCGTCTTCCATCCGCAAGCGTCCTCGCCTCCCGCACATTAGTGTGAGTGGGCTACGTTCGTATTGGTTATGAAATGCATGATGCGCAAGTTCGTACCGACGCGACGGCTACATTCAGAGCGGCCGTAAATATTGGCGAGAACTGTACATTTATGAACACGTTCGTCAAATGTTTTCCGATACTTCGAATATAAATGTGTTCCAGCAGCTCTGGCATCTTGGATAACTGGGTGACATTACCTTTGATGACATGTAGAGTAACGTGTGCGGGGGCTGGTGCTGGTGGCGGGCCACGGGCTACGGCGCAGGTGTACCGACCAGCGTCATCATTTCGGACGCGTGCTACTCTTAGCACTGAGTTGGCACCATTCGAACCAAACTCTGTTCGCACGCTGTTGGAAAGAAGTAGTTTATTAATGAGCACCTTTGTTGAGCCATGTGGTGACGGATTTAGAATACATAGTGTCACCACCCGTTCCATCCTGAATGTGTCGTAAGAGCCGACAAAAGGAAATGACAAGGCCGAAAACCTAGCCGCAAGAGAAGGAAAACTTAAAACGAAACCCTCTGCCAACCCGTCTGGCCAGGGTGGCACGCTAGTCTAATTACCCACCCTGTAA
Source organism: Clostera curtula (assembly GCA_905475355.2). NCBI lineage: Eukaryota > Metazoa > Arthropoda > Insecta > Lepidoptera > Notodontidae > Clostera > Clostera curtula. The sequence goes on along the minus strand of FR997797.1, from coordinate 17,764,355 downwards.
TGAGAGGACGCCTGAACCAGCAATTCAGATCCGCATAATGCTGAACAGAATAATATATGATTTATTGTTTTAATCGATTCTGAGGTTTACAATAAAATTACCAGCTGAGAAGATCTGGTGGAAACACCTCAGAGGACTTGACCTTTTTCCGCCATTTCTTTATTTTTTAAACGTGTCTTTAACATTTTTTATTCTTGAGCGTATACCGAATGGGCTTACGTGACGACACAACTACCCTTAGCGCGTGCGCATTGCGAAATGCATGTGCCCTCACCAACGACTCCGTGCTGCTCACAACTCATTGAAAAAGCTCCCTTAAATATAGAGCGTGGGACTTTAAGGGGCCAATTTTCTAACGTGAGTACAAACGGTTTCTGATATAAAAATACCTTTAACAAAATAAATGATTTGTAGCAAACTGTTCTTGAAGTTGGTTCCAACTCTGATGGGCTTATGATTATGACATATTTGTAAAGTTACAACAAAAGATTTTGCGTGTGTATTTCTTACACAGATATTCTTGCAAGACATTTTTTTCATTGATTTTTGATAATATGACGTGTGTATTTCTTACACAGATATTCTTGCAAGACATTCTTTTAATTGATTTTTGATAAGATGACGTGTGTATTTCTTACACAGATATTCTTGCAAGACATTCTTTTAATTGATTTTTGAAGATGACGTGTGTATTTCTTACACAGATATTCTTGTAAGGCATCAGTGATCACATTCTAATAATTTATTTTTGTTAAAATGAACGAGAACACTATGATTTTCTTCCTTTTACACTTAATATAAATCTATGTATAGGTAATACACGCTGGAGCGATTTGATAAAAACATCAAGGAATAAAATTAGTCCAGCGAGCCTAGCAAAGAAGTTTGGTATAGAGGTATAGAGGCTACGAGTCTTCGTTTCAACCCATAAATGCCCCACTACAGAGTCGGACCTCCTCCGAATTCATGGAGTGAATATAGCCTACTGGGCCGCGCTGGAAAGACAGGTTAGCACAGGGTTTGTATTAAGTTTTCCTTCTCTTGCGGCAAGGTGCTCTGTCACTTGCATTTTTAGTCGCCTCTTAAGGGTCAGCGGCCACCAGCGGAGTGACGGCGAAGAGGCTATTTCAGTAACAATTTAATTTCAACCTAAAGTGCTTCAGAATACAACTATATTTGATACAACGAAATACAATGACGGCGAGCGACGCGCGGCGAGCGTATTCTAAATACACATGTATTCTGAAGCGTTTTTGGTTGAATTTAAACTGTAACTTAATATTGAGCGATCGACTGCCGCGCAGCATGTCGCGGGTTCGGTGCCCGCACGGAAGTAATATTTGTACGACCTACAAGTATTTGTTCCGGGTCTGGGTGTTTTTCTATCAATAATATGTATATATTTAAAAAAAAATGTATATAAGTAGTTTATCATCCATCTCGTTACCATAACACAAGCATTAAGTTGCTTAGCTTGGGACGAGATGGCGTTGTGTGAAATGTCCAAGGATATTTGTATATTTAGTCTCTTCCCCACCACTCAGTCCGTCGGCGCTGACCCTGAGACACCGTCAGGATAGTATAAGTTGGTGTCATTGTGTATTCTAAATCCGTTTCCACACGGACACTGGCGTGTAGCAAGTAAGACTAAATTAAAAGAAGATCATAAGGTTTCATTAACGCAACAGGATACCTGATTCCACCTCTAGTGGTATCGTCATTTAGTAGGTCATCCTTTCTGTACCAGAGAAGAGATGGGCCACCTTCCATCTTGAGGCCGTTGACCTCACAACGCAGAGCCACAGTGCTGCCTAGCTCGCAAACTTGCTCCGAGACCTCAGCACCCGCTCCGTCTACTATCCGCACTGACACTTCTGCAACAATTGCCGCACGTAATACTAATAAACACCAAGCCACAGAACGTATGGATGAATTCGTGTGAATGTAGATATGACGACCGATAGGTGTGTATGGAGACTACTGTCTATCATTTGTAATTTTAAACACTTATAACGATATATGAGAGTTTCGTGACAAAACTTACGTAATTAAAGTACTTTTTGGGTTTGAACACCTATCTTCAAACATAATGAACAAAAAGTAAAAAAAGTGAGTTGTTTTATTTTATAAAAAAAAATATTTTATGTATTTAGACCTCCAACTCGGAACCAATAATTATTAAGTCATCCAAACAAACTACTGAACCAATTTTGATAATATTTTTGGGAAAAATCTTTGGATCGACCTTTGAATCTCACTAATTATTACTTGTTATGCAATAAGCAGCCCGTGTTTTATTATACAAGGTATACTTTACTTTTTATTCCAATGACTATAGTTGGCAATGTTCAGCGTGCGTTAATATTCACCCTTCCATGTTCCAGTAATTCGATCAAATTAAAAAATGGCGAACGTGTTCTGTTTTTAAAATTAACTGAAGCTAAATACATCATATATATATAAAAATGAATGTTTGTCTCTATGCCCTTTATAGAATCATAAACTATGCATTTGATCATGTGATGATTTTCAGCAGAGTATTGTGCATGAGTCCACGAGGGTTGCTGAACAAAAATAAAATAAAAATGAATATTTGTGTCTTTCAAAATTATTTTAGTCTGTGGTTTAGAAACGCGCGCAAGATATAGCTGGTATTATAACCTATATAACCTGAGCGAGTATACCGTTTGCTTTAATTTAGGTAACAGTTTTTTTGGTTTCTACGTACCAGGGACTCTCAGGGTGACCCTTGCGGTGCGTGGAGGGTGTGCTGACAGCTGGCAGTCGTAGTACGCGGCGTCTGCCGGGCGCACCTCCTTCACCTCTAGTCGCCAAATGTCGGGGGGTATAAAACGGGCCGAATACCTGAATAAAATATGATTGTACATATTACGTACTATTCGAAAACCTTGGAACAAAAAAAAAAGAAAAAATCCTTGGAGTGCTATATTTTTGTGTAAACCGTTTTGCTTAATGAGATATGTTATTCGAAATTTCGAATTTGTTATGACTAAAATCAATAATTTTAACACCTAATTCTTAACTAGTATTATAACAAGAAAACAGGCTGTGATTTCAAACGGTTATTTTAGAATACTACAAAAAAAAAATCTTGCTCGTTCAATATCTGTGATACCTCGAATAAACACACCCATATTTTTGTTACTTACGCAGACTTAAAAAATTAAGTTCCGAAGTAAAAAAAGGCTTAAAACGAAACGGTTCCAGTTTACTGGTTTACCAAAAGGGTTTTAGAAACACGTATATAGGTGTAATAAAAATCTTACAGCCATCCAATCTCGGGCACAGAGCTTACCCAAAGGAGCCGTTATGTATGTGTTTGTATACATTTTCTATTATGAAATACGATGGAGAATGATATATATTTGTGATCCAACTTTTATTCACAAAATGTATGTTCTAGCTAGCTATCCCATAACCTCTGTAAGCCATGTTCCGCAATGTTTCTTGGGGTGTCTGTGCTTATTGATCTAGTTATAGTACTTTCGCCACCAGCTGATAACAAACATTTTAAGAAAAAACACGTTGTTTAAGGTTTCATCATATCAATAGTTCTATTGATCGATTTGTTAGTTGATTTGAAGTATGAGTGAGATATCAACGTTTTAATGAACCAATCAACTAGCAATTGTTATTATTATCCTACAAGCTTAGCAATCCGCGTTCCATAATGTTTCTTGGAAAATAATAAGAAGAAGAAAAAAGGAAATAATAATAAAAAAATTGTACACATCTATAACAGCAGTAATATCGACCCATTCTTTAAGGCGACACATCCTGTATGTATGGTATCATGTATGCGAGATACGTTATCGACTCCGGATAATTCGCCATAACATACAGAGACGCACTTAGGTCCAGCTAAAAGCTGTCACAATTGGCTCCCACCTAAGGCATTAGACGAAAGTCTTCCAATGTACCGGAAAAGCAATAAGTCAGCAAAGATAAAAGCATTTCCTTCCACGAGAAAAGCGTTCAGAAGCACTCTCAAACGTCAATGGCTCTAAAAGGCACATCAGGCGTAAAATTGAAGCGCCTTATTTCAAAGTATTAGGGGTTATATTGGAAGGTTGAAGTCATCGGTGGTCTTGATACAAGGGAAAGTCTATATGAAATAAAAAAAATTAGTTACTATTTGCTGTGTAATTTTACCTGTCATCTGCAGTGTATTGCTGTGTTCCCGTCGTTAAAAGCTCCATAGGTTGTTCATCGTTTTTTCGACGTACCCACGATACCTAACACAACAAAATTTATATGTCAGAAAGCAATAGCTTTTCTGTCTCGGCTAAAATATAATGCCCTTAACAGTTAGTAGTCGTAATAATTAATATGTATTTTTTTATTAATATGTCACCAACCCAGACTAAGCTGAGAGTGTCATAGGAGCCGACTAAATTAACTCAAGAGGCATACGGCACAGTAGGCTAATTACTTTCCAGCTAATTGGAGGAGGCCAAACTCAGCATAGTTCATCTATGGGCTCAGTAGTAGAAGTAAATATAAGCTTGCATTAGTTATTACCAGTTTATCGTGAAGTGCATCCACTTTGCAGTCTAAATGCGCTGTGGAGCCGACCAGAGCTTCTATTTCTGGAGCAGCTGCGGCATATATACTGTTCCCGTTTCCAACTCTGGATAAAACAGTTATTTAAATTAAAATCATTCATTTATTTTACTTAGGTCACTATGGACGCTTATAAATTGCCGACAAATTGTTTCGAAAAGGTTTTTTCTTCGTTATTTCTTCGATTGGTATTGATTTCAAATTGTTCCCATTTACTATCGAAGGCGGTTTAGTAGATTGGCTATTTTTTACTATGTTAATGATATTATACATATACATACTTAAAAAAAACACAATTATAGTCGGTTTGGCTTCAAAATAAACACTACACGACACTAAAGAAATATCTATTTACTAGACAATTAGTGTCCTATTTGGCAACTGGCGAAATGTAACGACGATGACAAGATATCTCATTTGGGTCTTTCGTACTTGACGTTTTCGTAGTTAAAATATCAAAAATCTTGAAATTATGGCAGGCATCTTATACGTTGCGTGGCGTTTTTATATATCAATTACTTTATAATATTTAATTCCATCCAATGCTAAAATCTAGTACGCGACGTCCTGCGTGAGCGAACGCAAAGCGGCGCGGCGCGGTGGGGCGGCGCGAAAACACCAATGACCAAACAGTCGAAAACAATGTGGCCTAGGTGACGTGTGGTCACCTACGCCGACGGTGACGTTTGGCACATGATGTGCAGTGCGGAGCGGCGTGAAATGAAGCGAACGCGATCAGGTATTGAATTCGCATGTCGCCCCGCTTCGTAATCGCGTTCGCTTTGGACAGCCTACCTAGGACGTAGCGTTAACAAATCGGCTTTTGTAACTTGGCCTGCAAGACTTTGAACAGTGTATTTTTGTTGTATGGTTTTTACATAAGATCCTAAACAAGTAATGCAAAGCGAAGTCATAGCTACGTTCTTAATATTAACATAAAATATTTATAAAATTCCTATCTGATGAAATTATTATTCTGAGTAAAACAAATTCTTTATCAACTTTCAACACAAATGTTCGGAAACTTTGAAATCTTTAGGTTACCATAAGTTATTACGAAAATTTTTCGCTAAAATCACACAAAGACAAATGAATTAAATTGTTTTTGGCAAACTTTGCTTTTGATTGAGGCAAAATGTTTTGGCTTTTCCGCAAACTTTTTGCGAAGTTATTTGGCCGTTTAAAAGCGTTGGTGTTGTTCATCATCGCGCAGTAGCCATGAATTATTTATCGTTGGCATTCTATTTTGGTTAAACCATTAAGTTAGAGCAAATATTGTTGTGTTCCAAATCGTTGGGCAAACATTTCGGGTGGTTTATCAAATCCATTGAATTTTGTATTACTGTTAGACTATGGAGTCTGCGGGTACACAAAGCGGACAACGGGTAACAATGCGTGCTCTATTTATGTATTGTGGGTTTGTCTGAACAAAGCGAGCTTTTCTATTGACGGTTACATCAATCTATTTGGTTGACTGACTGTAAATATGAATTAGAGTAATGAAAGACGAAATAAAATAAAACTTACAGGTATTGAAAAAGTGGTGTTAATAATGAAATGAAAATGGACTGAAAAATCAAGATAATATTCGGATATTAAAATAATAGATACAGATTTTTTAAATAGAGAACACCTCAACATGCTCACATTTAGGTAGACGAGCCTAGTATAAGAAAATAACTGTCTTGTCAAAATATGTATCCGTTTTGCAAAGGATACCTACTTAGTTTATATTTAACCTCATTTTTATGTTATAATTAATTAAATATTGACTTAAGTACTCACTTTTCATTCTTGTGGTGATGCGTATTTGAGTATGTGTCAAATATATAGTTCAGCAACGGTGCACTCGATCCTGTATCACCGGGCTTCCGTCTCCTATCCACAATAACAGGCGCTTGCACAAACACTGTAGTAGTCTCATATCTCTTACCAACACCAGGAGTAGCCTCATCTGCCCGCACTACATTCACAACTCTCCTTTTCCTATTCTTCTTGTCATCTTCCAAAACTACACTAGCACCATCATTTATATCAACATTATCTGTTGTTCCAGTACTTAATTCCATTCCAGCACAACACTCGACTACGTCATCAACTCGGGTAGATTTAACGTGGTGTGGATCAAAACTATTTGTAAGATTAAGAGTAGAGTAATCAAAGTTTTCGGATTTAGTTTGATCGGGGACGCTTAAACTGGTGTGTAACATTTCATAGAGTTTATTGATCGTTGGTTGCGTATCGGTTTTGTGCAAATTGTTGGTCTCCCTCAAAATCTTGGAAGCCTCAGCGTCTGTACCTGAAAGGAAAATTTAATTTTAGACCAATATTCGACTGTTAGGGCTTATTTTGGGAATGGTGGATTAGAACCCTTCATATCATCTCGCTGGTGTAAAAAGATACTTTGTGTAATAACTTATCCGTCTTCATGGATAAATCTTTTGCTTTTTAGAAATATTAATGATGACAACACGGTGCATAAGAAAAAAAAATTAGGTCTGTCGGGGTCGATGGACATACGGGCCTAGGACTAGACGTAAAATATGGACAGGCAAAAAAAAGATTCTTAATTTTTTTTTCACATTCGGTAGAAGTTCATTTGTATAAAGAAGAATTATAAATTAAAGATTACAGTGACTTTTGTTTTTCTATCTAGAGTTTTATTGTATGCTGCGTAAATAAAATTCGGAATGAGCTATTCCCTTGAGAGGGTGTCAGGACGAATCCTACCTGCAGAAACCTTTGTAAAGCCTTTTGTGGTAAAGTTTGTTTTGGAGTTGGTTTGATGAGGCGTGTTGTTTTGTACTGTGTTGTTTTGTTTCCAAAACCTATTCACTTGTTTCAAACTTAAACTATTTATAAATGGCTGCTATGCGGTTTCACCCAAATGAATGCTTCATTCAAGTTTTTAGTTTGGTAGAAATTCGTAGTCCGTGTGGTTATACATTTGAATACACAGTGTCAACGACCAATTGCATCCTGAGAGTGTCGTATGAGTCGACAAAATGAAATGACAACGCTGATAACCTAAACGGATGAGAAAATAATCTTTCCATTTTATATTTTCTATCAATAAGATGTCAATTTCTAAGTGTCCATTGCGCCCTATTTAAAATAAATGATTTGACTTTGACTTCGTTTAGTCGCCTTTTAGACTTCAGGATAATATGGATTATTGTGTAAATCCGTCACCCCACCGGCGTATTATATCGATAGAAAATTAAGGCAAGAAACTTTATATTCAATCGGTGCTTAAGCAAGCAATCAGTTATGGACCTTGTCCTTGTCCAGTACCTTGTCTGAATTATCCAACCATTTTAGCGGTTTAACCCAGCATTAAGAACTAAATATAAATTGAATTGTGTAGTCGTGTTGAGAACGTAATCTTGTTTCGATAAAATGTCTGCTCGTGTAAATGTCTACTGTGGCTAGCGAGTTCCCTTCAGCAAGAGTTTCTACGCAGTTTATATAAAATCTCTGTGAGGAATTAAAATATAATAAGGGTGCTTAGGAACACGAGCTAAGAGCTTCCGAGGATTTGCAATTTAATTTGTGCGACGGCTGTAAAGAATATATTTTAAATGTCCACGGCTGACGGGGCATCTAGGAAGAAATTCGCATCTAAGGCAGTGTTTCCTTATAGTTAACTCAAGGTTCCAAATACTGACAGGGTAGACAGTGATACTACATGTCAGAAACTGTCAACAGAATATAAGCTTCCCATAATCAACATAGCCATAATGCACAGTATTCAAAGTCGATGTAAGTCGATGGATACATTCTACAACGTACCCATCGACTTACGTCGACCTTTATCGGTCCATCCGTCGACTTATTCTCAAGGTAGACGGACAACCTTATTAAAGGCGTTGTGAGTCTTTAGTTATCATGTACCTCGACAGGGCAGCGCGGCTAATGCAGCTAGCAGTAGCGCCGCAGTCGCCGGCGCACCCATTTTGCTACATCCTCAGAATACCTGGAACAATAACACAAGCGTCAATCAGAATAACTTTATCTATGATTTGTTCTAAAGCTAAAGTAAAAGGTTTACTGGTCTAGGGGTTGGATGTGCCGCCTTTGGATCAGAAGTCCTCGGTTCGATTCTGGGATTGGGCAAGTGTCTTTGTTTAAACCAGAAGCACTTGCTATGAGTCTGGGGTTATTAGTGTTCGTGAATTACAAGTATGTAAACTGCTCTTGCGATAAAGGTTATACCTACGTACGACTACTACGCTGCCCACAAATGACCCACTGCTGAGTCGGGCATCCTCCCATTACTGGACCATTAGCCTAATGTGCCATATTACCAGGTTATACCTAGTGCTTTTTCAAACAAAAAGGAAACATGAAAAAGAAGAAATAATTAATTTTAGAAAGGACAAAATAATCACTTACAAATATAAATAATAAATATCCTTGGACATTTCACACAACGCCATCTCGTCCCAAGCTAAGCAGCTTAATGCTTGGGTTATGGTAACGAGATCGATGATATACTACTTATATACATTTTACATATTATTATATATTATAGATAGAAAACACCCAGACCCGGAACAAATACTTGTAGGTCGTACAAATATTTCTTCCGTGCGGGGATCGAACCCGCAACATGCTGCGCAGCAGTCGATCGCTCAATCACTGCGCCAGCCGTTAATAATCGTGAAAGTGCAAAGTATTCGATAACTAGCAAGATTTTTTTTAAAAGATTTTATGTCTTTGTTTTGCCGTCCTATTTAATATACTTCAAATAATAATCATTAAATAATTAATCTATATTTAACAAAAAGTACCTTCCGAGTCCGAAAGGCGTCAACCGTAACGTGAACCATGTGGCGCAAATTGCACAATTTTTCATTGAAAATACTTACAGTTAAATGTATAAAATAAATATTATAACGATTAAACATGAGAAATATTATACTAACAGACGTACACTATTTATAAACCACCTACAATATTTTTTAATAAAAAATATATTAAAAAATAACAATAAGTAGTCATTCCGCCGCAACCTTAGAAACCAAACTAAAGAACATTCTCTTTAGTTCACAGAGCCCACCAACCCCAAACAGTGGCACCTTTTCACAAGTATAGCGCATATGGCAGCCAACGTTCTCCTCAACCATATTAAAGGGAAGTGACCGACGTGTCACACGTCGCTACTGCTGCTTAAAGTATTTTACTGTGCATGCTATAGATAATAAATTACTACTCCTTCTGTAGTTGTATGATGTTTGGCCCTTTGCGACTATTGCGCGAGTTTGCTCTCACAAATCTGTCTTAAATCCAGTCTTGTAACAAAAAATGGCGATCTGAAAAGAGCAACTACAAAGTTTCTTGCCGGCTCTTCTCTGTAGAGGTGCATTCCGAACCGGTGGTAGATGGTAAAATTTATTTTATTGTTTGACTTGTTAAAAGAGCTCTAATGAGCCAACTATAATAAATGAGTTTTGAATTTGAATAGGGATTTTCAACAAGAACTTTATTTTTCAATGGGGGGAAACACCAACAACATAATAGTTTTGACATTTAGTATTTTGACGTATTAGTAGTTGTTCTTGGCAATTATTAATTCACTTGAAAATCGAACTAAAATAATTAAAATCCATTATGAAAATGGCGGTTCTGATAAAGTAACATTTCGTAAAATTCGTGAAATTTTCGAAAACGATAATTGTCCTTCTGATTTTCTTAGATCTCAGTTTGGATAACCCGATAAAAAAAACAGAAACACTTTGCTGCAGTAGGCTAATTAACCTCCATGTAATTGGGTCTTAAGAAGAAGAATTTGAGGAGGTCCGTCTCGGCAGTGGGTCGTATAATAAATAATAAATATCCTTGGACATTTCACACAACGCCATCTCGTCCCAAGCTAAGCAACTTAATGCTTGTGTTATGGTAACAAGATGGATGACAAACTACTTAGATACATTTTTTTTTGTAAATACATACATATTATAGATAGAAATGACACCCAGACTCCGAGCCAGTGCCTCTGGTTTAGACAAAGACACTTGCCCGACCCCGGAATCGAACCCGGGACCCGTTGATCCAAAGGCGGCACATCTAACCACTGGACCAACGAGGCAGTATATGGGCTCAGTAGTAGTGGTACGTGTACGTATTTATCAGTGGTAATATTAGCCATTACACTTTTGAGAGAAAAAGTGGAGTGCTAGATTTAATAATCTACAAATTGTTATTGACGTCATGGCCCAGTGAGGCGTGCTTCAATGAACGGACATAATTAAGTTTGATGTTTACTGAGAGAGGCAACGGCTTCGTAGACAGATCCCTGCTTATAATTCTCATTACTGTATACTGGCTTTTGCCCGCAGCCTCGCCTACGCTTATTTCTAATCCGTGTTAAATACCCGATTTATTTTAATGTTATTGGACTGTTATGTATATTAGGTCCCGTCAACTGAAAAACTCTAGACATAAGAGAATGAAAACTTGCAACTTACGAATATGAAACCCTTATTTTTTACGTTGAAGATCCTCAAGGATACCCGGCTATGTGGGACTCCGGGGTGCATAGAGATAGTAAATTGCGCCCCGACCTACCCACTAAAACCGACGGCGATCCTCGACAGTCCGAACCAGGGCCACGGGATTCACTCCCCGGTAGGAGAGCATGCTCCGGGACCCTGGGAAACGAATACGAAACCCTTTTTTTTTTAAATCCTTTATGGACTTCCACGCCGGCCACTCTCCCCCATAGTGGGGGCCTACCCACTAAACCTCCCCGGGGTGTTCCATCTCGCGTCCTGTTGCGGCATTGTGGGATCTGATGCAGAACCACGCCGAATACGAAACCCTGTGCCAACCCGGACAGCGTGGTACAGTAAGCTTATTAGCTTTCTGGTAGTAGTAGGCCAGACTCAACAGTGGGTCGTCTGTGAACTGAGTAGTATTTGTTGTTGTAAATGTTTGTGTTGTTTTTGTGTAGAAGGCAATAATATTAACTATTACGTATCTCAAGCAAGCCAGCTTATTGCGAATTAATGTTCTAATCTTTGGGTACAGAACCCGTTAGCAATAATATTTATCATTTAACTATTGACTTCACCTGTTTTGGAACTGTTCAAATATTCAATGAATAATTTATCAGCCACTTCAATTCCATTTAAACTTTTTGTAAACAAGTAGAGCTTGGGGAGATCTTACGAATTTCCGGGGCTCTGAGGGACTCAATTAGTCTTTACGTAAACCAATGTACCCCTTGTATGGTTACAGACGTAGTTTAAAATCGGCTGGCAAAAATTAGTCTTCCCAATTCCAAACGGGACAGTATTTTTTTATCCTGCTTTCAGAGCGGAAAAATAATTGTCCCGCATGAATTAGAACTGCTTGCAAGTTCGAATTTCAAACGAAATATCGTTCGCTATAGCGAAATGAACAACCTTTTTCGCAGCGGGATTTAAAATTTCGAATGTTATTTTACTTATGAAAGACATTTGTATCGGAATGGCGAAAATATTTTCGTGGGATTGTAATTTTGTTTTATTTGCCATGAAAAACCTGTGATTCAAGCTGAAATAAATTTTTAAAGCGGAGTAAACTCTAAACGTTGCCTGCTTTTTAGAAGACTTCGGTTCAGCTTACAATCAATTTACTGGAATTTGTTGTTTCAGCTCATAAATAACCCACTACCGAGTCAGGCCTTAAATTAGCTTAAATTAGTCAGTGCCCTGCTGGTATGACGGATTGGCACAGGGTTTGTATCAAATTTTCCTTCTCTTGCGGCTAGGTAATATTCCCCTTGCGTTCCATTAGACACCTATTACGACAATCATAGGGTAGTTTGACAGAACATACTCTATGTAAATAATATTTATTATTCTTATATTTATTTATTATTTGTTGGAAAGGCAAGTATTAGTTATTTATAAAACTAGCGACCCGCCCCGGCTTTACACGGGTGCAATGATGAACATCTAAATTTATCTGTGTTTCTCTACAATATTATGCATGTACATGTTATACATATAAACGTTCCTCTTGACTCACTGTATCTATTAAAATAAAGCGCTTCAAAATCCGTTGCCTAGTTTTAAAGATTTAAGCATACATAGGGACGGACAGACGACAGTGACTTTGTTTTATACTATGTAGTGATAGTGATGACATCCTTTTTACATTATTATCATTAACTAGCGACCCGCCCCGGCTTCGCACGGGTGCAATGATGAACCTCAATTTTTCAGTGTTTCTCTACAATATGATGGATGTATTATACATATAAACCTTCCTCTTGAAACCGTTTCCAAATCCGTTGCGTTGTTTTAAAGATTTAAGCATACATAGGGATGGACAGACGACAGCGACTTTGTTTCATACTATGTAGTGATGAGTTCATTATCTTCGTGAATGATCTTTTATCTCGATTACAATAATTGGTAGGGGTACCTACTTATTAAAATGTCTGCGTGTCATTAATTAGCGAGGGCAAAAAATTACATTATGCGATATTTGAAAGATTTGGCAAGATCTCCGGCGAAATTACGGCTTCCATCAGAAAGTCATCTAATTACTGATAATTAATGAAGGTTGCCTCTTCATTACAATATTTAATTGAAGGAGCTAAATGAATTACCTCACTCTTCATAATTACTGATTTCGTAGCCTAAATTATTTTATGGAATTCATATAAGTACGGGCTTTATCTCCATTGCATAACGCGCGGGTTTCTAGAAATTTCGAATGTTACGACTGTTATTTATTACAATTTTAAACTGGACTCTGGAAACTGGACGAAAAACTGAATTAGAATTTACTTTTTTGAATGATTTAAGAACTTCAACAATGCCTTTCATGAAGCCAAGGATCGCAGCAGATGGAGGGAAAAAACGAAGCGAGGAGGAAATATTAAATTATGCAAAATAAAAAAGTGCGTGCGTTCAAAGTACACATGTCAGAAGTGAAACCATTATTTTCATTAAAATTTACAGTAGAATTTATGAAATATTATGATTTTATATTTTATGAAAAATTGTATATTAAATGACAAGTGGCAAATTAAAATGCCAAAGGTTGTTTGTAAATATTAAAACATCCTAAGCTTAAAAATGTTACCTCTCATGCGCCTAAAAGGTTACACTTCAAAAATGTGTATTTTACCTTGTAAAAATACCCTGTATTTTATTAATATAATCGCAAAATAACATTGATACGGTCATTATTTCGCTGTGCGTCTTCAAATATGCCCGAAAGCTCTAGTTTAAAATTCGTGGATAAACTCTATTAAATATAAGGCACGAGACAAACTTCTCTGGCTTCGTTAAGTCAGCGTTAAACAAGAGAGTAGGTATTAATTAGATTGCCCCACCGCTATAAGTGCTTTAACTATGCTCCCCAAAACGTCGTCCAAATTGGCCCTTACAAGTTCGGCGTTCTAAAACTTCTCAACTCGAAGCAACCTTCTATTATACGGAACCAGATCGCAATAGCTGATTACGCATTGAAATGGCTTTAAAAGTTGAACGCTCCCGATTTCTTGACAACCCGTATAATTTACAAGTTGCTCGGTCAAAACAAAAACAAATCTCGTTTTTTTTTCCGAAACTAGCTGTACTCGTATCAGCAACTGAGGCCGTGTCGTTTTGGAATACGCGTTTTACTCCGCATTTTCCGAGGTAATGTCGCCGAAGTTACGCCTAAAACGGGAGCTAACCGCCGTCAAACGTGTCGACAAACTCAGTCCATCGTTACGTAGATGAGACGAATAAACAGTCAGAATTTTTTTATATACATTGTGTTTTAGTTATCTTTATATGCATTTAGAATAGGTGTAACTTAGGTGACACTTCTAATAGAAGGCTCAATGTTATTTATTTCTGTACATTATATCTTCACTCACTCTGCCCCTAAATCGTTATTACGAACAAATATTTCGCATTTCGGTGCGAGTTTCATACTCGATCTTTCAAAAGAGTTTTTAATCAAACTTATCAAATAAACTGAATGTATGAATAATTTCTACTACTACTAATACTCAGCTCAAATGACCCACTGTTGAGTCGGGCCTCCTCCAGTTACATGGAGGGGAATTAGCCTACTGAGCCACGCTGGACGGATGGGTTGGCATTGGGTTTTGTTTTAAATTTTCCTTCACTTGCGGCTAGGTTTTTGGCCTTGTCATTTCCTTTTGTCGGCTCTTACGACACCCTCAGGATGCAATGGGGTGATGAATAATTTGAAAGAGTTCAAAACCTTACGACGAATTGACAAAAAATAAATGTTACGGACATTATATTTTTTGTCATTTAAAAGAAAATGGAGTAAGCTGCGTTACTGTTTTACGCAAGCTGGGTAGACGCATTACGTTTCGCATAATCCCATTAACTGGGTACGCATAAAGAGATATTATCTCCCAACTTGGTTCCGGTTCAGACATTTTTTTAAATCTCTCAAGGAGCCGTTTGAATGTTTTTTTATGGCCGAAATATTCTGACGGTGGAATTGGGGGTTTCGGCTACAATTTCTTTACGTTTAAAGTTAACTTAATTATTGAAACAAAAAAAAATTAGGACTCGTAAAGTGAATGGATCTGTCAATTGAACTGAGGAAAGTTAAACTTACAGTTGCGTATCATGGAAACGGCACTAATTTCAATTCCGTGTGGTGACGGATTTAGAGTATACAGTGTCGCCACCCCATTCCTTCCTGAGTGTGTTGTAAGAGCCGACAAAATGAAATGACAAAGAACCTAGCCTCAAGAGAAGGAAATCTTGAAATGAAACACGGTACCAACCCAAACGGCCAGCGTGGCAAGCTGCTGGTTAAATTTCCCTCCCCGTAATGGGTGGAGGCCCGACTCAGCTCATGGGCTGTGTAGTATTAGTTTACAAAGATATTAAATGTCGATTACCGACTCGGATTTTTTCAATACTCGCTGTATTGAAAAAAAATCGACTCGGTAAAACAACTTTAATTGCTTGCTTTCTTTCTAGAGGAGCTGAAGAACGCGTCTAAGGAAAATAAATTGAAGCCCCAAAGTTCTGCTTGAAGTAAAACAAACAAGTTGGGGTTCGAGTTTGTTGATGTTGGGTGTTTTATTGGTATGCCAAACAGCCTGGGAGTTCACATCGTCTAGATAAACAATTAATTAATTATCTTAACTCCCTGTTGATGCAAATTTAATTAGTTGGAGCAGTTTGTTTTACCACAGCTCAAGACATTACTAGTTATTTTAATACTGCACGTAGACACGGTTGGCGCAGTGGTTGAGCGATCTACTGCTGCGCAGCATGTCGCGGGTTCGATTCCCGCACGGAAGAAATATTTGTACGACCTACAAGTATTTGTTCCAGGTCTGGGTGTTTTCTATCTGTAATATGTATGTATTTACAAAAAAAAATGTATATAAGTAATTTATCATCCATCTCGTTACCATAACACAAGCATTAAGTTTGCTTAGCTTGGGACGAGATGGCGTTGTGTGAAATGTCCAAGTAAAAAAAAAAGTATTACGCATATTTCGTCTGAGGTTTTGATTGTCTGGAGTTTCACAAGGCTGCTTTTAACAAATGATTTGGTTTTCCCACAGCACTGTATGTAATTACTGTTACTACTAATCAGCCCATACATGACCCACTACTGAGTCCCCCAGTTACATGGAATGTATTTCTTAATAGATTTTAGTTACTTTATAACGTTATAAAATCTCATTTCAAAATAAACAAACCGACAATATGTAAGTAGAACATACATAAAATGCCTCGGTTCACAAGGCCCTTACAACGGATTTCCATTAACCGTCTCTGTTTGAACTACTGTTCACAATAAGCAATCGGCCACTTTCCTCACGTCTCCTTAATACTGATTTCATTTCGTTGTTATTTGCTCGCGTTATTCATGGATTTACCGTATAATAGCAAACCTTTGATTTGTTTGAAGGTGTTTTGACGTGCCTATTTACAGCGTAGAAGCTGCGGCTCTACTAAGGAACTTTTTTTACGTATGTTTTATCACAAAACTCTTATAAGTAAATGTAGACCAGTACAGTATACCGCACGGCCTTGTCGTTTCCTTTTGTCAACTCTTATTAACACTCAGGATATTCTAAATCCGTCACCATACGGAGTTTTTCTCCTGTTTGCGAATCAATTCATGTCTTCTGTCATGTGAAACATGGTGTTAATAACTGAAGAAAGAATCTCTCTAGTAAGACGAATTGGCTCAGCGCTTGTATCAATTTTCCCTGGGTGGGGACGGGGCAGAATATAAAACTTTCCCACCGCACGCTGAGAAATAACGCGTGTTGTAAAAGTCAACAAAACCCAGCACGCTTGGTGGTAGGATCTAATGGGCCGCCCGGCTAGTTACACATCTAAGTCCGGCGCCAAACAGTTTTACTGTGTTTCGTTGTTTGACGGCACTCGCTGACGCGTCGACGGCTGCCGCCGACCCGCGTCTACGGCTGCAGTTGTCTGTGCCGTTGGCAACATGCCGTTCGTGTGTATGGGCGCTTAGTTGCCTCTTACGACACGATGGTATAGGTTGGACATTGTGCATTCTAAATTCTTCACCACACGGAACTTGTTGGAGGCGTGTGTCCAGTAGTGGACGTATTTGGCTGAACTGATGATATGCCATCAAGCTATTACGGGAGAAGGCAGTAAACATAAATTGCAGCAAAACAGGAAAGTCGGGACCTGCTGTTAGCTAGTATTTGATGTTGTTTATCATAGGTTTATAAGTGGCCTAGTTGTCAAGGCTTTCATGAAGATATTTGCGTGTTAAACATAAGTGTATTTTCCAGTTGTTTTGTTAGTTCTGATTTAGTTTTGAAAGGATTTAGTTTGCTGATACAAGCGACGGTTCTAGTTTTGCCGCAGTGTTTTGTTTTTCAATGGTTCCATTGCTGACAAACAAAATAATGTGATGTTATTTAACACAGCTCTGTTAGCTTAATTGGTCTAATCTATAAGCAAAAAGTTCTGGGCCGTTTTGAAGAGTGTTGCGTGAGCGCTGAAAGTGGGTATGATGGCACAGCTAAAGATTATTTAACAGTCAAAATTATATGTTCGATCCTAAATAATTCTAACAAATAGCGATATCTGTTGACTGGATTGGGTAAGCATTCAATAGATGGCGCTATGTTACAAGTAAAATTAATGTATGTCAATGTTAAATGTAATATAACAAAAACCTTAGCCACAGCAACGTGTGGCCGGGTCTGCTAGGTAGTGTTAAAAAACAATAATCCGTGTGGGTTTAGAATACACAGTGTCACCACCCCATTGAATCCTGAGACTGTCGTAAGAGCCAACAAATGGAAATGACAAGGCCAAACACCTAGCCACAACAGAAGGAAAAATTGAAACGAAACCCTTTGCCAATTCGTCAAGCCAGTGTGGCCCAGTAGGCTCCAGGTAATGGGAGGTGGCCTAACGCAGCAGTGTGTCATTTATGAGCTGAGTATTACTAGTAGATATAACACGCACCATAAATAAATAAATTAAATAAATGAAACGCGACACACTGAATGCATATTTTAACACACACACATATCAATATCATGTGTATCATGTCTTAATATTTACTTGATACTTGACCAATAATTTTGCCCATGATAAGTATGTATAGTTGCGAAGCCTAATATATTTACAGCGGATTTCACATGCAATTTTTTTTTTATTTCGATTACTGGGCGATCTTTAGTATTGTATAGATTTCTATTTAGGTCAGTCCAAATATATCTAGTAAGTACTAGTATGAAATGCAAATTATTGGAGCAGTATTAACTGACTAACGAAACCGTTCTAACCAGAGCCAGGTTTATGTGGTACTTGGGCGCCAGAATGGCAGAATGCGTCCATAGCCTTAAAGAACCTTGCAAAAGCCCGTACTTTCACCTCGAACCCTTGTGGGAGTTTCAAAGTTCAAATCTTTTTATGATGTAGGCGTGTGACAATAACGGAAATCCCCCGGCCCCATTCAAGGCGTGTAAAAGGCTGACAAAGTTTGTGTGAAAATCCCTCAGTTTTAAACATTTGTGGCCCACGCAGGCAACGTTGTAAACGACAGCTTATCTGCACAAAAATACAAATATATAAGAGGACCTTCAATAAGTTCTCGCTGTTTCTGGTCCAAAATAAAAGTTTTATTTGAATGATAAGGACCAAAAACATTCCATTCGAAGTAATGTCCATCACTACCACTTTCTCCATTCTACATATTTACTTGCTGACCTGGCAAACGTTGTATTGACGTATAAATATCGCTATTAAAAAATAGGGGTTGATCGTAAAAGGGGTGAAAAATAAATAAAAATTAAATTGGGATGCGGCCTAAATTTTAAAATTTTAAAAATTAAAATTTTAGGGGGATGGAAATTAGATGTTGTCCTAGTCTCCTACCGAATATGCACACAAATTTTCATGAGAATCGGTCTAGCCGTTTCGGAGGAGTTTAACCACGAACCCCGCGACACGAGAGTTTTATATATTAGAGATATTTCTTGTGAGTTATAAAAATTACTATCACTAACACTACATATTATAAAACAAAGTCGCTGTCGTCTGTCCATCCCTATTTATGCTTAAATCTTTAAAACTACGCAACGGATTTTATTAATAGATAGAGTGATTCAAGAGGAAGGTTTATAGCTATAATTTAAGCATAATATTGTAGATTTAGTTGTTCATCATTGCACCCGTGCGAAGCCGGGGCGGGTCGCTAGTATAATATATAATTGAGTTATACCATAAAACAACAAAGTAGACCATTATAAAGTTCGTCATTAAGACCCGGTTATATAATAATAACAGCAAAACGTCGATAGACACACCTACGTTGTCGCCTACACTCCAGAAATATAGTTACACAAACTGATTACAAAGAACATTTGGAAACTCACAGTTATCTACGGAGTCATCTCAAAAGTTTCAGTTCGACCCGAAATACTTCCTGATTAAAATCGGGACTGGAATCTAAATTAAGGGATAATGTTTGTTCCGAATTTAATTCTTGAATAAGCATTCCATTCTGGGATGGGATAATTACTACTGATATTGGTAGATAATTTTAATTATGACGATTTATAAGAGTTTTGTGATAAAACCTACGTAAATAAATATCCTTTTGAGTTTCAGGCTATATATGCTAATTTAGTACCATATACATATAAATAAATAAAATTGGAGTGTCTGTTTGTAATAATAAAATAACAACTTTTTATATGCGTTAATTTACTAAAATCACTTTTTTTAATTTTTGTCTTTCTGTTTGTTCCGGCTAATCTCAGAAACGGGTAGATCGATTTTGTCGGGACTTAAATAAAAAATACAATACAATAGTTTGGGCCTGGTCGACACAAACATACCTTTTCTGTTATTTTCTTATTTTGAATGACTTTCGAATTTCGATTTTTGATAAATAAATTGAATGTTGCCAACATGAAGTTTGCTACTCGTGTTCACTATATGTGTTTGCTATGTTTTGTATGCATTTTTGACAACTATTAGTTACATCTACCTGTGAATGGAATAAATGTCAACAATGCATAATATCAAATATGGTAAATATGCGAACATGAATAGTGATGTGAAGTGAAAATCCAATGGGATTGAATAGTTCTCAATATTGATTAATATCCAACATAGCAAATACTTCAATATGAATATTGAAGTGAAGTGCCATTAGATGGAATAGTTGTCAAAAATGCATAATGTCAAGCATCTTGAAGCTGCCAGCGTCGTTGTTGGAAGTCCTCATTATACATGGGGATTTCCAACGAAAAGAAAACTAAAAAACCATTGGCTACTAGGCAGGTATGTGTGACTGCGGGGTTTGGCAAGATGGCAATTAGCAACCCGACTTGCCTACTAAAATCAACAGCGATCCTCGACTGTCCATTTCTGGGTCGCGGGTGACACTTCCCAATGGGGCACATGCTTCGTGACCTTAGGGGCCTTGGCCCGCCTCTGTTAATAGAACCCCAAGCTCCACCACCCTATGACCACTTGAGAATATGGATAAGAAACACCATATTCTCAAACCCCGTCACAGATTGTTTTGTACTATAAAGTTCCCATCGCCTTAAATAAAGTGTATTACTCTTTATTTAAGGCGATGGGCACTTTCTCAAGTCATTTTCGTGCTTAGGAGAAACTACTAAAGTGCACATGTGACTGGGTCACCCGGACACGAAATATATGTTCAACATTTTCGCAAGGTCAAGGGTCATTTAAGAAAGGGACGATAGGGAGCAATGGCAACGTAGGCTTTGTCTAGTTGTTTATTTTAGAGTAATAAGGGCAAATAGGGTTTAATAAAAAGGGTGTAACAAAAACACTATATACATATCGAATTTAAAAGCATCATTTGCGCAGATTACTAATTTAGATAAAATTACTAATTAGCACTTAACATTTAATTTAAGAAAAACCTTAAACTATGCAATATGCAATATGCAATTGTGGAAATTCTGGTGCAGGTTCAGAAACCTCTGTAGTATTATTATATCTGTGCCTCTGTGGACTCACGCACAACACTTTCCTGTAGATCATCACATGATCGAATGCAACGATCCTGTAAAGAACATACACACACACACACATTTTTAAATAAAAGAAAGTATTAATACAAAAATAATACAATAGAATTGAGAACCTGTCCCCTTTTTGAAATCGGTTTAAGACGAGAACTTATTTTCGTGCTAGCGTAACGTTGGGACTGCAAAGGGATCCAATACAGTTTTATTGTTCATTTTTTCTGCCCAAGGTACGGAGCGCCTTAAATAAAATTGTGTACACATCAAAACAAGTATGGGACTTTTTCATATGCCTAGTGCTCTAACTTTCAGAATACGTGTGAAAAAATTGTTATTACATTGTTGGAACATTTGTGTGTTTTGGATACATGGTGTCACCACCCTATTCCAACCTGATGGTGTCGGAAGAGGCGACAGAAGGATTTTTAAGACCGATACCTAGCCGCAAGAGAAGGAAAACTTGAAACGAAACTTGGCAGAATAGGCTAAGAACCCTCCATGTAGTAGGAGGAGGCCCGATTCAGCAGTGGGTCGCATGGATAATATAGAAATAAGAAGAAATAAAGAATAGATAGATAGATAACTCTTTGTATTTGGGAGTAATTTTAATGGGAATAACATGTTTGTAGACTACCCCCGTGATACAGGTTTATATAATACAGGGGTTTCGTTTAAAAAACTCTAGTTGATTTTAAACATTGCGGAAAGATGTTCTAGCGACAGTTCGCGCCAATCTTTATGGCCGGTCTGAATGTAGCCCTGGGTACGAACTTGCGCATCGTACATTTCATAACCAATACGAACGTAGCTCACTCACACTAACATGCGGGTGGCGAGGGCGCATGCGAGTGAAAAACGGCGAGTACGGGCGTGCCCTGCCTCCCCGCCCCGCTGATACCTGATTTTGTGTTGTGCGCAGCGTAATGCGGCTACATTCAGACCGGCCATAGAGATTGGCGCAGACTGTAACTTTGCGTAACAGCTTGTGCAGATTAAGTCGCTTCTAACTCTGCTGGATGTTGTATGGGTGTGCACCATAACCATCATCTTTGTGTAATATCAGACCTCCTCCTTGATTCGGAGGGCAAGTAAAGCCGCGGTCCGGCCCTCAGGATTAAATTGTGGTGGTGAGTAAAATTATGATATTCCAAATTTAAATGTATAGTATATAGATGATGTTGATGATATTGTTTAAATGCAATTTAGCGTAGATGTAATCTTCTTAAATGTGTAACCACATAGTTATAAAATGTTATGAGCGAAAATTTGCTGCGCTTGTAAGATTAAGTAACTTTGTAGAACACGTAAGTAACGTTATCGTTGATGCTTCAAAGGGTTTTGCGTATGGGATATGCACCTAATAAACAGGGGGGTAAAATAGAAGGCGTGTACTAGGTGGATGATAATGAAGGACAGGAGGTGGTGTCGCTTTCCGACCTGTTAGTGATTTTAAATGATTTCTATTACTATTGTGAACGCTAGAATTGAATTAAAAAATGAAGCATTCAAAGAGCTCTATTTAATTAGTCAGTGATATGTAAAATATTCGTTATTCGCTCCGTATGGTGACGGATTTAGAATACATAGTGATTGATACGAAATCCAGTTCCCGTTTGGCCAGCGTGGCACAGTAGGCTAATTACCCTTCATGGTAGTAGTATGTAAACTTAGGGTAGATTCGGTATGTTTTTAAGATTGTATTTTATTCAGTAAGTATTGATTGAAATATTGAAAATCAGCACAGAAACCCCAACCGGTATAATTCATCATTTAAAATTGATAATTGACAATCTACGGTTCAGAGTGCAGCTCTACGGAGAAGAGCCGGCAAGAAAATCCGTAGTTAGTTTTTTTAGATCGCATTTTAGTTACAAGGCCGGGTAAGACAGATTTGTGAGAGCAAATAGTCGCAAAGGGCCATACATGAGCAATATCTAGTCAACAATAGTAATCTTCTAATGCCTTTTTTTTTACGTCGGTGATCCTCATGGACACAACGGCCGGGTTGTGGACTGGCCGGGGTATGTGGGACTCCGGGGCGCGTAGAGATGGTGAATTGCGCCCCGACCTACTCACTAAAACCGACGGCGATCTTCGACTGCCCAAACCAGGGCCACGGGATTCACTCCCATTACGGGAGCATGCTCCGTGACCCTGGGGGCCTTGGCCCGCCTCTTATAAAGCTAGTGGAGCCCCATGCTCCAAGGCGGGCCCCTCCGATTGTGGGGCTGTATTGCCCTCCCCCATTCCACCGCTGGGGGCGCACGCGAATCGTGGCAACATCAAAGGCATTAGATGCCTGAGCCAACCGACCTCCAGCAATGGCACCTGTTCACAATCATGACGCGAGGATTCCTTCTCTTGCGGCTGGGTTTTCGGTCTTGTCATTTCCTTATGTCGGCTCTTATGACACCCACAAGATGGAATGGTGTGATGTGATTACTATGTCCACCAAAAATATCTTAATCCAGAAGCTATATATCCACGATCTATCTTTAGCCGTAGAATTCTACTGTTGAACATAGGTTCCGCAACATAAAACATAGCTCTGGGTATAAAATGTTTTCTATCTTATGTAAAAATTGTGCGGAAGCCATTTTATTATAAAAAAATAATTAAAAATTTGAAAGAACCGGAAATAGGTTAGGTTAGGTTAGAAATATGTCCCCCTCGACTGTGCTGCCACCTTGCTGTGGTGAGGGGGCTTGAGTGCCTCAATGATCCGTGGGGCCATACCGGCCAGGGCCTCCCATGCCGGGCGGGCCCACGGGGAGAGGTGAGACGAAGAGCGGCACCCAGCGTCGTGGCGGGTTGCGGCTCCGGGGACTCCTCTGTCCTCAGAGCTGCCTTGCGAGTCGTAAACCGCTGCGGCGCACCATGAGGTCCTCGGGTTGGCGCTCAACTTAGTTGGCCGTCAAACCGAGTCCTCACTCAACGCCCTTGGGTTGTCGAAAACCCGAGGGCTGACGGGCCTCCTTCTGCGGGGCCGATGTCGCAGAAGGGGGCAGCGGGGCGGGTCGCCAGGGAGGGAGCTCCGGGTGACCCGCGCCGCGGACGGAGGCAGGGGTGGAGGGTGGTTCGTGACGGTGCGGGCCCCTTCTGCCCTCGCCTAGGAGGCCGGTGGAGGTTCGGGGGAGCCACCACCGACGAAAGCCTCGATGACTGAGGGCGTCCCAGTGTACCGGGACGCGCTCCCTGATAGTCGCTTGCCCGCGTTGTGGGCACCACGCTGGGGCGTCACAGTAGAATGCGTTTACGCGAACTTGTGGCGCCCCAAGCGCGTCGTGTGTGGGTATGCCGCTGGGGTTTTAGTGGGTAAACGACTGGGTAGACGACCCTTGTCGGAGTCCCACATAATCACCGACCTTTCCCCCGGGGTGCGGTGGTATGCATAAAGCATTTCCCCAGCGAAAAAAAAAAAAAAAAAAAAAAAGGTTAGAAATATGTCCCTTTAAAAAGTAATAAATTTAAAATCCATGAAATTCACGAACACAAATGGCACCCAGACTCGGAACTTGTTCTGATTTAAACAAAGACACTTCCCCGGCCCCGGAATCGAACCCGGGTCCCAGTGTATCCAAAGCCTGCGCATCCAACTCCTCGCTGGGAGCTGGGACAAAGCAAGATTACTGAGGACAAATAGTTAGGTAGGGATTTCAAAATATTGAGAAAGACACATTCTCTTCACATTGCAACAAAGTAGAAAGTGTTAAACAGTAAACTTTTTTATCTGGTCAAATTTATGTCCTAACTTTACATATAACCTTTCTGTTACTCGTCCCAAGGAAAATAGAATGCCGAGACTTTGTTGCGTATTTTATATCAACAAAGTTTTATAAGTTATATTTTTGTGCTCTACAATGTTTAAATTCCAGACCAAGTTAAAGTTAGTTTAGACTAATTGGTAATTTATATTGACTATTAAATTTTATATTCTTTCTTTTAACTTTATATTTATATTGAATATTATCTTATGTATACAACCTTGTATTCACAATGTGTTTCGCATTTAATCCCATAAATCTAGTGTATAAATGAGAATAAAGTATAAAAAAGAAACAACTGGCATATATTATGAATTAATTTTCAATTTAAATCTTCTGATTCCATGTTTCATACACATTCCGACAGTCTTGATTATTATTATAAATGAAAGAAGAAAGAAGGAGGAAGGGAAAATAAGACGCATCTGCGTAATTCTTAAATATTTGCACAACTTCACGGAGGCTTAAAAGGTGAGACAAATAGTAAGGTACATAACTATTTTATTGTCCCATACAGACTGTTTGTTGGTGTACATTCATTACGACCCGGCGAAGTTCATTCAAGTTCGTCGGGTCAGCTAGTAATTAATATATTGGTCTCCTGTAATCATCACTTGACTGCCTTGTTGGTCTCGGGGTTGGATGCGCCGCTTTTGGATCACGGGGTCCCGGGTTTGATTCCGGGGTCGGACAAGTATCTTTGTGTAAATCAGAGGCTCTTGCTCTGAGTGTGGGCGTCATTTGAGTTCGTCAATTTCATTTTTAAAACTGCTCCGCGATTCAGGTTTATACCTAGTGAAAAAAAACAACCTATTTTTTCACATTTTATTCCTTTAAGGTCTGGGCAAACAGCGGACGGGGCGGGACGGCGACGCGACGCTGGCGGGACGTGAAGAGTTGTAATGTATTAGTTAATGTAGAATATGTCACACAGAGCCGACGCGACGCGACCGCTACTCTCGCGCCGAGCGCGACGGCTCTATGTGACCTATTCTACATTAACTAATACATTACAACTCTTCGCGTCCCGCCAGCGTCGCGTCGCCGTCCCGCCCCGTCCGCTGTTTGCCCAGACCTTAACAGTTTTAAACCCAAATAAATCAAACCCAACCCATAAACGTGCTTTTGACCTAAAGAAAACAAGAATATTAAGCTAAAAAAGCTTGTTACGAAATAATAACGTATAAAAATATCCCAAGATCCTTGAAGATTAAGTAAATTGATTCTTTTCCGAATGGCAAATGGCACGCGAAGACAAAAACTCGGTAAGTTTTAGAGGGTAGGCCGGGCGCGTCTTTTCGCGTCAGCGGAATCCCACATTCCTAGATTTTACCCTAGTCCCCACTCCCTCCCTCGTACTAAATTCCTATAAACAATAGAAACCACAACAACAAAAAAGGTAAATTATTTCTACCTTTTTCGTTCACTGACAAAATAAGCTAACACGTGTGCAGTTGAAATAATAATCTGAAAACTAAATCATTATCAATTCATCTGTTCAGGAATCATGCTGGCATAAACAGAAAGACCGTCAGGCAGGGACGTCAAATATATAACACAATTCTTTATACCGGAGGTTAAGAAAAAAGAAAAGCAAAACGCAATTGACATATGCGAATATTCCCCAAGTGCCACGAAAAGGAAATTGCCAACGAGATAAAACGATTGGGTCAAAAGCTTCAGTTTTCCGTCCTCACCAAATGTCGACTCCACTTAACATCTGCGTATACGTTAAGATAACAAGGTACATGAGAACGTTGTAACGTGACGCCGATGGAATACAAAATTGTTTGCATGTGTGAGTGTAATTTTAGGGACGTGTTCAATTTGGTGTTACTCGATTATCCAACGATTAATCGGTGAACGCCAATTTAATGGAATTTACGTGACCGCAGAATTATTGCCGTAGTGATTCGGTCGTGTTTCTATTGAATTTGTAGTTCATCATCATCTTGTTTTTCTGTCCTGGACAGAAATTACATGGAGCAAGACAAGACATACTATGCATACACAGTCATGTCTGGTCTTCTATTTTCTTTTGTCAGGTGTCATTGTGACCCTATCCTTGGACTCCAGGAGAGGAGATCCTAGGAAGAGCAGCACTATGCCACGTGTTCCGGGCAAGGTATCGCCGCAGACGTATTCCTGTGAGTGGAGGCTCTTGCAAGGTGGCCATAATAAAGATGGGCAGCACTGGGCATCATAGCTCCCCACGCAGAAATTCAGTGGTTTGGCTTGGGTTAATGGGTAATCAGGGCGCATTTTGCCACCTTAAGGTGGATGGTCCAGGGTAGCCCGCGAAATTCAAATTTTCTTACGTTATTTGCAATTTGCAGGGCAGTGCTAGGTTGTATGATGATGAACATTTTATTCGCGGCTGAAAGACGTATGTAGTTACAGAGTTATAATCATCAAACGCATCAATACAACCCTCCAAGCTCATAAAGGTGCAAGAATGACTTTGACGTTGAAAAAGTTTTTCTTGCACCTTTATGAGCTTGGAGGGTTGTATTGATGATTTTGATGATTATAATTCTATAACTACATACGTCTTATAGCCGCTAATAACATTTTAATCAACATACAACCTAGCACTGACCTGCAAATTGCAAAAAACGTAAGAAAATTTGAATTTCGCGGGCCACCCTGGAGCATCCACCTTAACGCGTCGTCGGAGTCTTACATAATTCGTTCATGTTACTTCTAGTTATCCGGTCGAGTCTGTCTCTAAAGACTTTAGTACATAAAAAGAGTCATCGCGTCATTATTTTGACTCCTTCCATCATCTTTCGAACTAATGAATACTGTCGCTGAGTGGGGCATTTCATTGCCTTTGTGAGTGATCTGACAAATTCAGTTCATTTGGTTAATTCGTTCACCTTTAGAAAGAATCATTACTTTTATACTTTTTCGTATTATGTTGTTTGTCTGAACTTGATCGTTATTAGCGGCACATGCAGTATTTTTTTCTAAATAGTCGGGTTTTTTTCCGATTCTATTCTAATTATAATATTAATTTAAAAAAAAACAATGATACAGTATTCGTCAATATCGGAATAGAGACTCCTTTGAACGTCTTTCGCTACCATTTACGCCCACTAGAAAATCTCTCCATCATCTATATTGATTAATGTTTGAATCTAGGACTAATTTGCATAAAGGTATCAGACAAGGCTATATTCACTCATCATCATTTCAGCCAAAAGACGTCCACTGCTGGACATAGGCCTCCCCCAAGGATTTCCACAAAGGCCGGTCCTGGGCCGCCCGCATCCACTGCTTTCCGGCGATCTTAACCAGGTCGTCGGTCCACCGTGTGGGAGGCCTACCAGCACTGCGCCTTCCGGAACGCGGTCGCCACTCGAGGACTTTTCTGCCCCATCGGACGTCGGTCCTGCGAGCTATATTCACTGCTATATTTTAATTACCAGTAAATTAAATCAGGTTATATATATTTAGTCGAAACTGGGCATATGCCTACAAATTATATTATGAATTTGTAATACAAATTGTTTATGTTCATGACTGTACAATTCCTAACTATATGACAGAAACTACTATTTTCTGATAGTCTTCAACCATCTTAAAACATAAAAGAGGTTTTATTCACGGCTGCCCTGCCGTAAATATTAACGAGCAAAGTTGTTGACAAAATCAAAAAAACTACGCGGTACAAAATATACTTTTATTTACGGTGTTTCCGTAATGTTTGGTTTATGTTTTATTAATGGAAAACTAACCTAGCTTAGCCTGTTGTTAGACATCAAACTTATTATAATATCCGATTTCTTCCGTGCTTTGGGGACATGTAAAACGGTTATCGTCAGACAGAATTTAGAGTCTGTAACTAATCTATCTATATCTAATATTGCTTACGACCCTACCGATATTAATCGTGCAAGATGTTTATGTAATAACTATACTAAATATAATACATCATCATCATTTCAGCTAAACGACGTCCACTGCTGGACATAGCCCCAAGGATCTCCACAAATGCCGGCTCTGGGCCGCCCGCATCCATTGCTTTCCGGCGACCTTAACCAGGTCATCAGTCCACCGTGTCGGAGGCCTACCAGCACTGCGACTACCGTAAAGCGGTCATCACTCGAGGACTTTTATACCCCATCGGGCGTCGGTCCTGCAAGCTATATCCCCTGCCCACTGCCACTTAAGATTGGAAATCCGGTGGGCTATGTCAGTGACCCTGGTTTTCCTGTGTATCTCCTCATGTCTGATTCAATCTCTCAGGCAAACTCTGAGCACAGGCCTCTCCATTGCCCTTTGGGTGAATTTGAGCCTTCTGATGGAGCCCGTAGTGAGCGACCACGTCTCTGTTTCATTTGTCATCACTGGCAACACACATTGGTCGAAGACTTTTGTCTTCAGACACTGCGGTATTGTGTACGAGAAGATCTTTCGCAGCTTCCCAAACGCTGCCCAGCCAAGTTGGTTAAAGTATAGTTAGGATATGTATAATATACCGACTATAATATAGTTCAATTGTCTTTCACATCACTAGCTTTCATTACAACTAGACACGTAGCTACCGCGATACCATAGCGAATAACCGAATTTATGCGCGATGAAATTATTATTTTCATATAACAGGGCGG
Source organism: Clostera curtula (assembly GCA_905475355.2). NCBI lineage: Eukaryota > Metazoa > Arthropoda > Insecta > Lepidoptera > Notodontidae > Clostera > Clostera curtula. The sequence goes on along the minus strand of FR997797.1, from coordinate 17,734,887 downwards.
GTTCACCCGCTTTGCATAATTTCGGGAACGTGTAGGACGATGGGTGGTATCGTTCGTCTACCATAACTTTATTGGTCACGTGACTAGAATCTGTAGTCTATAGACCTTGTGAACATACGTTCTGAATTTGAAATATATATATTTTTTTATCTCTGTACTTAAACAGCTTTTGGCTATATTTTATCTTCTCATAAACAAACCATTCTCATCATCATCATTAATTAATCGGACCTCACACCACTTAACGTAGTAAAGAAGTCCTTACGGTAAGATTGTCTGCTCGTGTGGATATTTTAGCAGCCTTGCCTTGCCTTGCCTCGTTGGTCTAGTGGTTAGATGTGCCGCCTTTGGATCAACGGGCCCCGGGTTCGATTCCGGGGTCGGGCAAGTGTCTTTGTCTAAACCAGAGGCACTGGCTCGGAGTCTGGGTGTCATCTCTATCTATAATATGTATGTATTTACAAAAAAAAATGTATATAAGTAGTTTATCATCCATCTCGTTACCATAACACAAGCATTAAGTTGCTTAGCTTGGGCGAGATGGCGTTGTGTGAAATGTCCAAGGATATTTATTTATTTATTTAATTTCAAGATACCGTTAGGGTAGAGGCGGTTGATGACAGTTATTGTACTTAGCTTGGCACCATATGGAAGACTTTGAAAGGGAGTTAAATATATGTCTTCTGGCATTAGTTATCCAGTTATCACCGATTCTTTGATATATCTGAGATTCGAATACAAATAACGCAAAGGAGGGAAGTCCAACTGACCCGCGCCGCGGTCGGAGGCCGGGGGGTAGGGGTCGTGACGTCGGCGACCCGCCATCGGCCTCTAAGACGAGGCTATTCCGCTGGGGTTGTAGTGGGTAGACGGGTCGGGGCGTCACACTGGAATGTTTACGCAAACCTGTGGCGCCCCAAGCATGCCATGTAAGGGTATACTGCTGGAGGTAGACGAGTAGTTTTCGGAGTCCCGCATAATCACCGACCCCATCCCCGAGAGACGGCGGTATGCATAGCGCATTTCCCCAGGCGTCACCAAACAAGGATTCAACAGTGGGTCATTTGTGGGCTGAGGATTGGAGGGAGAGTGTATTATTATATAAAAGCAAATTTAAACGTATATACATTCAAAGTTATGCAAACCTCCGTCGTCGATCGACTGCGCTCATTAATCTTCGCAGACGATAATAAAAACACTAAACGTTCATTAATAGAACATTTTTCTTCTTTGAATTAACCCAAATCCCTTTTATGGCGCGAAAACTGGCATTAACGTCTTACGTAAAGGAAAATATTTGAAGGTAAAGACACCTTGAGTACCGTCGAGTTCTCAATCACAAAGAGATTCTCGTCAACGCCTTAGAGGTTATTAGGGGTTGTAAAATTTTGTTTTTTTTTAAACGTAAATTGGAAACGCCTTTTCACAGGTATTGAGACATTTAAAGCGGCCGTGCTTCAAGGATATTTCGTTAAGCTTTACAGAATGTTCAGTGAAATTTTTCAATTTAATTTTGTTGTGTTTTGCTCTGTAAATCTTTTTTTTTAGACTCCAAATTTTGGCCTGCTGGCTTAGTTTACCGAAAGTATCGTGAGAGAAGATTTTTAACCGTACCGTATTGTGAATATGGTTTCGTTCAATTGTAAAAGTCTTAAACGCTCTGTGGAACAGGTGCGCTAAAAAAAAAAAAAAAAAAAAAAAAAAAAAAAAAAAAAAAAAAAAAAAAAACTAATATTATTAAACGGAAAGCCTCCAAGGACGTTGCCTTACAAGGACGTTGCCACGTTGGCTATTGGTATCAAGTTTTCCGAATGGTGAGCTAGGTTATCGTCGTTGTAATTATCCTTTTGTAGGCACTTACGACGTCCTCAGGATAGAATGCGGTAGTTACGCTATGGATTCTAAATATTATAGACAGACTTTATAGCAAGTGCCTCTGGCTTAGACAAAGACACTTGCTCGATCCCGGAATCGAACCCGGGACCCGTTGGTCCAAAGGCCATCCTACTCCTAGACCAACGAGGCATATTACAATTGAATAAAATATTTTTATTCATTCTTTATTGCACACAGATACATGAAATAAAAAACATGATAATTTGGAAACAAAATGTACACAGGCGAGCTTAACTCTACAAAAGTTTTCTTCCAGCAAACTTTTGGCAGAGTGAGACCTGTAGAAGATGGGTATGGGCAGTGAACAACAAATTAAAAAATTAAAATAAATAGAATAAAAGTAATTTACCATTAAATGATCTCTAACTATATACTACATAGGCCTACATACTAATAATACATACTATATACTTAAATAATTACAAAATACATACGTAACTAAATATATATATAATAATTATATACATATGCCTATTAGTTACACACGTTAGGATGAAAGGAAGTATGTTTCAAGGGCCTCCGCGCATTATGCGGCCAGGCCGCGCGGCCAAGTCGCTGCGGCCAACTAATTCTTCTACGATGTTTCAAGCTGCGCGCATTACGCGGCCAGACACGTCAAACTTATAACACCCCTCGTTTTGCGTCGGAGGTTAAAACATATCCATACTTTAATTTATTGTTCTTTCTTAAACCCAGCCTCCGTGTTCTGATTTGCATGGGAACCTCTCTTACGGACGTGAGGAAAGTATATGGCCGATATTTTATTTAATATTATGTCATTGTTAACACCATATATGTTGCCTAAATCTCTATATATATTTTTTGTTTTATTTTTGCTTTGTTAGTGTTATTTTTACTTTATCTTTATTTCTATTGTTTGCTGGTTTACTAACTAAATACTTGTGCTCTAGTTACCGGCGCGTGATGTCACCAAACGGTTCCAACGGAAGACCAGCGTTGGCTGTATGGCTAACATTATGCTGAGTTGGGGCCGATTTGTGACACATACACTTATGTACATGTAATTGCTAGATTGTAATTTTTCTCTCCTTCGTTTTTTACTGTTTTTGTAACTGTATGTCATGCATGACTCATGAGTGTATTTGTTACAAATAAAACTTTTTCTATTCTATTCTATTCTATATAAAAAAGAAATGGTACTCGTCGCTGATAAAATCAAATTAAAAACGGTAAATAATTGTTTTCAACGGCAAAACTGTTTACACCTGATGAATTCTCGGAAAGTTTATAGGAATCTAATAAAGGGAGAGGCTTTCGATTATTTCTTTGAAAACGGACAATACTCGTCGAAATTGAAATCAGCGCCACTCCAGCAAGGGTCCATTTCATTTTATAATTCATTGTTCGATTGAGCTCCAAGTCTCGTTTTATTCAGACAAATATCATATAGCCCAGACTTAGAATATTCTTTTTTTTCTATTAATACTAGTGCTCGCCCAACGGTCAGAATTGAACCATAATTAATTTAAACTAAGGTTCTATTTTTTAATTTGACTACAGACTTCATCATTACATAGTTTATAACAAAGTCACTGTCGTCTGTCCGATTCTATATGTACCTATGCGTCAATCTTGAAAACTACGCAACGGATTTTGAAGCAGTTATTCAGTAGAAAGAGCGATTCAAGAGGAAGATTTATATGTATAATACATGCATAATACTGTAGAGAAACACTGACAAATTTAGATGTTCGTCATTGCACCCGTGCGAAGCCGGGGTGGGTCGGTAGTTAACAATAAACAAAAGAGTTTAATTGCGTGTCAAATACGTGGTAGTGTGTGCAATTTTTTTAAAATCAATTTAATGTATTAATGTGCATAAAAATATGTATATCATTCTGCACTCCTTTTCTTTGTGTTGTGTTGGAAATTTTCTTAAAAACTGGTACAAAGCTTTTGCTTTACGTGTTAATTTATAGATAATGTGTGATAAGTAGTCCTATGTGAGTGTCTAATACGCTTGCATTGTAAGTTAAAAATATGTACAAGAGGTTTCGCTTCTAGAACCAATCTATTTTAGCATCAATCCACCGCATTTCGCTCATATCATTCCTAACAAAGGTAAACGTACATAATTCTAAATACATCATGCTTTTTTTTAAAAACTGGGTTATTTTAAAAAAAAGTGCTTCATTTTCAGCAATTTACTATCTTTTTTGGCAATTTTACAATAATTGTGAACGTTTTTTTTTGTACCTATTAGTATGCCAATTAAAACCAAAACGCAATAAGGTATAAAAACACTTATTTAATGTATTTTTGTTGTTTGTCGAGGATAATAATAAATCTATTACTTGATAATAGGCGTTATGGCAAAACGACGCTTGTAAAATTGTTAATTGCTATATTAAATAGACTATATTACAACAAATACATAAGATAATAAGATCATTACTTTTAAATGCTAATTGCAATTGCCAGCCATGGCTGTTATTTGTTAAGCTTATCAGTTAAATGCCAAGATAAGGATGTACCCTCTCTATCTCTGTACAGGGTGTAACAAGAACCCTAATGCCATGGATCGATAATACCATTGATAGTCAGTAAAATGTCAGGATAGAACAAGATTACTTTTTTCTTAAAAAGTCGCCAGCTAGAACACTGGTTACCAACCCATCTTGCTAGCGTGGCACAGTAGGCTAATTTCCTTCCATGTAGTTGGAGGTGGCTCGACTCAGCAGTGGGTAATTTGTAGGCTGAGGAGTAAGTAAGTAATGTCAGTATAATATATATTCAAATCGTCGCCTTAACACGATAGTCAATTTAAATTCGACATTGTCACTCGATTAGATTCGTCCCTTATGAATACGGTTGGCAACTTGGTATCGAGTTGACAGAAGTTAAAACTGTATTCTGAAATGATTTCAAGGGACCGAAACGTTGTTATTCATAAAGGCTTATCTATTCCTTGCAGGGACTGAGCGACTCGTATTTTGCATATACATGGAGACAAGTTAGCGTGAAGTGTCAACCTAGTTACATACTTACGTATGTACTTGCCAATGTCTTCACTGAGGTCATTCTTGATAAGCGGATAGGATTAAAATGAATATTAGAACCAGGAAATATATCTATACTTAATATATAAAGCTGCAGAGTTTGTTTGTTTGTTTATTTGTTTGTTTGAACGCGCTAATCTCAGGAACTACTGGTCCGATTTCAAAAAATCTTTCAGTGTTAGATAGTCCATTTATCGAGGAAGGTTATAGGCTATATTTTATTTTCAAAAGAATTAGGGATCCGAATGAAAATTACGATTTTGTAAACCAAGGTGTAAAATCGAAAACCTATTTATGCGTGCGCTGCAAAAACTATTGACAATAGAACAAAATGATGTACTACGGGTTTGTAGGTCTTATAAAGATCTACAAAAAAGTCCGCGAGAGCACATATCTAACTATCATAGTTTAGTCACAATAACCGATTTTATGTTCATAAAAAATATGCACGGGTTCGAAGCCCACGCGAGCGAAGCCGCGCGCAAAAGCTAGCATAGTAATATTTCAGTTATTTCTCTACCGTGGTAATTTTTATTTATATATTTAATACTTTATGCAAAAAATTACAATGGCGGACTTAATGCCTAGAGGCATTCTCTCCCAGTCAACCTTTGGATGGTGCAGAGAGGGGCTTACGGGAGATGCATTTGAAAATTGCACAAGTATTGTATAGATTATACAGGGTGTCCCAAAAAATAGTGTCAAGCGGAAGTCCAGAGATAGAGCACCCCTTGGGGTACCCGAATCACCCCTATGTATGTTCTGCGATTTTTCATAGTTTTCGTGTTAAGAATATTTTTCTGAATTTTAAATGTTTGGCTTTACGCCAATATTTTCATAATTTTGGTCAACGATCATTATTTTATGCTTAAAAGTACAATTCAAGATACACTAAGTAGAAAGAAAAAAAAGGCTTCTACTTAAAAAAAAAGTAGATTTTTAGGTCGATACTTCTGAAAAAAACCATAACTCGAAAACTATGAAATATCACAGAACATACATCGGGCTGATTCGGGTCCCTCAAGGGGTGCTCTAGACTTCCGCTTGACACCATTTTTTGGGACATCCTGTATATTAACCTAATGACATAAACTAACTTAAAAAGAAATATCATACCTATTTAAACATGGCTGCGACCGCTGCGACCCCTAGCCAGACATGACACCTCGTCTGGCTGGATGATCATCCCTTTGCGCCTTAAATGGTCTAGTGGTTGCAAAGATCACTGGTTTGATTCCGAAGTCGGGCATGTGTATGACTCATTGATAATTTTTCCGAGTCTGAGTATCATTGATAGATGACTCCGTGACTCCGTAGAGCATCGTATTACGCTCATGTATATAAAAATTAAATTAAAATTTTTAAAAAACCCCCGACACAATAACCTTTAAAAAGTAAAAAATAAATACATCGCGTTGGGGGACCAGGGGTCAGGTAATAAATAAGTAGGAGCGGTCCCCCAACGCGATGTATTTATTTTTTACTTTTTAAAGGTTATTGTGTCGGGGGTTTTTTAAAAATTTTAATTTAAGTAATTTTTATTTTTTACTTTTTATAGGTACACACTTATTATGATGTAGATTTTGTTAAATTGCATGTGATGCGCTTTCATTTGAGACCCCACTCGATTATATTTGCAGACATTCGGTTATTCTTCGCCACTTTCACCCCTCATAACTTTTAAACAGCTCAACCGATTTTCATCAAACTGTCTACACTGTCTAAGACGTATAACATGTCTAAGAACACTCGCCCGTATATCACCTTTCATACAAAAAAAAACTATATTGAAATCGCTTCATCCGTTCGCGAGCTACGGTGCCACAGACAGACAGACAAACAGACAGACACGTCAAACTTATAACACCCCTCTTTTTGCGTCGGGGGTTAAAAAGGGGATTTTTTAAGGAACAAAATGAATATCACAGTTCTTTTACGCGTACATTTTCTGCTTCCTTACTTAGACTAGTCCATTTTCCAAGTATAGAAATAGACTGACAACACTATGAACTATAAATAAATCACCGGGGAATAGTAAGCTAATTTCCTTAAATAAATTTAGCTTGAGGCATTTATAAGTCTTTTAAAGGCTGACTGTACACATTTACATCATTCGGGGCACTTAATTACTAATAGGGTTAATTAAAACGTTTATACTCATAGATTGTCTCTATTCCATTTACTATGGGGTAACGTTAGTGCCTATTAAATAGTTTAAGCCCAAGTCGTAGTAATAAACAGTTTTATTGCTATCTCGCATTGAAAACAACCTTACAGTAAATGAGGGTTTCCTCGCGAGTGTTATTCTATTGCAATATTCTTCTATTCTAGTTTAAAATTAACATGCATACTCGTAGTTGTTTTATTTATTATTACGTAAAACAAAATCTTTGTACATTTTTACGAAAATTGCGCGGAATGAGTAGTAAGATATTGCCCACACTAGCAGGTTATATAGAGCAGAATGTTAATCTTTATTTAAAAAAATGTATACGGAATAAATACTTCTTCGTTGGCTAGAGTAATGCTTGGTTTAAAAGAACACGGTACATTTTACATCTTAAAAAAAGAAATTTAGTTTGTCTTGTTGGTCTAGAGGTTGGATGTGCCTCTGGATTAGGGGTTCGATTGTCTTTATTTAAACCAGAGGCACTTGCTTTAAGTCTCTGTTTCGTTTGTATTCATAAATTGTTTGTAAACTGTATGCATAGGGCAGGGGTTTCGTTTTACAAAAAGAAAAGAAATGCCACCAAAATTAACGAATGGTTTTA